>JBAMHW010000001.1:13543869-13563992 GCA_037177495.1 Rhadinocentrus ornatus
GATTTGAAGTCTCCCCCCCCCCCCCCCCCCCCCCCCAAAAAAAAAAAAAAGAAAATCTCGGGACCATTCATTTTTCTCATAATCGAGCAGCCCTATTACTAACCTATCACTTATCATTTCTTTGTCAGCACTGTAGCTATCTTCACGTTACTATCATGGCTTGTTCATCATCTCCTACATCTTTGATTTATCTCAACTTGGTGTAGAAACTTTTTAACCATAACTGCATTTTTTTTCTATTTCCTCCGCAGCTGGACAGATTTGCCAGTATTCGAATCCCAGGTAGCAAAAAGGAGCGGCCACCCTTAACACAATTCAAACACAACACAAATGATTGCTCCACTTCTTCGTCATCCACTCTGCATCATTTTGAGGAGCTATCCTCAAAGATCACCTCAGAAAAAGAAATCTTGGCGCTGTTTGAAAAAATGATGGTATGTTTTGTTTTTGTGCAAAATTGTTACATTTTTGTTGAATTTAAAGTAGTTTGATTTAAAAAAAAAAAATCTCCATGTGATAGATAATACAGGTGAAAAATGAAGAAATACAAATGTACCATTTAGATTCATATTTGAATTTATCTGTTGAATGCAGAAAAACCCACTTCCCCACCCTTTGCTCTATATGAATACATTACATCATCAGGATTTAATGCCCCAGAGAACCTCTTGTGATGGTCTTTCTTTCAGCTTGAGGCAGTTCTTGTTAAGCTTTGAGGTATATTTGCAGTCATTAGTCAGCTGCAGTGCTTCCTCATAGTGATGAGAACCAGGTCTTATCGCATGTGGCAGTACTTTTGATCAGGATGTCGTTGAAATGGAGCAAGTATTCAACTTTAGAAAAAGCAAAACACCCAGACCTTAAAGGAGACAAAATATGCTCTTGTTATCAAGATGATACAATTTCTTAAGGAATAAATGAAATTTCCGTTAAATGCTTTGGATAAAGTACCACAGAATTCACACTTCTTTTTACACCGACCTGTTTTAGGATGTGGAGTGACCTACTCATTTTACTCCACCACTCTTATTCCAGTCCCTAAAACATGGACTTCAACGTTGTTCTATTCCTTCTGCTGATGTAAAATGATTAGTTTAAAAAAAGAAAGAAAAAGGAATTGGTAAATTAACATGCTATGGATTTAAGCCATGGATTTTAATATTTAGTATTGTTTAGTTTTAGCTAAGTGCAATGATATCACCCACTGTTTTTTTTTTAAATTGGATCTGGAATTCAAGGCTAACATAATCTTTTCCAGATAATTGGTGACGTACCCGAATAAAATGTGATTACAACTTGTCTACTTCATCAGTATGTTGACTAGGGATCTGAGGGGTTTTTCAGCTTATGAGAATTACTAGTTACTGTAGCTGGTAGTCTAGTAAAGCCAACCCTAAAACGTCTAATCCCAAGGAGGAAGCATCTGTATTAAGTCATGGACTGCAATACTTGGGCCCCACATACAATAATCTTGCAATGACAGAGGAATTTGTTTACCTCTTAAGCTCAGTACACACAAAGGTTTTACCATGTGTTTTCTGCCTTTTGTACACATACAAATGCAGAATATCTTTAAAAGCTCTAAACTATTTTGTATTAAATATACTCCTCTCCCTTTTTATTTCTTCTTTTCAGGAGGATATGAACTTGAATGAAGACAAAAAAACTCCTTTAAGGGAAAAAGACCTCAACACAAAGCGAGAAATGGTCACCCAGTATATTTTTGCAGCTTCCAAAACTGTGAGTCTTTTTATTTTATGATTCTATTTTAAACTTTCCTACATTTTATGTTTTACTTGTAGTATTACATGTATATTGTAATAAGAAATCATGCTGAATATTTAATCTACTTCAAGTTTACATGAAAGTGCTTTCCTGTTTGCTATATCTGTGTTTCACAGGGTTATTTTACCTCTGCAGGTATGACTAAAACAAATACAAAAACAAAAATATAATTTAGAGGTTGTAAATATTTAACATGCTGTCATTACAGTTCAAGACTGAAATATTTAGAAACTGGTCATTCAGTTAGCAAATATCTGCTTGGGTTGTATAAACCTACCCACTCCAGCCCAGTAGGGTTACTGCCTTGTTGCATGATGGACTGGTTTCTGTTTCCATGTTTTTTAGTAGTGGAAGTATAAATCTATCATTGTCTGCATGAGTTTGCTGTTGCAGTTGATTGGATCTTAAAAATTTAAGCAGCAGGTCTGTGCTATTAATTTTTTCTCATCCTGAAATACTTGTTATTAAATGTAGTAAACGATTTGCTTCTTTCTCCCTTGGAATAAAGATACTATATAACAACTTTTCGAGGTCCAAACTTTAATACATGCATGTACAGGTTCACAATAAAATGTTTTTTTGCTCTGAAAGTTTTGTTTTTAAAGTTTGATGAATGCTGCAGAAGCAGTGAATAGACTTCTGCTCTGCTCATCAGCTACAGGTAAAATTTATTTAAGGTCTTGATGTGACAGGTTCAGCTGTAGCATTAGCGACCTAGTAGTAAATGATAGTTTTTCTGCTGCTGAAGGAATTGTACTTCATAATCATTTGTGTTCAAAAAAGTCATAATACTAAACAATAAGTAAATAAAAGTTCTCGTTTGTGGCTTAGCTTAGTCAGACATGACTTCATTTCAGTAAAAGACTGATCCGCTTATGATTTGTCTGAAGATGTGAAGGCTGGCTATTGTTAATTTGCTAACTTGTTTGTATAATTAATTCACAATCTTACATCTTATAAAATCTAAATATTTTGTAAGTGTGGAACAGAGGTCTGTTTTTCCTTTTCCCTCCTAATATTAATGGTGATATTGATATTGGCCTTTGATAGATGTAAAACATTAGCTATGAGTCAAGACTCAGACAAACTTTAATAGTTGCTCCAGAGTGTGGTGTGATCTAAACTGACTGCCATAATGTTAAACTCCTTTTCACAAAAAGATGCTTCATTTTAGTTACATAGTCACATAGATTTTCAAACCTCATTGTGGACTAATCTTCCATAAATAACTGAAATGCTGAGGCAAAATGCACAGATAAAAGATAACAGTCCAACTTCTGAAATGTCCTGATGAAGTGGATAAATGCAATTTTACTAAATGGTGTCGCTCTAAATATTCTTTAAATTCAGATCTCAGATAACACGTTTCTGTTAATACGGCCTACAAAGAATGTTGGATCCATTTTAAGCCGCAATATGGTTTAGAAATGATTACAATGATATTAGATTTACCTTGTTCAGCTGTGTCTCCGTGGTGGACATGAACGTCTCAGCATAACACAAGTGTTCCCATCTTCATTACCCCGGGAGTTTCTAAAAACGCATATTTTTTTCTGCTTTTGGTTGAAGTGACATCTTGTCCGAAATGCATTCTCTGTCTGCTGGTTGGAGTGTGCTAACCAGCGTGCACATGTCTGTGTGTGCACATCAGACTGGAACTCTGCCATATGCAATACAGAAAGCAATGTAACAGGTTACATCTTGTAGTTTGTAAGTGAAGCCATTCATATTTCAACTTAGCTTCTTTGCGTTAGAATATAAAGCAGTTATATTTTGATGTCTTCTCGTGTGGTAAATTATCCATCACTACAGAATGGAAACTAAAATGTGAAAAATCAAACTGCCAAACCAAATCACAATATTTGGGTAGAAAAATAACAATTAGATTTATTTTTATAATCCTTTAGCCCTAGGCGCTGCTTAGTCAGCTGCTTTTCTGTATATGTGTCATGTGAATTAACTTGCTGCAATAAATAAGAATATAATGTGCAGACATTTTACAGACCCAATGAAGCCTGTGATTAAGGGGGTCCCGGACCAATGACCATGAAGCTTAAAATGACCATCAGAAGAAAACATCAGCACTGGACTACTTACTTGCAACAGACAAAATTGAGAAAAAGAACTTGTTCAGTGGCATTGACAATGTCCTTAGATTATGGATGAGAAAACGGGATCTCAGAATAACTATTGTAGCTTTCTGGCCTTTGAGTTTAACCATCAGTTGATATGGCTTCAGTCTTTTACTAAAATGAACATGATGATAAAGAGATCATGAATCAAAAACCAAAACATCTGGAATAAGATAAATCTCATTTAACACAATTTTTAACCACAGATCAACTTTGCCCTTTAAACTTTAGCGTTATATGTCTGTGCTTTATTTCCCTTACTGAAATATTCTAGTGCGTTTAGTTTGTGAATTTTAAAGATAGAAATAGTTTCTTACCAGGGCTTTCAATGTTGTGTCACAAAATAATTTCTGACCCTTAAAAGTATGGTCTGACTCAGTGGTTGTCTTGAATAGCCACTTTACTTCTTGGAAACCCCAGCGCTTATTTGTCTGCAGTACCCCTGCTGTGGAGGAAATAGTTTAACTTATCTTTTATTTTAAAATGCCAAGACAGAATCTTCAAACATGTTCCTTCTTATTCCTCCTTATATAACAAATATGTTGCTGTTCTAAGAGTCTTTTGTGTTTTTTATTTAAAAGAAATATGTTAATCAATTGTGCATATTTTAGCACAGATTAGTTTATTTTAATTTGATAGAATTGGTACTAGAAGATGCTCTGTGTCTTGTTTTTAATCAGATGTTTCTAGACCCTGCTACAAATACCATCAAAAGAGAACATCACCACTAATTTTGTGTTTTCAGAGATGAGAAAGACTGAGGAAAACATCTTGTCAAGTGACAACAGGAATATTTTTAGATATAGGAAAAGGTCAGGATAAGTATTCAGTGTCCGTTGTTATGGCCTCAGTTTTATAGATGAAAACTTAACTTTTCAGGAATGTTTTTTGTCTTTTTAAAGTCAGAAGTAGGTTACATTTTTACATTAGTGATGATGAAACATGGCCAGAGCTTCACCTACTTCACAATGATAGATTAACACAAGCTGACTACAGTAATAAAACTAACAGCTGAACTTCTTATTTCTTTATTGAATACAGTTATCATTTACAGCTCAGGCCTAACTGGTTTGTGTTAAATTCTTAAATCCACTTGTAGATTTTACATTTAATAAGATGAGCTTCAGTCAGTACTTTAAGGGTCCCATATTATACATTTTTCAAACCAGTTCATATGTATGTAAGAAGTCCAATAACATTGTTTCAAAGTGTGTTACCCCAAATTCAGTTTTGGTGTTTAATTTCAACCATTCCAAATGTGGCGCTAGTGAGCTCTACGGAAAACAGACTGTTTCTGTGTCTGAACCTTCAAATGTTCATGAGTGGTGCCTGTCCACGCCCACTCCACGCCCCTCTCTGGGTGAGAATCTGGCTTTCGCTAGTGTCCACTCTGTGATTTTAGAGGGCAGGCTCAGCTAGGGCTGAAAGTTTTTCAACATTTGTGATTTTTAAGAATAGAAGAGACTGAACTTCAACTTTATTTTGGCAGATGCACAATGTTAAGTTTGGAATTAAAAACCTAAAAAATAAAACCTGATCCCATCTTTGAAGTATAGCAGAGGAAGCATCATGGTTTGGGACTGCTTTGTTCGTTCAGGGCCATGACAATACACAGTCTTTGAAAGGATTTAAGATTGTCTCAAGACATTTCAGAGTGTATTATGACAGCAGTTCTTAAAATGCACTTGCTTGTGTTGTTATTAGTCAGGTTTTTTTTTTATTTCTGGTTACGATTGTAAGTTAAATGAACACAAAATTGACTTTTGAGAAATCGTTACTTACAGTGCACCCATACCATGAGAATCACATTTGTATTTGGTAATCTGTGTATTGGTTATTTGCTTGAAACTCAGAACGCTGCACTTCTCCAGTTTACCTGCCTCAAACACAGGGATCGTTCTTTATGTTCTTTGGTTTTTCACTTTGATCCTGCTTTTATGGCTATAGTTAACAGATTTCCTCCTTCTTTTTTTCCCCCTTTCTCCAGGGTAGCCTGAGAAACAGCCATCAGATATCTCCCCAGGAATTCCTTGGTGAGCTGAAGTCAGGGGTGATGGATGAACGTCTGTTTGCCTGTCTGGACTCATTGCGTGTGTCCCTTACCAGCAACCCAGTCAGGTATAGAACATTTTTACAAACCAACAGTGGAAATGGAGCACATGCACTGAAGCAAGTATGTCCATCTTTAGGGTTCTGTCCTTTAATTGGTTATAATTGGGATCATCCTCATGTTTTATTATTATTCATTTTTGAAAATGAAGTTTTCATGTCCATTTATCATTCAATCAGAAAACTGCTATTTATTATCAAGCCTTTAAGCTACCTCAGTTCTTACTGACAAAAATTAATGAAAGATCTGTAATATGTATCTGACAGGCCAAGTCACAATGCTGTACACTATAGTTTGGGCTTGAAGACCCTTCTCATTTCTTGGTGAAATGATCTGTGATTTCACTAAAATGAAAGCCTTTTTGCATTATTTTTGGGCATTGAAATAGCCACATTATTATTGAATACATTCACAGAAAAAATGTGCTCTGTTGGATGTCTTAAGGCTGCTCATTTTATAGAGGAGATTTACTGTAGCAAGCTAACTGTGTTAGTGTTGCGGTAAGAGTGCTTCCTTTCTCAGAGTTTTAATCCCTGATTTTCTCTTGATTTTTTTCCCAAACCTGGCATCAACAGGTCCCACTGTTTGCCAAGCAACTTTATTTAAAGCAGTTAATACTGACCACTGTTGAACAGTAAAAATACATAAAACATTTAAAAAGAGAGAAATGAAATTTAAAAGCATAATTAAACTTTGTAAAATAAAACCAACTAAAATATATATAAAAAAAAACAACAATATTAAAATAATAATAAAATCAACTCTCTTGCTGGGTCAAAGGCCAAAGAGAAGAAATGGGCTTTAAGCAGAGATTTTAAAAAAGGACAGACAGGAGGCCTGTCTAACGTGCGGTGGCAGCAAGTTCCATAACAGAGAAACTGCCACTGCAAAAGCTCTTTCCCCTCTGAGCTTACGTCGCGTCCTTGGCACACCAGAGAGCAGCTAGTCAGCTGACCTGAGTGACCGGGAGGGGGAGTGGACATGCAACAGTTCAGAGAGGTAGGATGGATCAAGATCATTCAATGTTCATCCATCCATCCATCCATTTTCTGCCATTTACCGGAGTCTGGTTGTAGGGGCAGCTGCCTAAGCAGGGAAACCCAGACATTTACCAGCTCATCCGGGGGGATCCTGAGGCGTTCCCAGGCTAGCCAAGAGAAGTAGTCCATCCAGCGTGTCCTGGGTCTTCCCCGGGGCCTCTTTCCGGTGGGACATGCCCGGAACACCTCACCAGGGAGGCGTCCAGAAGAGCATCCTGACCCTGATGTCCCCTGTTGATGCGGAGGAGCAGCCACTCTACTCTGAGCCCCTTCCGGATCACTGAGCTTCTCACCTTATCTCTAAGGGAGAGCCCGGCCATTTCGGCCGCTTGTATTTGCGATCTTTTTCTTTCGGTCACTACCCACAGCTCGTGACCATAGGTGAGGGTAGGAATGTAGATGACCAGTAAATGGAGAGCTTTACCTTTTGGCTCAGCTCCCTCTTCACCACGACAGACCAATGCAGGGTCAGCATCACTGCAGACGCCGCACCGATCCGCCTGTCCATCTCCCGCTCAATCCTTCCCTCACTTGTGAACAAGACCCCGAGATACAGAAACTCCTCTACTTGGGGCAGGGCCTCATTGCCGACCCGGAGGAGGAAATCCACCCTTTTCCGGCTAAGGATCATGGTCTCGGATTCCCTCAATCCGAGAGCTTGTAAAAGGGGGTCCGTTACTAGATACTCCCGGAGTACCCCCCACAGGAGTCCCTGGGGTACACGGTCGAAGGCCTTCTCCAAGTCCACTGTTCCACGACGAGGACGAAAACCATACTGCTCCTCCTCAATCCTAGGTTTGTCTATTAGGAGTCAATAAGAGTTAGACCATTGACAAAATTATTTTCTACCAGGACAACAGACATGTATGTTAAAATCCCCAGCAATAAGTACTTGATCATACTTAGGAATCAGTTGAGCCAAAAGATCAGAAATTTAGTTTAAGAAGTCCTTATTGAATTTGGATGGGCAATAGATTACTGCACACAGTACAGGAAAAGAGTGATCAAGTTCAAATAGATTAAGTTCCAAGCTGGAGAATGAGAAGAGATACAAAAGTTGGTTACATTTGTACATACTTCTGCACACCGTCAGCGTTTCTCCTCCTCGACCCGACGTCCACGGAGAGTTAAAATAGTATCAATAAAAGTTCAGCAAAAACACTCTAATTACTGACCGTCACCCAGGTCTCCATCACACAGAGAAATTACAGTCTGCTGGAGGCAAAAAAATCCCTAAGGATCAAAGTTTTAGTTGATAAGGACCTTGCATTCACCGGACCAAACCTGAGAGCAGCTGGCGAAGTAGCAAACTTCTCCTGCATTTGCAGTAGAGCAGTGGCTTTAGTACATTCTGTAGTTACCTTCACATTACAATCTAGCCATTTTCTGTTAGTGGATTAACGTTTTAGCTCTGTTATGTTGTTGATGATATGATGCCAGGGTCTTTCCTTTTTTTTTTTTATTATTTTTTTTTTTCCATTCTTGGAAACAGTTGTTGGATTGGTTGTCATAGCAACATATCCCTTAGGTCAGACCTACTGTTGGGCAGGTTTATTCAATGTGAACAAGATTAAAAGACTGAATTCAACAATGTTGTTTCAGAAAATCACAAGAACGCGTAAGTTGATCTTATACTTAACCCTACAGTGGCTATGTTTTTGTTAATTGTTCTTTGGAGTTTTAAAATGTTCTCGCTGGCTTAAAGACAATTAATTCTTGAATATCAGATTGATACATAGCTGTGGTTTAGACATTGAACCCTGCATCATAACCTACACAGTAGCTTCCTAGGAACTCACCTTCCCAAAAATCTAAATCCATGTCTCAGCAACTCCAATCACAGCAACTGCTGCTGGTCCAGTTTGTATGCTAGATTTACACGGCATACTGCTTTACTCAATTATAACATCCTTGTGGAACCAGAATGTAATTTCTAAGGGGTTGTTATCGTATTGTTTGTTTATAATGCTAACACAACCAGTTTCTTTTGCCTGCAGCTAGACTATATATTGTTTTCTCGTTTTATAAAGCTTTGCCAGACCGTGTATAGACCAGATCGATTCAGTGGTTGTACACACCATCTGTCAATGTCTTCTCTCTTTCTGTGTTGCAGTAATTTTAGTAAAAGTGACTGTTGTCAAGGAAAATGTGGCTGGTAGGCACCAATGTTTGATGAGGGCACCGCTGATCAAACAGACTGTCAGGCTTAGGTTTAATGACACAGTAAGGACTGGACCATAAATCTGACTTGGCTGGGGACCATGGCGCTGGAGCAGCAGCCTCTTAGTATCTAATAGCACCATTAAAGTCCTCAGTTGCAGGATTGATTTGGAAATAAAGGCTTTTTGTCTGCCACAGGTTTTGGATGCTCATCAGTGTCACTTTCTTGGCCAAGATGCAAATAACTCACATTTCCTAAATGTCATGTTTGCACCCTGCTAGTTTAGGCTGACAGACTTGTATTTTTTCTTACCAAGCTCTTTTTGGTGTACTACACAGTCCTAAAGGTAATTTTGTGCTTCTTGCTTTTCTTGAGCATCACAATGTGATGCATGCCTCTGATTTCTGTAAGCTTTACCTCAGCTGCTCCAGCTCTCTGTCCCGTTCTTTGAAGAATGACCACAGTGTTAGCCTAAAGGACCAGCAAGGCTACAAGATGTAATTGTATTAAATGGATTTGATAAATGGATCTGACAAAGAAGTGGAAATTGGTTTTTGATATTGTATTAAAAACGACCTTCATGTTTAGAGCTCAGGATTTATTTTTTTTCAGTTAAGCCCTACTTGAAGAAAAACATCCATTTTCTTTACACCATTCTGAAAGTTAACCTCGAACATAGTTCCTGTCTCACTCCACAAGTTTTACAGTTTTTGTAATATCTTTTTGGAGATCCATTAAATCAAAAAGTGCAAATTAATATAGCAGAATACCCCAAAAGCTGCTTCTCATTCACATATATTTCTGTTGCTTTGGGCACATGGCCAAATGAGACTGAAATGTGGACAGAAGAACTGCCCATTTTGACTCACAATCGCGTTAAGTTTTTCAAGACTTTAACTTCCAATAAAATTAAGATTTTAGAACTGCTGTGCCATCTGACAAAATCACCATTCTAATATTTTTAAAGCAGCATCTGTTGTGAATTTGGCGATATAATTACTGTAATTACTGTGTATTTATGAAAAATTTTCAAAGCACAACATTGATCACAGTTTTGATCTAACGTATGTGGTTGGAAAAAAAATTCAGAAGGCTGCCTTTTCTCTGTGTGTGAGATTGTAAATGTCTCACAACAGCAGTCTAAGTTGTCCATAAGTAATAAATGTGGTCTGTGATTGGTAGACTGACTTGATCCCAGTACCACATGCACCCCAAAGCTTAAAAAGAAAAGTACAAAGAAATGTGCCATGAAATAATCTTTAGTTTATTGGCTGCTTCTTCGTTAACTACAGTAAAAACCATGTCAGTGGCAGAAGGAATGATCACCTCATCTGCTATAGTGTGTGATTTTTTTAAACCAGGAAACTCTGCAAACTACTTCAGGTGAGTTGAGCTTTCAATAAAACAGATGCTGCTTTAGTAAAACATGATAGGTGAGTAATTTATTTCTGAAGTAATTACCAGTCTTTTCTTTGTGTTCAGGATGACAAGTCCCCAAGTAGCGTTATTAGTGGTTTGGCTTCAGATGCTGATATTTTGAGACATACAACACACTGTGGTCTGTCTTCATTACCCACCATTGACCATTACCATTAATTGACCATTACCTGGTCATGCCTAGGGACGCAAGAAATGCCTCATCATATTTTCTTTTTATTTTTTATTAGTTAAAACCTCTGTTCTTGTTTAATCATTGTTACTTTCACAAATTTGTCCATGTTTTGCTAGCAGTGTAAAACCATAAGTTTTATTTAGCCTTGCTGTCCCCCCCCGATCTCCTGAGGTTCTGGTAGAATTTAAGCTACCTTAACTTCGAAGTTGGCTAGATAAGACACCTCGGTTTTCTGTTTGATTTATGATTGCTTTTGTTTTTCAAAGGGAACAGTAGTGATCTGTGTGAGTGTTTTAATGTCCCATCTCTCTCTGTTACTTGCTATCTTTCTGAGATGTTATTGCTCAGCTTTCCAAACATCCGTTTAGGTGCAACTACGCCATTTTCTCATCTGAGAGTGAGCTGTAATTCCTCTTGATTGCATTGTGTGGATTTTCTTTTCTTTTTATTTAACTTTTGTACAATATCTTTTCTACATCTTGGGAGCTTGAGACTGATCCCTAACATGATACATTTTTCCAACAAGTCTGATAGAGAAACGGAATATTTTATTAGTGTACACCATACATGACCTGCTGCTATCAACCCGATGTAAATTACTGCTCCAGTTTTCTCTGTACAGAAAAAAAACCCTGAAACTGTTTTGTGAAAGGCTTTGCACAGCAAGGCTACAGACTGAAGACATTCGGGCAGAGCATGTAATTGAAGTTCTCTCATTGGGAATCTGGGAGGGGTGCCAGATGTTAGGAACTAATGAAACCCAAGGGCTGCCAGAGTATGCTAGATTAGAAAACTGAATATAAAATACTTTGGTTGTTTACTCAGACTGCATTTCAAATACAAACCACTTAATTGCAGAGGGATAAACAGGAAGACATTGCACAGATTTTGTTATATTATCAGCCTAAATTGTTCGCCCATGATTTATTCTATCAAGCTGAATTTTTTGGCAATGGCTGTCCAGTGGGGATCATCATGTGGGAATAATTACTCAAAAATATATTAAACGATGTGGATTTCTGGTATCAAATGGTCAGCTGTCTTATAGTTCAGTTTAATATCTTATATAACTTCTGTAAAAAGATTTATTCATCTAAACTACAGCAAGCTTGTTAATGCATTAGTTTTTTTAATTGTTTACATCTTTGTTTCTGTCAGCTGTTAATATGTGGGCATTTTGGTTAAAGCAGGTGATGTGTATTACAGGTCTTGGCTGTGGAGGAAAGGCAGAAAAATATATTTAGAGATTGTACTCCCAATGTAAAAATGATAAATAAACTTTCACAGATTCTGCAGGTCCATGTCGTTGTATCAAAACTTGAACGTTTTGATAAAGAAAGTGAGGACACAGTTATATGAATGATTGACTCTCTAGCCAATTGTTTTAGCTTTTGAAGATTTTTCCAGACATTGGTGAAGGTTGTTACACTGCCAGCGTCTGGTCTTTGAAATCTTCTAAATGTCTAAAGGCTTAAAACTTCAAAAAGCTTTTGAAAGGTGATTTGTCACCTCTATCCCTTCCACTTTTCTGTACTGTGTTTTAAAGCAAATTTTAAATTTATTGCTGCAGAACCTGATGCAGGGTTGTTGGTTTCCTCTGCAATAATTCCTTCCATAGATCAATGGATTATTTTTCTTTTGCTCTTTGGCTCACAAACTGTTGAAGAAAAGCTAACATGCAGTTACCACAGAACTAAGCATTTCAATGAAGCTCTTGTCAACTCTCCTGCCTACTCTATAACCTGAATGGCCTGGGCCATTCAGAAGTATAGGCTAAATTGATTTTTTTTCTTTAACATGAGAGCCTCATTCCTCAGCTTCCTTGGCAGCAGCTTTTACTATCTTCATCATCAAGGCAATGACATTCTGTCAGGCTCAGTCTTTATTGACCCTTGTCACACACATACACACTCAAACTTGATGCTGCTGAAGGTTAATCTACTTCTCGGCTTTTATTTTTTTCCCGTTTTTTTTAAATAAGTAATAATTTATTAGTTGTGATCAGAAAATCAAAGGCAGTGATTTAGATCTAAAAAATGCCAGATGCAAAGCATTTTAGACGTGTCCAAGTTTGTGAAAATAATATATTTATATAATCAAGCGTCAATCATTGCTAGTGCGGCTACTTTATTGTTGACAAGAATACAAACTAAGCAGTAAGCCACTGTTGGTTTGATTTCATTTACAAAAGAGACAATAGACTGTTAATCGTATTGGCACACATTACCTTTCTCTTCAAGAAATTAAATTCAGAATACATCTTCTTACTTTATCTTGTCACCTTGAGAATTTCTGTAGATTTGTTGCTGGGAGGCATCCAGCTTGTTGATTAGAGCAGCAGCGGTGAATGCTAATGTTTAGAGACGTTATTCAGGTTCAGTCATGGGAAGTGCGGCTGCCAAAATCATTTTTATCCTGTCTTCGCCTGTATGTTCTTTAAATTAAAGTGTGTACACAGCCTCCCAATACATGTTCATATTTCCTTATTATTTTTAAAATCCCATTTAAAGGTCCCATATTATGCAAAATTCACTTTGTAAAGGTTTTCTAACAGTCATATGTGTCTTCAGAGCCTGTGTATGAGGCCCAAAAATGAGAAAATTCTGTCTCAGTTGCTTGCTCCACTTTTTAGCGAATGTGTGCTCAAAAGGGTGAGTCTGAAATAGTCCCCTCTTGGACTTCACACAGGGAAATAACCACTGCCTCCGGTAGTTGATTCTGCCATTGATCCGCCCACAGTGGTGCTAGCTGAGCCTGCGCGCTAAAATATCAGAGCGGGCGCCAGCAAAAGCCGAATCCTGTCCCAGAGAGGGACATGGACAGGCACCCCTTGTGAACATTTAAAGGTTCAGACACAGAAACAGCCCGTTCTCAGTAGAAGTTGTTGAAATTGAGGACCAAGGCTGAATTTGGGGTAATACACAATGTTGTTGGACCTCTGACACCCATGTGAATTTGTTGAAAAAATGTCTAATATAGGATCTTTAAACTTGAAGCCATTGCTGCTTTTCATACCTTTCCTTTTGTCAGTTTTATAAGAAATGTCACGCAAATAATTTTGCTGTGTTCAGAAACAAGGGAAAGAGAAAGTAAAGTGCAGATATAGGAGTCAGTTCATTCTTGATGTTAAAAGACTAAGAACTGAGAAATGTGATTGTAAATATGTGATAGTTTTGTAAGAAGTGAACTTTGCAATAAGATAGCTTACTGTTGATAAATGAATAAAACAGATAAAAACTGTTGCTAGTTTTTTATGTGATGACCAGCATGTTTGTTCATTGGTTTAATGCTCTTTGTAGACCCCTTCAACACCACCAGTTTTAATGACTCCTTTGCTGGATGGAACGAATTGTGCCCTTTAAAAAGAATAAAATAAATCTATACTAGATGTTACTCTTAAGCTTCCAATATTACTCTTTAATCAAAAGCAACAGTCAGTAGAATCCACCAAAGGCACCTTTTCCATAAGCTGTGTCTAAATTCACGTAAGGAGCAGCAGGAAAAAGTCAATCTTCATATAGCTGTTTTTGATGGAACATTGTGAACTTGCTCAACCTCTTTTGGGGAGATTCTGCTCACAAATGTCACTTGATTGAAGCACAACTTCCATGCCAATCAAATTCTGTTCTATTGCCTTATATAAATATATATTTTTTCCCTGTGGCTTTTCTGTTTTTTTTTTTTTTCGTTTTTTTTTTCGTTTTTAGGCAGCTTAGGGTAGCGGTTAGCACTGTTACCTCACAACAAGAACAATCTAGGTTGACTTCCCAGTCAGCCTCAGTGTTCTGGATGTGCTGGTGTAGTTTCTTTCAGGGTAAATCAATCAGCTTCGTCACACTGTCTGGAGACATGCATGGTTAATTCTCTGTAATACTAATTTGTAATTTGAAATTTAGCTTAGGTGTGAATGTGAGCATGTATGTATGGCTGCTACCCCACATTAGGTTTGTAAAAGACAGGCAAGCTGCCTACCTCTCACACTGTCAGCTGGGAAAGGCTTCAGCCCCCACCCCCTCTGAGGATAAGTTGGGTGTAGAAAATGGATGTTTTTCTTTTTTTTTTCTTTTGCTTCTTATCTAAGGGTATAAAATCTGTAAACATATACTTATCAATGTCTGTGTTAACCTATTCAATCAAAGTGTCATTTTTACAAAAAGGCTTTGCATTCCTAAGCAGGAGATTTTCATTTATGCTTCATTACTTCTTTGGTAGACACAGTGATTGCATTACAATCACTTAAATACGCCTTGAGTGAGACCGCTTTGCTCTGGCATATTATCAAAAGCACAAAGTGTGAAAACTTCTCTGAAGAACTGAAGATTGCTTTATCAGTCTGCACATCATCACTAGCCTATAAAATACTTTGTCTCGATGTTTGTTTTGTTATGGGGTAAAAGTTTTAAAATGAGTTATTTGTGTCTATTTTTGTTACCCTTTTGTCTATACACTGTAAAAAGCTATTTTTCCCCATATCAAGTATAAATCAAATGTTTATCACTGCTTTGTTTTTTCTTTCCACAACACAAAGCACTGAATCCTACCTGTGTTTTCTGTCCACGAGCTTTACACAGTGGTTGAGTTTGAAATAGTTTTTGTCAGATGTCAGTCTAGCACTGTTTTGGTATTGATTTAATGTTTGTTTTTCAGTTGGGTGCAGAGCTTTGGGCATGAGGGCCTTGGCCTGCTGCTGGACATTTTGGAGAAGTTGCTTTTTAAGAAACAGTAAGTTTATACTTTAATTCGTGTCTTTTTTTACAGAATCATTCCTCTCTAGATGCAACTGTTAAATACGTTCAATAAATCAGTGCTGTTTGATTATTAAACAGTCAGTATTTTGGAACAGATATTTTTGTTTAATCACTCTAAGAAAATAATAACCAGTTGTCAGATGTATTTACAACAGCTGATGCAAATACACATAAATCTGATGATATATTCAGTAAGTGTTGTGTAGACTATGTTTTGACTACTACTCATGACTGCTGTGTTTTTAGGCAAGAGAAGATTGACAAAAAGAACCAACATAAAGTTGTCCAGTGTCTTAAAGCCTTCATGAACAATAAGGTAATAACAATTTATGCATATATTTGGTTGGACAGCAAGCTGCTCTTTGCACCTGTGGAAAGCTTCCACTTGGTATAGATAAACCTCTTTAATATCCACCATTACTATGTGTTTTGTAAGGATGTGTGCATTCTCTTTTAAACTATTCTAAATATTTTTTGTGTTGTAACATGTATATAATAGTTTATATAGTAGTAGGTTTTGTAGACTTATTCAGGGAGACTATAAGGGAGAGATGGAGTGAGGGGTTGGACCACTACTAGGAGACCTTAGAGTTGTTTTTTCAAATCCTTTATTTTAAACCTTCTCACATAAACATCTGTTGTTTGAGTGTAATTGGACTGCAGGGATTTTCCTTATCAAAGGCTTATGACCAATGAAGCAGAAGAGCATCATTGCAAAAAGAGCCATATTAAAGGAGTTTTACTATCCTGGTGCTCTTAGAGTTCAGTCAATATGGCACATTTGCACAGATTTAAGGCCTCTGGCCTGTAAATGATCCCCATTTTGCTATAAATGGTCTTTATTGGCTCTGGGAGTATAAGAGAGCGAACGTGTAAAGTGTAATCAGTGAGTGTTTGTGGGGAAAAAGAGAGGATAAGAAAATAGACGCATAAATTAATGTAATTGTTTTCAGTTGGGTTTTGTGTAATCTACAATAACCATGAATTAAATTAAGTTGGAGGTCTCTGTATCGGGTATTGGATTTGGGTTTGATCGAAACATTTTTAGATTGATCAGCATTATGTCACAGAATACACTTCAACTCTGTTGTCACCACGACGGTCCCTTCAGTGTAAGGTAATTATTTTTCAGATCATCAGCACATTAAAACGGGTGCATGTTGTCAAAGTTTTTCTCAAGCACTGTAACTGTTTTTATCTATTATTCAATAAACACACTGCATCCAATTCCCTAGCATGACTAAAACAATTGTTACTCACCAGTATTACTGGGAATCGGATCCATCAAGAGACAGTTTAGACACAGTAGCATGTTCCAGTGAAGAAGGTGACTAGAAAATGCATCTCAATAGGGAAGAAAAAGCTCGATTCTTCACCCTTTTCATTCCAATTGAAGGTTTTTCTGTTTTAGACATTACAAATTTTCCTCTGCAGCGTTAAACTACATCTAAAACTGTTTGTGTAGGATTGGTAGTGCTGTGCGGGGAATGTGCACAATAAGGTAAAATACAGGTGCTCGTCATAAAATTAGAATTTCATTAAAAAGTCGATTTGTTTCAGTAATTCCATTTAAAATGTGAAACTTGTATAAGGTAGACATTCATTCCTCACAGACTGACATATTTCAAGTGTTTATTTCTTTTATTATTGATGATAACTGAAAACCAATAAAAAAGTAAATATTGTGGGAAGGTTCAATATTGAAGACACCTGGTGCCACACTCTAATCAGCTAATCAACTCAGAACACCTGCAAAGGCCTTTAAATGGTCTCTGTCTAGTTCTGTTGGCAACACAATCATGGGGATAACTGCTGACCTGACAGTTGTCCCAAAGATGACTATTGACACCTTGCACAAGGAGGGCAAGACACAAAAGGTCCTTGCTAAAGAGGCTGGCTGTTCACAGAGCTCTGTGTCTAAGCACATTAATAGAGAGGCGAAGGGAAGGAAAAGATGTGGTAGAAATATTTTTACAAGCAAAAGGGATAACCGCACCCTGGAGAGGATTGTGAATTGAAACCCACTCTAAAATGTTGGGGAAACTCACAAAGAGTGGACTGCAGCTGGAGTCAGTGCTTCAGGAACCACCAAGCACAGACGTATGCAGGACATGGGTTTCAGCTGTGGCATTCCTTGTATCAAGCCAATCTTGAACAAGAGAAGGCATCGGAGGCATCTCGCCTGGGCTAAACACAAAAAAGGACTGGACGGCTGCTGAGTGGTACAAAGTTATGTTCTCTGATGAAAGTAAATGTTGCATGTCCTTTGGAAATCAAGGTCCCAGAGAGGAGAGGCGCAGAATCCACGACGCTTGAGGTCGAGTGTGAAGTTTCCACAGTCAGTGATGGTTTGGGGTGCCATGTCATCTGCTGGTGTTGGTCCACTGTGTTTTCTTAGGTCCACGGTCAGCACAGCCGTCTACCAGGGAGTTTTTAGAGCACTTCATGTTTCCTGCTGCTGACCAACTTTATGGAGATGCAGATTTCATTTTCCAACAGGACTTGGCACCTGCACACAGTGCCAAAGCTACCAGGATCTGGTTTAAGGACCATGGTATCCCTTTTCTTCATTTGCAATTTCGCCTGACCTTAATCCCATAGAATAACTATGTGATAAGGAAGATGCGATACGCCAGACCCAACAATGCAGAAGAGCTGACGGCCACTATCAGAGCAACCTGGACTTTTAGAACACCTGAGCAGTGCCACAGACTGATGGACTCCATGCCACGCCGCATTGCTGCAGTAATTCAGACAAAAGGAGCCCCAACTAAGCATAGAGGCTGTACATGCTCATACTTTTCTTGTTCATACTTTCCAGTTGGCCAACATTTCTAGAAATCCTTTTTTTTGTATTGGTCTTAAGTAATGTTTAATTTTCTGGTATATTGAATTTGGAATTTTCATTAGTTTTCAGTTATATTCACCAAAATGAAAAGAAATTAACATTTGAAATATGCCAGTCTGTGAGGAACGAATGTCTACATTATAAAAGCTTCACTTTTTGAATGAAACTACTGAAATAAATCAACTTTTTCATGATATTCTAATTTTATGACAAGCACCTGTAGTGTTATTTTTATTTTGACGGTATTTAATATAAAATAATGATTTTCTTACTGTATGACAGAGCTACTGAAGTACTGAACTAATGCATATGGCATTGAATTTAATTACTTCAATGTCATTCATGTTTAGTATGAACGGTACTTAATATTATATTACTTGAATTTTTGTCAGGGACATAAATGTCACTGTTCTAAATACCCAACCTTTATGGGTATGTAACAAACAGATCAGACTGAATGACCTCAGTTCCCGTCTTTAATATAAAAAACTGCATTTTTTTCTGTACCACATCATAGCCACATCGCTAATGAACGAGTCTTCCCTGACATTCTCAGATTACATGTAATGGTTAATTACCAAGCAGTGATGTAGGGTATATGCAGATTTATTGAAAACATCCACTTATTTTTAAGTTATTTTAGGAATATTCACTTTTTAATCTGCTCTAATGATGACCTGTATTAATTTACCTCACTGGGTAGTTGTGTTTCCTGCTAAGCCAGTGGTCAGTCAGCTGAAAGCACTCGGTGCATACAGGTCCTTATTTATATACAGCTTTAAAAAAAAAAACAAGATACCACTGCTGTTTATTTTTAAATTAGCATCTCTGAATATTACTATCAAAAATTCAATTCCTACTCAAGCACTCATTCTAATTCTGCTTTATGAGGACAGCAAAGCACCAGTCTGGCAGAGGGTGAAAACAACTTTGAACTGGAAGGGATGACTGTAAACTCATTACCCAAGAACCATTGGGTGGCATCAAGTAACTGTTAAACACAGTGGCAAACTGAGACTGGGGGGAAGTGCACAGCTAGAACAATTGGAAACAGGCTCACACAGGCAGGACTGGAGTCATGCAAAACTCGCCTTAATCAGTGAGAACCTAAGACCTCAGGCTAAGGTTTGCAAAAGACCACAGGAACTGGACAGTGGAAGACTATTGTAAGGTCATGTTCTCCAATTTTTTCCAAGTAGAGGAGGATCAGGGATGCCTAAGCAAGGCTGGAATCAGTCAGATGTGTCAAGGATGCATTAATAACTCCACATACCTCCATGCTACACAGTCAGGGGCATCAAGGTCTGAATGGAGGATCATCACATCAAGAGTCTGTCATGGCCAGCTCAATCTTCAGATCTGAACACTGTTAAAAGCCTCTAGAAAGGACATCAGAAGGAAGATGGATGGTCACAAACCATAAAACAAAGCTGAGCAGTTTGATTTTGTTTTGCAGAAAGAGTGGCAGAAAGTTACCCAACAGGAAGCCGAGCAGTTCAAGCGGTAGTCTCTTTTTTTTTCCCCCCCCGAAGCCAAGCAGCAGACAATGCTAAACTGTTGCTGGCCCGTTTTTGGATCAATTAAATATGACAAAGTACTCACATATTGTTTCTCATAACACATGGGGTTTATCTTTTGCTGGGAAGACAAAAAAAAAAGAAAAAAAAAAAGGAGTGGTGAGTAAAAT
>JBAMHW010000001.1:13578286-13600513 GCA_037177495.1 Rhadinocentrus ornatus
TATTTAACTGAAATTGCTGATCCGAACAACCAATGATTTATAAAGGAAAATCTTGAAATTTATCAGGGGTGCCCAAATTTTTTCATGCCACTGTATTCATAAAATATTTAACATGGTATTTGCGACCGAAATACTCATTCATTCATTATCTACGTAGTCCATTACGGGTCACGGGTAAGCTGGAGCCTATCCCAGCATTTTAACAGGTGAGAGGCAGGGTACCAGTCCATCGCAGGGCTAACACAGACAGAGACAAACAACCATTCACACACACACACACTCACTCCTAGGGAGACGGTGGGAGGAAGCCGGAGAACCTACACATACATGGGGAGAACATGCAAACTCCACACAGAAAGGCCAGCCGAAGCTCGAACCACGACCCATTAGGGGAAATTTGGGGTTAGGTGTCAGGGACATCTCAACATGAACTCAACAGGCCGAGGATCAAACCGGCAACCCTCGGGCTACAAGATGACTACACTACCCTCTGAGCCACGCTGCCCTAATACTCTTGAATTTTAATTCTATCTATGTAGGAAAAGTGCAGACGTAACACAGAGGAGTGATATAAAGTTGCTGCAGTCCCTGTTAGCAGTAAGTAAGAAATCTATAACTAGGCAAAGGCTCAATCCAGCACCTCCTATAAGAGCAGAGTGGCACGACACAATATTGGAAATATATAAAATGGAAAAGATTACACTCTGTGAGACTTCAAAAGGATAAACTCAGGCAGACATGGGAAAATTGGATCGAGTACATAACCCCAATTAGGGTAGACTTTGTATTAAAAAGCCCGTAATCAGATTAAATTAAAATAAGGTCTATTAAAGTCTGTCGTTGGAATATTGATGTGTTTGCAAGCTTGTGACATTTTCCGGAAATGAGCTTAACTGAAATGTTGACGTGAACTTGTGTTTTCAGATTCGCCCCCAGGAAATGTCAGAGGCCTGTTTCTGGGTGCTGGCTGATGAGGACCAATATGCAAAACCAGAACTGCTTAACAGAGTTGCTCTTACCTTTGGCTCACAAAGAACAGGTAAGACTCCATTTCAGTATATTTAATTTATGTTTTTATGTATTTAATGCCCATTGCTGTGAGTATCTTCTTGTATTCTCAGATTTAGCTTTTATTCAGAGGCATTTGTTTGTTTTGCAGATTATATACATTTTTTTTTATTTCAACAAGCTTTACTTTTACAGAAATCATTGAGATTTCTAAAAACTTCAATCCACAGTGATGTTGCTAGGTGTTGCGTCCCCGACGCATTAAAATCCGAAGGGACGCAGTAAACTCACTATTAATGCATCTCGGAGACGCCTCATTTTTCCCATGAAAAACTATATATTGTTAACAAGTCGTCTTTAAAAATCACAGTAACTAGCAAAAGAAACTTCGGTTTTTCCCTACATTGATTCACCCGTGGCTGTGTACACATATGTGGACCAATGTCCTCGCAGCTCGTGAGTAGCGTGCTCTCAATTCATTCAGTCATTGCATGCTCGGCTGAACATTTCTCACTCGCTCAACTACTGGAGTTTTGAGACTCCAAAGGCGGACATGTCTTCTCCTCTGATTGGTTGGTTTCTGGCTGACAACAGAACTTATGTCAGAAAGAACTTCTCTAAAGTGTCGTCAACACATGTAAATAAACAATGCTGCCATAAAGTATTCCACTGAATTCTTGGGAACCTAGACCACATTCGACACACCTTTGAATTTCCCAAGTACACTGGAATCGTCACCTGTGGGTTCACATTGAAAACCTATCGACATCACTGTATCCAAATGTGAAATTTCTTTTCACATTTTTTTAGCACATGGATTTTAGTCTTTATTTTATTTTTCCTTCTGTCTTCCTGTCCGTCCTGTCTGGCTCATGACTGCAGCACTTAGGCTGCAGATGTTGGTGCGGTGCAGTGGATTGGAGTGAAATTGCTCCTTAGCTGAGTTGGGTTGGTGAAAGCTTGCAGTAAAATTCTCTGCTGTTTCAAGTTTAGGTCTTGAGCAGACTAAATGAACTGGAATACTGATTCTCTGCTTGATAAAAAACATCACATGGTTGCATCCCCCCACATTATTATGGTTAGTAAGACCTTCAGTATTCATGTATAAGATTGCTGGTATGATTAAAGCTAGAGCAGGAGGTAGCCAGAGATGTTATCACTTTTGTCCTCCCCTGTGTTTGGTCTATTAGTTCTGTCACTGATGATTTATTCACATCTTGTGTTTTCCTTCTTGTCTTGCCACTGCCTCAGCTCGCTTACACCAGTTTGAATTATTCATTCAGGTGTTATCTACCTGTCACAACTCTATGCTGCTCCTCTCAAGGCACATAAGACCCCCCTACACACCACTGCACCCTAGTTTCCTGCCGTCATGCTGTTGAATAATGGAGGTTGATCTAAATGGCGAACAGGTAGACAGGCAGTCAAACAGGTGTTCTCTTGGGAGGAAGGGTAAAGGAAGACTGTCCACTGGCAGACAGTTGCCGTTTTTGTGGGAGTAATGATCCAGAGTCGGCACACGTTGAAATGTTTTTATTGTGATTGTGAGACATGCCTCTCATCGTATGATAAGGCATGTAAACAATCCAACTTCTTTGCAGCGCACCTTGTTACTGTTCAGGGATAATGCATTTTAGCTGTTGCAAGAAAGGCATCAAACATTTGACTAAAAATCTAATCTTTCACGAGCTTGAATGAATACTGAAACTTCACTTGTTTTCCTTCTTTCTCCTTGTCTCAGTGGAGGTTGTAGGAGCTACATGAATAGTAGGTTGTGCTGTCAGATCCAGTTGCTGCTACTGCTGTGTGTCGGTTGGTGAACTTGTATGCATACATGCTTGTGGGCTTGTCTTCTTATTAACAAAGCCGTGTAGCGTGATGTTTAATCTCACTTAAGAGCAGCGGCATCTGGATCAGCATTAAACATTCAAAAGGACACACTGCGAAACAGTATTCACTCAGTTTTTCTCATTAAGTATTTATTTATATCTCTTGAAACTTCTTTATTCTTTTGTAATGTTTGTGGTTTCTGCTACAGGAAAATGAATAAATAAATAAAAGTCTTGCCACCCAGTACACAAACTGCAGAGTTTGGTTTGAGGCTGGAAAATATTTTTAAGGCCATCACTGGTGCCTTTTCTGCAGCACTCAGCTTTATCAAAAATGTAATATACTAATATGTATTTTTAAATATGATACAACAGCTGAAGTCTTTCAAATAGAATTTATTTTAGTGCAACAGGAAGAGAAAAACACAGCATATTAATAATATAAGACAATGGTATATTTTTTTTTCTTTTGAGTCTGTTTAACTTATCTCAGCCATAAAACTGTTAAACCTGTATAAGATTGAGGGTAAGCATTTGAGAGTTAGAAAAAAATAAACAAGATCTATTTTATGTCTTCTTTGTTTATCTTTGAACATTCATGATAATTACACATATCTTTGAAACTGGTACTATATTCTTTGTTCTGCCAAGTTCTTATTGCCAATCTTGTTGGTGAAGCCCTAGAAAGACATAAAAATCCAGAAGACTTGCTTGGTTTTAGTAATCTATGTGAATTTCTTCATTTCCACCTCTCTGTTGTTGCTTCAGGGTGTATAGTAAATTCCTAAATAGCAATGGCCTAAAGATGGCGTTTTGAGGATTTGTAGACATTATAAATGACAAACTCCCACAGATTTCATTGTATTGCCCTCAATATTAGTCTGTATGTTCCAAATAAATGTGAATGTTTTTGAATTTGCGTGAGCCTATAGGCCCCTCACCGTGTTTCATATTTTGCAATGAAACATGAAATTGGGTTAACTCCCACACGCTATGGACACTATAGCACATGTATGATATCGTATGATATCACACATGCATGATTCCAGCCCCATCTTGAACACATCTACATGTCAGGAACTACATTATGCGATAGCTTCGCCCCCTGGCAACAGGAAGTAATTTTTTTGTAAGTCAAAGAATACTTTCTCTGTTTTGACACAATTAAGTTCAAACTTGCTCAAAGGCAACAAGACAAATTACTAACATTGTCCCGTATAAACAGTTGCTGTACACTGGAGGTCGTGTCCATGCACCACAGTGAACTTTGATATGACACCACCACAACATAAATCAATATAAATCTCCCAAATTTAGCTTATTTTATTATTTAGCTTATAACCATCAAACTTACACTGCTTAATCGGGATTCGAGCCTGAACAGATCAATATGTCCATTTACTGTCAGTGACATGGCTCCACCCACTCAAGACAGGAAGTGCTTTACGAAAAAAAAGGGAACAAACTTTTGTAGTTTTGAATTTAACTCCAAATCTACGAACTTGAACCAAACCATGTTTTGCAAAATGTTGTCATAGCAAACAAGATTGTAACGAGATGCTTTCTGATGGCAACCAAAAGTATTTCATGCAAGGTTCAGCTTGCTGAGGGCTTGAGTCTGGAAGGCCTGCGTTCAAGTCTCTAGTCTGGCAATAAAGACTAACCACTGTGGGCCCCTGAGCAAGGCCCTTAACTCCAAAACTGCTCCCTGGGTGCCCACTGCTCTCTTTAAATCTACTATAGATGGATAGAATGCAGCGCCTGAGTTCACATCTGGGATTAATAAAGTAAAATGTATTATTATTGTAATATCAGTTTTATTTTATGCTTCGCATACAGCTTTCTGAATCTGTATCGATATCTTAAAAAAATTGTAAAAAAATTGTATTCAGGTTTGACATCTGACATTAAGTGGTAAAGCCTGCAAGCTGGACTCCAGTTATATCACACTGAGGTTATCTCTGCCTCATTTGGTGCCAGTAGTATGTAGCTCTCCCTTGGGCTCAAGTGTTGGGTTTTCTGATGCACGAGCATATCTGGGTGTTTCCATTGTTTCCCTCATCCAACACATGACTGCACTCTTGGTGTTCCACACTAATAGCTTAAGTTATTTGAGATCTGGGTGGGTGTCTATGCCAGGTACAGGCCCCTCAACTTCTGATTCCAGCTGCTCCACCGAACATTAAGGCCCTGTTTTCACCAAGGCTCCAGATTGGGATTGAACGGTTAGGTGTGGTTTGGTTCATTTAACCATAGAAAGAACAGCTTTTGCTGGCTCTGAATGAGCGGCATGCAAGCCTTACAAGGATTTTCTCAGCACTTGTGCTTTAAAATAGGTAGTATAAAAGGCTCGATAAAAGGTTAGCTTATGCATTTAACACATTTTGTTTAATTTAAGATTAGACACCAGATCTCAAGTTGAAGACCTTGTTGGAACTTAAACCTATTCTAGTGTGAAGTCTTTGCTGTAATTTCGTCAAATGTTCCTTATTTTAAAGCTGAAACAGGAAAGCCAACTCCAGCTTGGCTACTTCTTGTAAATCATTCTACTACTTCATCCTTCTTGCAATGCAACTGCTGCTTTTCAGAAGTCTGTGCATGTAACGGACAGCTAGACCCGTGCAAGATGAAGTGGTTGTGGACTTGTGTGTGCCTCAGTTTGATTTCTTAAAAATACAACTTTCCTTCATATTTTTAAAGCAAGAGGAGCAGGAGTTGAGTTGATCTGTGTGTAGTGGACAGGATGTCAGAAACTCAGCCAGCTATTTGACATTTTTATTGTGAATCCTTTCATGAGCCATGTCAGGCAAATTGGAAGGCATTGCTTTGAAAAATACCATTTCTCTGATGGGATAATCACATTTTTGATAAAAAAAAAAAAATTTAATTGAGCCACCGCTGCACATTTTCTTGTTGAATAGTAGTCCTTTGCAACAGTCTTTTAGGACCTCTTACCAAGCCAAGTTATATTTGTTTATTTTACATAGATTAAATTTTGTTTTACCAGTGGGTCAAATTTCCCATAAACGTGGATGATGGAAATAGACTTTTACATAAATGGATTTTTAGTGTACTATTTGTTTGTGTAATTGTTTGCTGTATTTCCTTAGCACTAGGCCAAATTGTAGAAACTACCTCATCAGGAGGAGTGTTATAAAGTTATATTGTCTGTCATTCATTCGGTTAGTTTGTCCACGTTTGTGCCAGTGATTAACAGGGTACAATTACATAATACCCTGACATAATACCTAAAACTCTCAGCACTCGCAAGTAAGTTTTTCATCATATGAGAAAGAACAAATGTGCTGAAAGTTTGTCATATAGTTATGCATTGTTAAAATTAAAAAATATTGTCAATAGGTTAGCTTTATTAGCACATCAGTCTTCAAACTTTAAACGTATTTACAGTATCAACCTAAATGAGGTGAAAAATCCCATAAATGTAGCATATATAAGTATGTTAAATGTTGTTTCTCTGATAATAAAATAAAATTAACCCAATTTTCAATAGATTTGATTAAAATAATAAATGTTCTAAATGTTGTAAAGAACAATTTATTCTATATTTATGGAAATCCTTCTGGCAGAACCTTGATTTTGACCACTAGTTGTTTTACAAGCGGATATTTGTCATTTCATTTAGATCAGAATTGAAAAAAACCCCCAAAAAACAAAAACAAAACTCAGGCCTTCAATTTCATGGCATTTTGAATTTAATCCTATTGAATACACAAGTTCCATGTTTTTATTTCAGTACATTGTACTTTAGCAAATTGTGGAGGAGAGTGTATCCTTCATGGACATGAATGCCAAAGCCAGATCTTTTCTAATTTGTGTTTTCCATTATGTTTCCTGTGCTCCAATGTCAGCTTTCAAAGCATTTTCTATCTCCTCTAAAAAACACCAACGGGTTGGGCACATTGTACAGCGCTGCTCCATTCCACCATGTGTTTACACAATGAAACTTCTTTATCTTTTACTCTTTTCAGCAGCTGAAAATAATACAAGTATCTATCTTTACTATTCCATTGAGACACAGTCATTAAGCATCTATTACAATTTTATATAACCCAAATTTTGGATTACGTTATGGCTCATTCACATGAGGATGGTTCTTTGACTCGAGAAATTTTCACTCTTAAATTGTCTACAGGATTGGTAAAGCCTCTACAGGTTATACCAGCTATTATTAATAGTTTTCTCTTAGTAACTTTACTCCTTTTTTATGAAATAAAGTATGTAAACATACTATCCTTTGCTTCACAATGCCTGCAGTATTTCATTTGACTTTCAGGCTCATTATAAATGGTGAAGTGGTAACCATAGCTAATCATTAGGTCCAAAGCTGAGATTTAGCTCATTGTGGTTAATAATCACAAATTATGAGTTAAGCACCATTAATAATGCTTTGTCTTTTTCTGAACTCAAAGCTTTACACTGCCCTCTTGACATCTGAAGGCTTTAATTGCTAAGTGGTTACTGTTTCATTTGTTAAGGTTGGAACCCATAGGGGGAGAAAAGAGTCCTTCCTCTTCAAGCTTCATCAATGAACTTCAAAGAGGGTGAACTAAAAGTGGCATTGGCTGAACTATTGTCTTTCATTGAAGGAAGGCGACTGTAAAAAGATGCAATGTTCAGCTTTGATGATTCCACACAAGCTAAACAGCATTTGTGTTTTTCTTAATGGATCTATTTCTATTGAACTGGAAGTCAGTGAGTAAATAATTTTACATGTCTTTTGAATATATTTCTTTTTAATAAACACATCAAAGATTGTGCGGCCTCAGATTTAGAAACACTTCAGATAATGTTCTACACATCAAAATGGAATTCACACTTTTTTCTTTTCCGACAGTCACTGAGATGAACGTGTGGAAAACATAATAGCGCACATTAAAGATCTGTCAGACAGTATTAGTAAATCAATGCTTGTAATGACAGAAACCAATCTGTGTGATATTAGATTTCATTCAGATGAGAGATGCAGGCTCTGACCTGTGATGTGACGTAATTACCAGAACGCCCTCACCAGCTGTCGTTGTCATTGGTGACTTGGATCACTCGTCAGGGCGAGAACATGAAGTATTTCTGTTATTAGGCAGAAACTCTTTGGCTTTATATATCTGCAAAAAAAATTTATCTACTTTTTTTTTTTTTTATAATAGTTCTTGTGAAGAAATAAACTAAAACTAAGATGTCCAGTTTCATTTTCCATATGGACCCATAGAAAACCTCTCTGTGGTCTGCAGTAGGACATCTTATTAATGTTTTGCTGTGTTTGTTCTTTGCTGACAAATACGTCTAAAATGATGCTTTCTTCAAGCACTATTAAACACCTCTATTAAACACCTTTCTTCTGTCTCTGACTCTATTGCTCTTGTCGTGTTTCTCTTCTTGCAACTTCTGCTTGGCCACATGATTTGCCTTCATGTTTGCGGTGGAACAGAAATAAAAGGTGAGTCATTTTCTTTTAATTATATCTTATGAGCTGCACTTCTCACCACAAGTACTTACATACGCTGCGCCTTTTCTGGGTATTTCTCCTCTAAATGATTGAATGATTAAATGATTGAATGTCACAGTTTCATGTCTGAAGTAAAAGTGTCTCAACCAGCTTCATAAAATAAATGTAGATGTTTAATTAAACTTCAGACGTGAAGAGGATTGCTCAACAGAAAAGGACATGGAGCTAGTTTTTGATTAGCAAAAGTTCTACAAAACTCAGAATCGTTTCTTTACTATGAGATCACCGTTTTTTCAAACTCATCTCTTTAAAGTTCTCTTATGTATGTCATCGACTAGTGGAAATGTATTTCCATAGCTTCTTCATGCAACTTCTGCCTGGTGGATTTCTTTGATATTTTGAGCTTGTTTTCATTGCTTGCATGCTAATATTAAACTAGATTGCCATATTAATATAGCTGGGTTATGTGGTGGTCTTGTGGTGGTGTCTTCAACTCGCAACACAAAGGTGCTCAATTCAAATATCAAATGTACTTTCTCTATGGAGTTCGAATGTTCTCTGTATCTGCCTGCGTGAATGATGACTTTACCTGAGGAGGAAGTGTGTGTGTGCATGTTGTTTGCCTCTTTTTTGATTCTGTGATGGACTAGTTACCTGTTAAAGGTTTACTCCGCCTTTTGTCCACTGTGTACCCTGGCTCCAGTCCCCCGTGATTCTGAAAAGGGTAAAACTGATATAAAAAAAAATGGCTGAATAATGGAGAGATTATAGAGATTAAGACAGTGTTTTGTGCTATTTTAGGTAATTAAAAACTTTATCACTTGAAATTTCCCAATTATTCAAATAAATGCCTGTCAGATTTACAGAAAAAGTGAAATGAACAAATCTTTTATTTAAGACTGCCCCAAACGATTATTTTGTTGATCGACTAGTCACCAATTTTTTTGGCGATTAGTTGCCTTACCGGATCATATGTAAACTTATTGCACCCGCATGCAACTGCTCTTAAGTTACATTCGCTTCCAGCTTGAAGTGTTATGTTCTATGTAAAAAAAAAAAAAAAAGAGACAAGATCATAGCTCATTCAACAACTTTAATGAACTTTACATCTTGTAGTAAAATTAGGAAAACAAGACATTAAGCTTAAAAACAACATTAACTAAATTATAATTTGTCGTTGGCATCAAACTTAGCTACATTTTCAAGTATTATTAGTGCTACAAAATCAAAATCAAACGAGGTAGCCACCTGAAACCAAAATAAATTATTCACAAAAAATAAGTTTTCGTCTCACTGAAATATAAGTCAAGAGGAACACATTTTTTCTGACTATTTTGATAGTCGATGTAATCATGACTGATCGATAATCTTGGCAGCCTTTGATTTTTTATGTCAAAATGTGACAAGTCTCAGAAAAATGAGCCCTTCTCGGTATACATATTCACATATGTGTATATAGACATGGGCATAATTTAAAACGGAGGACTGCTGCCTCTCATCGTGCTTGACTCTGTTCACTGTTTGTCTTGCTGTATAAATATACATAACGCATCAGACTGACAAGTGAAATGCAGCTGCTTGAGTACAAAGATATATTCAGGATATATATTCATAATGTGGTTTGTTTTCAAAAAGTTCTGACTACACTGCTGCGCTTCTGGATGCGGCAATTTTTTTTTATTGAAAATTAAGAAAGTTTGGTGTCCATGTGAAGCGATTTCATCCATGGCATTTTAAAGATGTCAATATAGTCAGTAAAGGGGAAACTCTGTTGTACATAAAAATGATGAGCTGCGACCTGCTTGCAAGTTGCCTGTTTTTCTATTATTCACACATTGATTCTTTATATCTTGGTAGAATCCACAAATTGGCTCTTCAAGCTATTTGCTGCTCAAGGAGTTTTATTTTTCTCACAAAATGTTTTTTCCATATGTGAAACGGTCAATTTTCATGTGCAGTTATTTTGTCATGTACACATGTGTGTATCTTTATTGATGTCTTGAATAAACAAGTTTTTTTTCCATCTCTTCTTACTCATCAAAGATGACAGAGAGATGGATTTGTTTCTATAGTGTTTGAAAAATAAACAACAACATGAGAGCTGCCCTTTCCCAGGGCTTCTTTTCAGCTAATAAATAACATCCAATTAGATGAAACCCTCAAAGATCACAAAATCAGTTTGCCATTTCTCCCCAGGATACAAGCATGTGCTAATAAGCAGACTGCTGCAAAGTTGCTGCGCTGCAAGACGAGAGACCGAGAGACAGAAATGGAGAGGCATGGAGTATGCAGCTGCTAAAAATTTAGTTTGGTCAGTAATAAATTGAGTCTGATAGTATCAGGGTTTCATACCAAAATCTGAATTTAGATATGCCATCATGGACATGTGTGCATGTGGAAGTACATAGCCATCAAATCAAAGTATAGCTGAACCTGTAATAAAGTGAAAAAATGCAGGTTTTTCCATTATGATATAATTTTAAAAATTCCACTTTAGGAATTGTCCTTTTAAATCAAGTATGTGAGTAAATTGTAAAATCCAAATTATTTAAGCTTTATGCTGTCCAGTCAGAAGGACACTAAGAAATTAAGTTTATTAGCCCCACGCTAGCTACATTTGCCCTTCTTTGCGTTTTAATGTATATATTGGAATATATAAATAAGCCCAAAATGCCTTAACAGACGGATTAAAGTTTTTTTGGAGCTGTAGTATTTGCCAATCCCGGGCTTGATAAGCATGAGCTGTTATGTAACATAAATGTTGCTAATTACCTTCGCCAAGGCAGAGGTTATGTTTTTGGCATTGGTTTGTCTGTCTGTCTTTTACTAACAAAACTAAAAAAGTAATGGATGGATTTTGATTCAATTTTAATTAAATCTCAAAAATGTATGGGTCTTTTGCCAGTAAAAACAAAAATTAGCTAGATTATAGTGATAGTATCTATTTGCACCACTTACATGTATTGGATACAGTCTATTATGAAGCGGTGAGGTCCATCCCCCACATACCATTGTGCATTGTATGCTCAGATTAGATTTGTCTGATTTGTCTCCCTGTACACTCAAAAAATGGCACATTCTCGTTTATTAAAAAATGGTCTGCTCCCAACTTATCTACAAACAAAACAAAGTGGACAGTGTATAATTGAATGAAGTTTACTGTGGTTGAGTAAAACAAAAACCGTAACATCATTGAAAATCCAATGTCAATAGATTTTTCTTTGATTTTCTAAAAGTTTCCTTTAAATATGGCAAAAAGTTGTGCTGTGTAGTCATTCAAAATGTTTGACAAGTTCAGATTGTTTTTGTGATTGGTGAGTAAAACATTTAATATGATACTACTGTGTAAAACTTATGATTTTATTTTATTGATGCGAAAAATACTATTAAATGACTAGTTACATTAACAATAATGTCTGTTCCTGGTTAGACCTGTCGCGATATAAATTTTGCTGTGCAATAAATTTTTTAAAATTATTGCGATAAGCAATAATATTACGCAAAGCAATAATATTACGCAAAGCGATAATGTTGTCATTTTGAGACCATTTTCAACTAATATAATGATAATGCCATAATAATGAAAGTACACCCTTTCAAAGATCAATTAACTTTAATTTCTAAAGAACATTTAGAAACCCTGGAAATGGAAGAAATTTTAAATAACAAAACAAAAACCATAAATCGAATTGACTGTCTCATTAACAATGAATGCAAATCTAACACAACCGAAAACAATAAGGATGATGGAAAATTTAGTCTTTGTTCTGTAAACAAAATTGCCCTTCAAAAATAATATAGTATAAAAAAAATAATAAACATGGGGGCTCAGACAGGAAAAACCGTCAAAACTGCCAGTTGGTACCATTGCATTAAAAAGAAATTAGAAAAAAATATATTGCGCATCGTTGCTGTTTGTGAAGCTGAAATATTTCCCATCATCACTGCGTGTCAGACTGATCTCCAGCTTTGTCACATATGCCGGGACACCGGCCCACTGGGAATCCTCCAGAACCTCTTGATTAGCCGGCATTGCTCTTGATGTGTATTTTGCCACCATACGGTAGTATATAGGCTGACCATTTGTATAACATTCCTTTGCGGGGGTTATTACTGTAGACAAGGAAGTGGGGGCTTTGCACTGACGTTGTAGGCTACATGTGTGTGTGCTGCCTACATGTGGGGAGCAGCGATACAATAAATGAGAAAGTGCTCGCAGCTATTTTTCCCCATTCGTCTTATATGCATGATTCAGCGTGAGAATCAGAGGTTTAGCGCGAGAGCGTGAGAAGCCACTCAAATGTGCGAGTCTCATTGCTGATGCGTGAGAGTTGGCAGCCCTGTAAACATACTGGCTCGCACAGGTGCTTCACCACGGTCTCGTGCTGCAACATGCTGCTGTCAAGTATGACGCTAGACTAGAGAGATCACTTCGCAAGAAACCAGAGCGTTCAGTCGAGATCCTCCATAATGAAACCTGGTGTTATACACAGTCTATGGTAAAGTTAGATAGGAAAAAAAAACTAATGAAAATTATCGCGGCTGGAAAACTTATCGCCATTTTTTCTTTCCGTGCAATTAATTGACTTATTGCTTATTGCGACAGGCCTACATGTGAGGGAACGCCTTCCTATGGCCACATGGTGGCTATAAATGGTCAGGTCATTTCCATGACGGCCCGGGATGGAAAAAGAGGGAAGAAGTGGAATATTTGGGGATGTGAGACAGAGATCCTGATGGACCACGTTGGAAAAGGTAAAAATGTGTAACTGGTGGGCACGGCGTGGGCATTGCTGGTGTCAGAAAGGCAGAATCGTGGCAGCAGGTGGTGATGCTGTCACGCATTGTCAGAAGGGTATGTACAGATACATCTGAGATTAGCGGCAGTTTATTTGGTGTTAAATATTATTTCTTTCTAGTTCCCGGGTGCTCAGACTGGTTCCGCAGTGCTGCAGCTGTGATCGGAGAGGGTGGGGCCAGAGACTCCACCCAGCAGCCGTGTCCTCAGAGGAAGACATCTTCTCCCTGCAGAAGGACACCATCACCGCTGTTAACCAGGTGGACAGGGAGCTGCGGGAAATGGAGGCTGTCTTGATGGAAATTGGGACAACAATTACAAAAGGATTGTGTGAGAATAAATAAATAAAGGAAATCCACCTCTTGTGTGTTTCATAAGCGTTGCATCACTTCTAGACCTCCAGTCTGTCCCACTGCTGGATCTCAGAATAAATGACCAAAGCTTTCTTTTACTGACTGGTAAATGTTGGCAGCAGACTCTCCACCTTATCATTTCCTTGGTTTTATTCTGGACCGGTGGAGTCACAGTTTCCTGCTTTCCCAGATTCTGTGCGTATGCCTGGGTCAGCGTTTGCGTGGAGGTAGGAACATTCTCCCGCCAAGTTTGGATTTTATAAATCAGCAAATATTGACTATATTTGGCGTACGCCGGTTTTTGTACATACGCCAGCTTTAGAAATGAGGCCCCTGGTTTCAGCACATCATCCTCACTACTTTCAACGAGGAACCTCAGAGAGTGCTACCCAGCAGCAGCGCCTCAGACTGGAAGGCCCTGAAGGTTGGTGGTGGAGGCTGCTGACAGCATCACTGAGGTCTCACTGCCTCCTGTAAGGGACTTGGTGGAACAACATTGCCTGTCAAGGGCAATAAGGATTGCTAGGGATCACACTCACTCTGCCCGTAGATTGTTTCCCCTTCTAGCCTCAGGCAGGAGGTGCTGCAGCCGGAAAGGAAAAACTGCAAGGTTTCTTTCCCACTGCCATCCATCTTTTAAACAGACTGTAAATTTGGGACGAACACAATCTACTGCTCTTCTCAAGTGCCTTTGAATAACTGTCAAAAAACTATCTATGCAAAAATTGCTATTTATTTTCTTATTTTACACTAAATCTTTCATTCACTGCACTACCGCACCAGCATTTTATCTCAGGTGTTTTATTGCTGACCCTGCAGGGTCATGTCGTTCAGCACTGCATCTCTGATGTGACTGGCCTGAATGACAATAATAGTGATCTGACCTGTTTGGGCCACAGACTGAAATGTAGTTTGTGAGCCACATAGAGATGACATTCATTGCAGCTTTTCAGCTTCTGTGTGGAAAACCTTCATCACCTGGACGGAGAGGTGCTTCCCACGTAATACTAACGGATCCCCGGTAACCTGAAAAAGCTGTGCAACACGAAATCCTTCAGGGTGGAAGGCTGAGATTTAGTGAAGCGAGTTCAGGCAGTTTAAAAAAACTATCTTGAGCAGAGCGATGTGAAGGACGTGTGGTCAGGAATGGAAAAGATTCCTGCTTTCCAGGATGGATTTTTATTTTATAACATTGCTTAGCATTCTTCTCCTGCTCCTTTAAAGACCCGACACGCTACCTGGACCCAGTGGACAGTGTCATCCTGGAAGCCAACATCTTAAGTGCCATCTCATGTATAAGCACTAGTGTTGTCAAAAAAATCGATTCCCAGACACTAATCGCTTCGAAAGTTTAATATCTAGTTAGATATTAATTAGCACGGGTATCGATACTTAAATGCCACTTTGGCGTCTGCTGGTTCACAGAAAAACAAAACAAAAAAAAACAGCTGTCTCTGTCCATTTTATACAGGCACGCAGTGGGCAGCCCTCCAGCTTCTCCCTGGAGGACCCATTGTTTGCGGTGTTGCCAACTTAGCAACTTGTCGCTATAATTATTAGTTTGTAGACCTTTTTAGCGGCACTTTAAAGAAATAAAGCGAGTAGCAACCAGCTTGGAGACTTTTCTGGTGTTACTGGAGATTTTGAGACGGATGTGAAAACACTTGTTTACGATTCTCGCGATGGTCGCAGGTTATACCGCAGGCCCCTCCCCCATCCAGAAGCACTCACAACAGGCTCTTACTGTAGACTGTTTACAAAAACATTTACAAAGCTAATCTTTTTATGTTTTTAATGAATCTAAAAAGTAGAAAGTCTTCACTAGTTTGTTCATTCTATTTAGCTGATTCACTGTGAAGAAAAGGACACGTATGTAAATAAGTTCACTAACTAGGGGCTGAAATAGTTTTTATTTTTTGCACCAGTGAGCAAACTGCCTGACAACACTTAGACTATGAAGACTTTCTCTGCACAAACTAACGCAGCTTTGAAATTATGCTTTTATTTTAAGCTGTTAATGTATTTTTTTAGATTTATTAATAGATTTTTGTTGTTTTGCTTCTATTGTGTTATTTTTGTGGTGTCCTGACTGATTAAAGGAATAATAATTTTTTCCTCCTCTATATTATAAAATAGTATTATCGAGCACCATCCTTAGAATCGGTATCAAGTTTGAAATTTTAGTATCGTGACAACCCTACTCTGCACAAACCATAGTTTTAAAATATCACACTGTTAAGGTCTTTTCTCTATATATTTTAAATCTATTTTTGTTGTATTGTTTGGATTGTGGGATTTATATGGTGCTTTGATTGTGATTAAAAGAATGCATTAAATTCCCCTCTTTAGTATCAAAAATAGCATCAAGTATCTTTCTTAGTATCAATATGGGGTTTAAGATTTTTACGAATATTTTTCTTTCCAACACTTTCACGATACAGCAGTTCAAACAGGTCATTTAAATCGTTAAACACTGTCATCTGAAGTTCCTGGGGTATTCTTCTGGCAGCTCGGAAGACTTCAGAAATGTTGACAGTATCCGTGCCTCCGCAACCACCTGGATTACTGACCACAGTTTATCAGACTGAAGCAGTTCTTAGAAGGTGGTCAGGACTACTACAGGACAAGACAAAGGAGGACCAAGAACAGGCCTCACACTACTTCCATACTGGAGGGGGTGGATGTGGTGGAGGGCTACAGATCCATTATACCTATTATAAATACAAGGAGGATGGAACAAAGTATTTCTGGAGGAAGACTCTTCTAAAAGATAATCCTTTATTTGTCCCACAGTGGGTGGCGTGGTGGGTAGTTCTGTCTGCTTTGCAGCCATCCGTTGGAGCAGCAACATAAAACCCAGAAACTAAAAGTGATAAAATCTCTGGAGCTATGGAAAGACATCCAGGTCCAAGATGCACACCGGGACTTCTACAGGGACATTCAGCCTGAAATACTGTCTCAGTGTGGACTGCATAAACTGCCTATGAGCACAGTTTAACCGAGGGCAGCCATTACACCCGTCCCATCAGAGAGAAAACTAGGGGTTTTAACTATGTTTTTCTTGATTTGCTGTCATCATTGTTAATAATTGATAAAGTAAACAGACAGAGTAAATGAAAGTAAATTCCTCAGTGTGATCTGTTGGAAGCCACGTTAATTATGTTCGGGGGACATTAGCCTCCTGGGAAAACGAGGCACAAACTAAATCAGAAAGCACTTTATACTTCAGTCTACATTCATTTTACCCCGAGTTACTGTGCAGCCGTGAGGGGAAATACATGCAGAAGTCCATGAAAAAGGCCATTAGACTGAGAATAATGCAGGATGCAGAGATCACACACATTATATCTTCTTTAAAACTTTTTAAAAAGCTCTAACATTTCCAGAATGAATTCCGTTTAATTTCCTACTTTCAGATGAAATAAGAATTTTTTTTCCGAAAGAGAAGGGGGGAATTTTTAAGAGGGAAACTGAATATAATAATGCAGCGTGTCAGAATGACTTCAGCATCAGAGGTAAAAGGGCAGAAGAGTTTAACAGAGAAATGAACACCGGTTTAAAAGGAGGAACTAAATAATAATATTAAATAAATAAATTCTTGAAGAGCAGCAATTGAATCCAGGACCTTTGTTCTCTTCTCTATTTCTGTTATTGTAAATCTTCTATTGTGAAACTTTTGAGGAAAGGGAAATAAAACATTTAAATTAAGTGTTGGGTTATGGACATGGAGTATGGACATTTAAGTTTCCTCCTTGTCAGACACGTGAGGAGAAGGAAATGCTGTAAATGTCAGATTTAAAAAAAAACATCTGTATCTGTTGCCTTTGTGTTATACTGTCACTGTATGATTATGTGTAATATCTCAGAGACGTCCCTTCGGAGGACAGCAAACATTCAGAGGTGCCACAGTTCACCAGCTTTCAGTGAAAGTGGGTAAACCAGAATGACACCTTGTGTGAAGAGCAGCAGGAAAAGGAGGAGCGAATCCCCCATCTGACCGACGCAGCGGCCCAGCACCAAACACGGATGGTTATTGATCTGGACCCAACATTAAGAGCCAGGGTCCTTGGTTGCGCTGCCGAGGCTCCTCACACCGAGGAGAAAGACAACGCTTTAACAAGAGCAGCACAGCTAAATGAAATCCAGAGAGAATTCTGCCCAACAAAGTCTAGAATAACAGTGTTATTATCCATCTGTTGGAGGAAGCCTGATAAATGTCAGCTCTCCTCAGTCACCTTTGTTTCATTTATTCTTCTTCTCTACTCCTGGTCCCAGTTTTCTTCTGAATAGGACTGACACCAGTGGAGGGGGGCAATTAGGATGGAACGATGCTGTGGAGCTCTATGCAGTCAATTCTTGGGGCCACACTGGTATTTCATACATGTCTTGAACAATGCCTCCACGCAAGCTAAACAGGCAATTTGAAAGGCCCCGGAGAAATTAAAACTTTTCCAAATGCTTGAGAGGACTGCTGTAATGACCACAGGAGGGGTGTATTACCTTACGGGCTTCATCAAATATAGTTTGCATTTGTTTTTACTCTTACTGGCTAGTTGAAGAAAGAAGGCAGAGCTCCAAGCAGAGGACTAGTAGAAGTCTAATCAACCAACCAGTGCATTTATCTGAAGATGCCATTAAACAGAGAAGTTGTCAAGTACTCTAAAATACTAAGTAATACCAGCCTGCTAATGAAACAGGACTAAAAACACATCGTCATAAGTTTACTTTATAAGTAGGAGAAAGGGTGTAACTTAGAATACATTTATTATTATTAATGGACATAAATACAACAAATTTAAGGTGCACCACCAAATTGTGCTTTAAGAGGACGTTTTGATGCATGGTGGCACCAAAAAGCAGCTGGGCTGGTGTAGCCAGTCGTAGCGGATCACACTAGCTGCGTTTCCATTACCCCTGGAAAAAACCTAAATATCCTAACAGAAAGCACCTTCATTTAAAAAAACTCTGTTCAGACGTGTCGGTATAAAAGCATATGGCAAAGTGTAATGGAAACACTTTTTCCCCGGACGTGACGTACTGGGTCACGTGACCAGTTCATTTCAAGTAAAGAGGCGCGGTATGAGTAGGCTCAGGAGGAGACGGAAATCTTTTTACGAATAATTAAAGAAAAAATATAACTGCCATCCTCGATAGCAAACAGCAGTGAAATGCAGTTTTACAAAGAATTAGAAATCTTATTCCTCCACAAAGTGGAGTCTCGCGGGACGACTTTTTACCAGAATTACACCATTCAGTGTCGCAATTGCACTTTTGCTTATATGTTGTAAGAAAGGAATGGAAACGCAGTTATTCTTGCTTGTGTACTAAGCTTGTAACCAGACAATTCTACTACTGATTCTGTTTATTTACACCTCTTTCTGTAAAGTCCTCTGAGACAACTTTGTTGTGATATAGGGCTATACAAATAAACTTGATTTGATTTGATTTGATTTACTAGGGAGCGCATTGGAACGGGTGGAGATCGGGTATACTTGCTGAATTTGTAAGGTGGAAATGAGGTTTAAAAAAATGGTAACCTGGATTTCTTTGGTCATGCAAGCAGTGCAGTGGATCCAGTAAGCCTCCTCTTTCCCTGCCTCTGTAATGGGAAAAAACTTCTGTGATATAACCCTGACCTGCAAAGGTCTCTGCAGCTCTGTAACACAAGAATAATTTACCCAAAATGCTGTTTTATATTTTAATGGCAGTTCTTTTTAGAAGAACTGTGTTTCATAACAGAAAGCAGGTGCATTTAAAAAAATGACTTCATTACCAAACTTTGTCTGGGTCAGAGTGTGTCAGCCACTGTGCTGGTTTGCACCTGTTATCCTGAACATAAAATTTATTTTCTATGCTGCATACTTTGCACAGAGACCACATTATTCCAGTGAGGAGCTGGCCCAGCACCAATGTCCACTTAATGTGTTTCCCAGCCTGCCGTTCCCTCCTTCTCCACGTTCATGTGGACTTATAAATAATGGATGTTGTATTTTGTTGCCTTAAAACCTGAAGGCATGAGAACGTCTGGCCAGTGAAATATGTAGCAACACTGCAAGAAGAAATTTGGATTATCATGATTTTACTTTGTAATTAAATCAACTTTAACTGCAGGATATCGTGACTACCAGCCCTGCCTTGAAGTAAATGCTGCCTCGAATCTAAATCTAATTCCAGATCAAACCATTTCATTTCAGTGCACAAATGCTTGTTTGTACTGTAACAATGAGGTGCCCTTCACATGCACTAGTTGCATATTATCACCTCTATCTCCAGAAAAACAAACACGGGGACGCAAGCTACACAATCTCCATCCCATCTTTTACCCACACACCCTTCACAATCTCAGTTTGGGTCTTGATTACGCTGCAGGGCGGGGAATGAAGAGGACAGATTGAGACGGCGCACAGCTGGGGGAATGAGGTTCGGAGGGTTTGAGGCTGCTGTATTACGCTGCGGCTGCATTTGACTGACATTCAGCTGCGGCTAAGACCGACTTCCCAAGCCTGTCCATGAATCCTGCCTTAACAAAAGTGCAGGTAAGGGCAACAGAAATCTGGAGAGGTAGTAACAGAAAACTGTTTCCTGGGCTAACTGGGAGTTCCCCACAACAAGACCACATACCGGACATGACCCACTGGCTGATGTACAAGTCACATTTTTCTGTTGCGTTTAGACTCAAAAGCAGTAAATAATGCAGTACCTATTGTTTATGTTACATCAGAGGAAAATACTTCTTCCTCAAAGTTCTGATAGTGTGAGCTTTAAACTCGGGATCGGTCAGGGAGTACTTCTGTTCAAAAAGAAGGGAAACATTTTCACCAAAAGGAGCCCAACAAGGCCAAAAACACCGAGGCAAGGCAGGCCAAGCTGTGGGTAAAGTGTGTGTGTGTTATCATCCCTATTTGTTTCACCTGCTGCACTCCTTCAGCTTTCCACTACTGGCATTCCGGGGGAGGGGGAGTCCAGAAACCCTGCACTGTACAGGGTGACTCCACTTTGTTCACACAAGACACAATATGCAGTGGAGCTGGGGTTCACTACCCTGAATTTAGAACTACTACGAACAACCTGAACGGACAAAGCTCCGAGATTAAATCTGACAACATACCAGAGTTTAGCCCCAAACCATTAAATAAATGAAAAGGATAAAAATGGTCATTTCAAGGGAAAAGCAGTGTGCCAGTCTTTGTTTTAACGTACCAGTTTACTAGCTGAACAATTCTGTACGGAGAAAACAAATGTGTGCAGAAATAATTCTAGAAATGTGCGATCCACTGACTCCTCTACCAAGACCAGTCAAGTTTGTCTCTTCCTTTGTTAGCAAGAATACACAGAAACACCAAACTGAAGGTCTTTAACCCCTAAAACTCCAGTATATCTCCGGCGACTCCAACACTATTTCTTATATTGTCAACAGGAACGGTAGTGTGTAACTCTGTGGCAAAAATTTACCTCAATTCTAATATTTTCTCTCCTGAAAGCCAAGACTTGAGAGAATGATGTGAGATGAGAAAAGGCTTGGTCACCGTTGACCTGTGTGTTATTTCTACAAAGTTCTGTTAGGAATAAATCCTGCTTTCTTCTTCTGGTCTAACTTCATGCTGCTATATCTGTTGAAACATTCATTTTACATCATTTCTGACAGCTGAGGCCGTCCTGGATACATCATGTCTGCATGCTGACTGGGATTAAAAGCTTCAGCTCCTACATGCAGTTTTGATTTATATGTATATATTTTATATCATGTAAAACAGGCAGACCAAAAATGCATCACAGCCACAAAAAAACTACTAAAAGCTTTTCATGGACATGAAACCCAACAGAAAAATGCATATGTGGTATTTAGATGATCTATGTGTTCTGTGGTAGTTCAGGTTTAACAGAAGGGTAAAGAAATCTTTAAAAAAAAAAAATGCAGAACTTTTACTTGGACATGCTAGCAGCCATTATTATTGGTCAATATAAATACTTGAAAAGCATACTAAAGATTTTAGCACAACAGCAGAAAAGCCGGATTCATTTGAGATCCTGGTCATCCCATTTCATCCCTGCCTCGGTCTGTGAGCCACTCATTTAAATGCAGCCATTCAGAGTGCAGCTCATCAGTATTAATAGGCTGATACCACTGTATTTAGACGTCACGCTCGCTTTATACCCACCCAGCATTGACAGCAAATCCTCTGTGTGTGTTTAATAAACCACAGCAGTTAGGTGGGATGGCTTAGTCTCAAGTCACCTAATGACTAAATTATGAGCCACTGCATTAAGAGGGATTAATACTAATCTAGGTTGTTTCAGTTACCCTGGGCTGAAGGGGTGGGTGGTTTGGGAAAACAACAGTGCAGTGTGTGATCGCTCCGGCCAGCATCTAGTCAGTCACTTCCCAAACCACTGCAAAAGTACATAACAGAGGGTATTTTGCATGCTGATCACTGCAAAAGTAGAAGCTTAGCTGATGATCCATCTCCTGAACTGCACGCTGTTTAGCTCTTAGCTAATCCAGAGAACAAACGTACATATGACTCCACCCCTGAGCTTCTCAGAGAAAGATAAATACCGGCAACCCTGAAATGTGACATGTTCAAAATATTATTCAGCCATTTTCGTTCGCTATTAGGAATTATTCAATGTTTTTTTATTTGTGTGTTTGTTTATTTTTGCAGGATCTATTTTTGCCATAACCAATGCTTTATGGTCCGGTGGTTTGGGCTACACAATGTGGTCTGGTGGTTTGGGCTACACAATGTGGTCTGGTGGTTTGGGCTACACAATGTG
>JBAMHW010000001.1:13610442-13627018 GCA_037177495.1 Rhadinocentrus ornatus
TATATATATATATTAGCTATTGTCTCAAGAATCTGACAATAAAATCAAATACATTTTTTTCTTTGCTTTTTTTTGTTCTCAGTGAGGGCATTATGGTTAAAGATAACAATATGACAAAACTTTGTTTGCTTTTGACTTACATTTAAAAAGTATGAAATAGAAAAGGTGAACAGAACATCAATTAAAACTTCTACTAATGAGGGAAAAGTTTATATACTCACTCAAAGTGATTTTTGCCTGAGACTTGAAGCAGATTACTCAGAAGGGAATAAACTTCCTGAGCTGCATTTAACCTGGAAAAGATTCAAATGAAGTGATACACTTTGTGGTCTGAGCTGGCTAACAATGAACTCTCATAACTGGGAGGCATTTTCCTACAAATCGCACATTATCCCAGATATTCCCAGATTTTAAAATGATTTCCGAAGGGGAGCGCTCTCCTCTGGGTATTCACTGCTGTTTTGTTTCTCCTTTGAGTAAATGTCTAGTTTTCAGTACTGCTAATTCTACCCAAATAAAACCAACGGAAACATAGCCAAACATAGATTTTCTCCCTTTGTAAATGAAGACCTGGCAACCGGCTCATTCCGGTTGAAATCACACTGCAGGCAAAAGTAGCTCAAATCTGACTTTTTAACCCTAATATGAACCATATCTGTCTTTTAAATTTTTATTTATTTATTTTTTTTTTATTATTATTTATTTTTTTTTAATTACAAATCTGACCCTGACCAGTTTTGTTTGTGGTACTAAATCCATTACATATCCAATCTTTCTCAAATCAACCTTGGCATACATCAGTGTGACAGAGGAGGCACAATGCATCCCTGTCGAATGTGGACAATGGATGGAACAATATTATATCAGTTTTTTTTTTTTGGCTCTGATAACATAACTACCTCAGAATGGATACACATGCGCTAACGTGTAATGTCTATATTTTCCTCTGCACATGTGTGTCCTTTCAGGGTTGGAGGGTGTTCACACTGGAGTCTGATGGCGGTCGTGTTGAATTATAATGTGAAAAAACACGCAAGAAGGAACAATCAACTTTATTGTGGTTATAGAAGTACAATGAAATTTAGATGTCTAAGGGAGGCTGCAACCCAGGGGAAAAACTGTTCTGCGTGTAGGGGATTGGATTGCTCTGTAACGTTTGCCGGATGGTAAAAGTTTAGAGTCTGTAACCTGGGTGAGAAGAGTCTGAAATTATGCTGCTGGCTTTCTTTCTAATTATATCTCAGAAATATATTCAAAATTGAACATGAAGACCAGCAGTGTGAATGCAGACATAGTAATACATCCATTTTTTCTCCTCCTGCACTCTCCCAGACAGAGTTTTGTATTCCAGCAGAAGAATCTGCTCACCGTTGTGTCTGAAAAATGAAATGTAGTCCCACCGTTCCTTTGCTGCACTATTTGTTTCTTTCCAGCTCGTTGTGCGATGCTCACTCCCCACTGCTCTGAGCTGAGTGTATCCTTATCTCTCCCACTTCCTGGGCGATAGCGCTGTCTGATAAGTACAACCATCGCCGCTCCTTCTGATTGATTAACCAGTGACCTTTGACCCCCTGCAGCACATTTTAATTGGCTGATGTATAATGAGCGACCTTCCCTGAAGAGGAGCAGTTTTAAAGCCAGAGAGATTGAGGGGTGATGTTGGATGGGGGCAATCTAATTAGCTGATTTAACTGATAACACCTGAGGTGATGTGTGCGTGCATGTGTATGCGCTCAATGTGATTTCTATCTTATCACTTTCTCTCTTACAATAGAGATGTATGTCTTGCAGTATTACGTGAGGTTGACTCACGGTTTCTTTGGTCCAGCAAAGTAAATTGATATGTGCAGAAACAAGGTAGTGGATACTGTGAAACTACATGTGTGTGGGTTTTAGTCTGTTTATGTTCTTTTAGATGAGATTCTGTTTGGCTTTATGTTATGATAAGTAGATTGATACAGCATCTAAATGGGGAAAGCTGGAGGCTTTAAAGCTGGCTTCCCAAACTGCATTTTAATCTTATAGCACCAAATTCAAGATTAAATTCCTGTATGAATAAATGCTTCAACTCTTTCATTTTTAGTGATTTCATTTACATCTTATAATTTAACATACTTTACTCTCATGTTCTCTTGAGCAACCAATGTTCTGCAATAAATAAATTCATTAAACAAACTGAAATGAAGTGCTCCTCACCATTACTTGTGGGACATACAGTATTTACACAAGAAGCTGCTATCTGGTCACATTCCGTGTAGTATCGCTTTAGGAAATGAAGTGCACACTGTCCTTAATGTCTTTGGTAAGGCAATTTCAAAGTTTTAAAGGAAGTATTAGGCGAGGAATATTTTACTTTATGTAGCAATATCACATGCGGCTCTTTTTCTGTACTTTGGTGGCAGCTAGGGTGTGTAATCCTTACACTAGCTCAGTTATAACAATGTAAGAATCTTTTGCAGTTTCATCTCATGAAATGAAAAAAAGCTTTAAAAACACATCTGACATCTTTGGAAACATTTGATTTTGATTAGGTTTGCAATATCCGGAAAGATGAACATAAATTATCTATTAATCACAAACATTTTCAGTTTCTCGGAGGCTGCGTGGGGATATTTCCCTCTAGCTTGACAGAGGTATTGACCCGCACCCAGAATACCCATTATGAAACTAAAACTGTACACAGATATTGGTATTTGTTAACTTTTAGAGAAATGCCTTATTAAAGTTGTAATTATTCTACTTTAAAACAGTTGCTAAGTATTTATCTGTATATTTAACTTCGTTACAGAATATTTATTTCTTTACTCTAAGTCTCGCACCACAGCATTAAAGCTGCAGCTTCATCCTCTCGCCTCTTGCTATTGTACACATTTTCTCCCTGTGTGTCTCTTTTCCCTTTCTCTCTCACACTGAAAGACTGTGAGGAAAGTGTACCAACAGAGGAGCCACGTAAGTACAAGGATGGATCAGTGTGTGGCCCTGTTTAGTGTTTTTCTGTGCATGGTGGGTCCTGCAGTAGGTGTGTGTGTTTCTGGATATGCTACTAGTCTCTGTCATGCGGGAGCTCCAAGTGTACCTCTTCACTTTTTAATTAGATACAGGATCCTTGAAAGGAGAAGACCCATGTGGAACAGCAGGCATACCTTTCCTGCGGATTAACCCCCGTGTTCTTTTACACTGTTCCCCTCTTTTATTCTCTCCTCTACACACACACATAATTACCGCACCAGACAATTACCCAACGTACTCTTGGGATGCACATTTTGTTCTCTTAATCTTGCGTCTTAAATAATTAAAAAGCAACCATGACTTTCTCTTTGTGAACATGGCTCAAGAGGGCACGTTTATATGTGTGTGTGTGTGTGTGTGTGTATATCTTTGTACTGGTTTTCTGTTTGGATTTTAATCAGGATGTCAAGGTTCCTCTCTTGTTAAACAGTGGCTCCATCAACATCCCACCAGCTCATTTACCTTCACCTACATGCTGAGCATTGTGCAACATTGTTTGTTTTAGAGCCATAGATCTCCAATATCTTACTTTATCAACCCTAATTTTCAGAACTTATCCCTAAGTCTTTTTCTCTTGTGTTTGTCAGACGCATTTCATCGTTGTTAATGTGTGAAAAATATGTAGAAACAGAGAAACTACAAAAGCACTATTAGATAAGATCTTAAAAATCTGAGATCTGTACTTTATTCCAACACTATTCACATATAAAATGTCTTCTTAGTTATTTTTTTAACGCTTTTTTTCTGACAATGACAAGAAAACAGTCCCCATTTATCTGACTTTGTGCGGGTCAAGCATGTGTCAGCATCACAGTTAGTGCATGCATTTCTGCAGTTTTTACTTTTGTGTAATAATTCAGTATTTCTGTCTCTCTCAGCCAAAAAGGAAGAGGAGGATCTGGAGGATAAGAAATCCATTAAGAAGAGAATTAAAGAGCTCAAAGTTCTCGATCCCAAGATTGCACAAAATCTGTGTAAGTATCCATTTCCTTTCAGCCCACTCCTACTGATATTTACATTTATACACACCTTTGACTTTTGTTGCAGTGTCAAGACGTTTCTGCTATTAGCTTGTTTATTTTTATGTTTTTTGTTTTTTTGCAATCATTGTAGGAAATTTGGCCGAGATTAAATTATAAGCTGCAAAAGTTAGGTGTAAATTTCTACTGGTGTATAGGCATCAGGTGAAAGATTAATAAATTAATATTTAAGGTGTGTAATTTTTTCCCATCTAGTTTCAGAATAACAAAAAAAGGGCAAATGACCTGAAACTACAATTGCATATTCATGCTTTTTAATAAGAGTTATGCACAAATGTATTCCACACACAAGAGTAACTCTTTAACAAGAGCATTGAAGTGTAACTTATTATAATTCTTCTTCATATTCAGCTATAAGGTATTTTATTATTGATTTAGGATTTTGGGGAATTCATCCTGCAGAAGGCTTTTTCCTCCAGGAGATTTGTTGGTCTCCTACCACCCACTGCTCCCTTGAGTCCTGTCCACAGATTTCCATCTTCTGTGCCACCCCAACATCTGCTAAATCTTCCTGAAAGTCCTTAGGATACAAACAGGGTTTTGATGAGCTTTTCTTCAAAAATTTCTGTTACCTGCCATCTCTTAATTGCATTTCAAACTGAGGAAATTACCTTTTAATGCTTATTTGCTCTCGTTATAATCTTCTCATGTTTAATGCACATTAGTTCTTTTATTTTTCAGGGGGTTTGGAGTGCATGGCGGGTTGTAATGAACAAGTTTGAGGAGGCAAAGTACTTTCAAAGCTTTACATTTGTGTCCCTTGGCCATTTCTAATGATGTCTGAGGCCTTGAACAAAGTTAGCTCGGAGCTAGTGTCTTGCTGTGCTCAAACATTTCTAAGATGCTTGTTTTCTTAACTCTAAAAGTGTAAGAGACAAATATAAAAACAATGATATTGCTTCAAATGTTAGAAGTAAAAAAAAAATCTTTAAATCCTGCTTTTTATTTGAGACTGGCTCACCTTGAACTCACTGAACTGTTTATGGTATCAGAAAACAAAAAGTTTGCATGTTACCTCATGCATTTGGCTAATGTTGAAGTAGTTATTATAAAAAGGCACTTAATGTGAACCTGACCATTGATACATATGACTAAACTCTCCACACTGTGCTAATTAATGGCATTACTGATCCATTAAGGAAAGAAGGGGAAAAAAACAGAAAAATGCACCATACCATCACTTTAGTCTATCACATTCCCACGTGTTTTATCTCCTCCTCTTACTCTTTTTCTCTGTCTCACACATACAGACATATACACACACACACAACAAATGCATTCACACATGTATGCTTGGCTTTAAAATGATCGTTTTAAAAGCACCCAGCATTAATGAGGATCCCGCTGATCTCTTAAGCACTCTCAGATCTTAGCACCTCGTTGGCTTATATCAAGGGGAGCTGTGACCTTTGTTTCATGTATTAAAAGAAAATGGGACTAATCAGCCCCATAACAGTGATAAATCATGCAGCTGGAATTATAGAGCAGGACTGAGGAGCTGAGAATTAAAAAAGAAAAAAAGAAAGACAGGAGAGACGGTGGGTTTGTGTTCCATCAGTGGAGGGAAAGAGTCTAAAAGCTTTGATAGAAGCTGGGAAATGAGCATGAGGGGTGGAGGTTTTGATGTCTGATTGATGCTTTAGTGGTTAGATTATGCCAAAATGTATTTCACATAATGAGTTTTGATGTACAACCATTAAAATAAGGAACTTTAATCACACATAGCGCTGCATAAATGCTGAGAGATGAAGAGAAGCTGGTTAAACAAATGAGAAGAACTATATATGTGCTTGGTCATAAATTTATTGCTAAAAATGACATTAGTAGGAAAAGTATGAATTCATGTGCTGTAACGGTTACAGCGGAATTTTTCTCATTGGTCATTGGTCCTGCACCTTCCAGGTTTGGTTAATTGTTTTTCCCCAATTTCTGCCATCAATTTGTTGACAAAATTTTTGAAAGAATTTGACAGATTAATTGAAGTTATTTGTCATTCCAAACCCTCAAACTCATATCACTTTAAAATTACCTGCTGATTTTGGTCTGAGAGGTATGTACTACTAGATCATTTTCTTCAAAAACATAAATACTTAAGTATTGCATATTTGTCCAATGTGTAGGAGAGGGTTTTTTAAAGCCACTTTTAAGTCAAATTAACCATATAAAGCACCTTTCCAACAGCAATGTATCACAAAGTGCTAGCTCTCAAAACATGTAAAAGAAAATCCATGTTAAATTAGACAAAAGTTGCATGAAAGAGAAAGTTTTAAGATCTGTCTTAAAAACAGGATTTTGGCATTTCATCCCCCCGAGTTGGCAGTTTGTTCTACTGGAGAGTAACCTAAAAACTTAAAGCCAGGTTGATTATGTTTGGACAGCGAAACTATCCGTCACAAAAGAAGTTTTAATTTTTTTTTCCTCATCTGTATAATGTTCAGTAAGAGCAACCTGAGTCATACATAATTACAAAATAGCAAATGACACGATAGCATTTAATTTCAATGTTACGTTAGATAAGTTTGGAGTTAAAAACCCCTCCTCAGAGTCCCACTCAGGCAGCCTCTTCTGCAACGCTCACAGAACCAAAGCAAAGCAACACAAGCAGAAACCCGCGGAAGTGATGGAACTTTGTTTTCGTTTCCTCCTGAAGTTGCGCTGATCATATTTTATATCAAGTGATAATATTGAGGAATCTTTACGATTAATAAAGCGTAGCGTTTAACACAGTAATTAATTGTAAAATGAAATAATTGTGACATCCCTAATTAAAGACACTAGTTTGAGATGTTTTGAGCTTTGTGACATGTTGTATTAATCTGCTGGAAGTAGCCATCCGAAGATAAAGGGATGAACGAGGGCAGAAGCAACATGCAGACTGGTGTTTTAGCCACGCTCAGTTGGTAGTAAGGAACCCAAAGTGTGCCAAGAAAACATGCCCATACCATTATAATACAACCGCCAGCCTGAACTGTTGATATAAGACAAGATGGATCCATGCTTTCATGTTGCTTACACCAAATTCTGCCCCTAAAATCTGAATGCTGGATCTTAAATCAAGACTCAAAAGACCAGGCGACATTTTTCTAATTTTCTTGGAAGTCCCAGTAGACCAGCAGTTTCTGAAATACTCAGACCAGTCCATCTGGCACCAACAACCATGCCACTTTTAAAGTCACTTAAATCCCCTTTCATTCTGATGCTCAGTTTGAATTTCAGCAAGTCGCCATGACCATGTTTCTTGTCTAAATGCACTGAGTTGCTGTCATGTGATCGGCTGTTTAGCTATTCGTGTTAAAAAAAAATTGAGTAGGTGACGCTAATAATAGGAGGAGGAGGGGGGGTGTTAGTGTATTGGCAGAATAACAGAAATAGGTCAAGGTTAGCCAGAATTGTCTCTCTTTAATACCAATCCATTTTAGTGTAATATATGCCGTCTCCTTGCAAAACCACTGATCCAAGTCTGTTTTAGCATCATGCATGCATACTTCTGTAAAATCTTTCAAAGTCTGAGTGAGTGACATTAATTTAGAAGTCATTTCATTTTCCAACTCAGGTTATAAAGTAATTTTAATCAGTGACATATAATCTGACAGTGACAGAGGAGAAGCACAATTCAGCTTTCAGAATATCTGTTGGAGAGGTATATCTGCTTCTACTGTATATCATGTGCAGGGATTTCTTTTCACCAGAAACATCGGCTGGCACACTTTGTGAAGTTGTGCATCATGTGGATGTTTTTTTTGTTGGTTTTTTTAAGGTCGCAGCTGCTGGAATAATGACATATCCTGACATGGCATTTACCATTCAGCTCTTGCCGTATCATTTGCTTGAGGATTTCATGCTTACTAAGCTAGTGTGACTCTTAAAATCAAATAATCCACAGCAGTTTAATGTCTGACTGACTCATGCAGTCTTTAATTTGTCTTTAATCTTTGGTTCCTGCTTCATTTTCTTAATGCATTTTTTATATATTTTTATTTATTCATTGTCTTTTTCATTTTTATTAACTTGCACGAGTTTTTAATCATTTTTATTTTCTCCAGCCATCTTCCTGGGTTCTTTCCGTATGCCTTATCAGGAAATTCGTCGCATGATAGTGGAGGTGGATGAGGAACATCTCACTGAACCCATGATCCAGGTAGGACAAATAAACATTTTTACCAGTTTGGTTTCTCTCTGAACATTAGTGGAAGACTTTCTTGGGCCACCTACAGTAAATCAGATCATACTTAAATATGAGATGGGAAGAATACTGGAAACCTAATTGATGTAAATGTGCAACTTTTCAGTTGAGTTGAGGTGAATTTCTAGTGCTGCCCTTCCCACAGTTGGGTGGGTTTGAGGCCCAGCCTTTGCCTATTTCCATGATTTATTGTATAACTTGAGAAGACACAGAGCCTGAGGCTGACGCACTGGGCATCTGTAGAGTTCCTGTACAGCAGGTGTGGCAGCAGTTGGTGAGCACAAGCAGTCTGTTAATTAATAAATAATTACTCAGATGATGCTTAGCAGACTTTTTTTTTTTTTTTGCTGCCCTCATTTTAATCTGCTTTAGCGTTTGTAGCCATACTTTTGGTGTGTTCATAAACACTTTGCATATTAGTTTGTCTTTAAACTTTCATGTGTCCTTCCATCATCCGTCTGTGCTTCTTTCTTCCAAAAGGAATACCATAATCCTTTTTAAGTGGCAAAATATCGAGCTGCTGCTACTACATTATGTTGCTTTTACTGGTTTTGCCCAAATGTGCTGGTAAAGGTGAAGTTACAGTGAAGTTACCTTTTTAAATGTATGAAATCAAAATGTATTTATTACCAAATTTATGAATAATTTATTTCTTCTTTTAGAAATGGCATTTGAAAATACATTTACAAATCAAGATATTTAATAATGAATTATTAATATAATATGCAATTCCTTTTTAAAATGTGTAATTAAAAAACAGTTTGTATTCGGAGTTGTTTTTAAATGCATTGTTGAATTTTTAATCATATTGACCAATCTATATTTTTATTTCACACATAATTACCATTAAAATGTTGTATTTCTATTTCAAAACCCTTCTGGGTCTTTATAAATGTAACTCATATTAACAGAATAACTTTGAGATCTCCAGATAAGATACCATTTATCCATAAATGTAGACCACTCTCTTACGCTGTCAAGTCCAGATATCCATGGTGTTGTCCATGTCACCCGATACGTAATTAGGACTTGCCACCTCAGTAATGGCGGCACCGCCAGACGGATTAGTCTATACACAGCTGAAAAATCATAGAAGAAGAGGCGGATTTGTCAAGGATGTTTGAGTCCAGATATAAGTGATTCAAATCTGACTCACAAAAACACAACTTTACTCTTCTAGAAAAACATTCTGTGACACAAAAAGTGATCAGTCCGTCTTTAGTCATAAATAAATGTAACCAAAAATAATTTTATACCTAGAAAATAAACCTATCAATACTATACATTTTATATTATTATAGGAAGATGACAAGATACAGAAAGTGGCATGTACCATAAATTAGGGCTGGGCGATTAATCGAATTTTAATCACAATTGCCATCTGGGTTTTCAACGATCATAAAATGAAATGGTCAGATTATTTTGCTCCTTTGCAGTTTACTCTTGTGCTGTTACAATTCGAGCGCCAGTGGCATTGCTGTGCTGCGCTCTGCTGCAGACTCCTCCCACTGCTGCAGACTCCTCCCACAGCCCCAGCCGCTTTGATTTAATTTAACTCGAGATGCAATTAGATCCATTAGTTTTCTATGGAACTTGCACGATAAGGGGGAAAATCGCTGCACTCCTCCAGCCAAGCGACAGGCGACATTCATGCATCTTTCTCTAATCGTGTTAGATAATCGAGATCTCAATTTCAATCAAAATAATCGGGATTATCATTTTTCCCGTAATCGAGCAACCCTACCATAAAAGTCTATTTTTGTTATGCGTTTCTGAGTAAAATGACAACACACCGGTCCTGACATTATAAAAAAAATATTGATCATTATTTTTTTTCTTTTATGTTTTATCCTAGTTTAAGATGTTGATACTAAAACCTTGCAGATTAGTAATTTCACTGCATGCCTTTATATACTTTATTTGATCTAATTGGCTGTAAAAAACAGGGTTCCTCATTAGAAGATAACTCAAAAACATACTCAACACTGCAAATGTTGAAGGAGAAGTAAGAAAAACAAGGCTGTGTGAAAGTGATTAAATGCCAGCTTGTAAAAATAACTCTAATTGAGTTTTTGACTCAGAATTTGTGCACTGAATGTTGTGGAAGTTAATGAATGCTTGTGAGGCTTTTAGATGATTTAACTGTCATAGTACGAAAGCTGAGTTGAGACTAATAAAAACAAACCTGAGCTACCAAAGCACATACTGAATAATTCATTTCATCACTTGTTAATTGCAACACACAAGCAATTAATAGTTATTTAAGTAAATGCAATTATAATGCATCAATAAAAGCTAAAGTAATGAATGTGGCAAAATTCTTTCAGACACCAGGCAGGCACCAGTAAAAACGGCCCAGGAGTTAAAATATTTGCCCCACAAAAGCAGTGTTTTTTTTTAGGCATATTCACAAAACACATAATTTCCACAATGGCTTTTAAAGGAAAATAAATAAAATAGAATAGAATAGAATATCTCATATTGTAGTTAATTGTAGGAAACGCATTGTTCTTTTGGCAGCCATGTTTTGTTGAAACCCTGATGTAGCCAGTCTGCCCCAGAGTGAGATGCTGCCTTTTTGGGCTCATTGGTGTCATGATTGCTTCTGCCTTCCACTTTTCCCTGTCTTTCATCCTGTTTGCAGAACCTTGTAAAGCACCTACCAGAGCAGATGCAGCTGAATGCACTGGCCAAGTACGAAAATGAGTACTCTAATTTGTCGGAGCCTGAGCAGTTTGGGGTTGTGGTGAGTAATCTCTCACACGGATGCATCCATTGACAAAACGAAACAAACTTTCAACTCTACACCATCTAACTGCTGAGCTGTAAAATGTGTAAAGGGCTAGAAAATGTTAATTTTTATACTTAAATGTTTTGATCATGTAAACTAATCTTGTGTTGCAATTTCTTTCTTTGTGTCTTTATGAAAACACACACACACACAGAGCACTTTCATAAGATTATCATAATCAAGAGCCTTTTAAAATGCTACCTTTTCTTGGAATAAGAAGAAAGATGGCACACCTGTGGACTAATTTATGCACATTAAAGAGCAGCAATTCTACGTTTTTGTCTGAAAGACATCAGAAAAGAGGCTTATCCAGAATTTTGGATGGAGGGCGTAGCAGGTTTTATGTATTCGGTTTAAAGCCACCAAGACTTACTGACAAACCATCCGATAATCTCCTTCCTTTGCCCTGTGTTTTGTACTTATGCATGAAAAAGACCTGGTTGTTGGTGAGGAAAAGAGGAGGAGGCATTGTGCTGTTGTGTATGGTTCATTAGGGAGACATAGAACAAATAAGAACCTGCTTATATACTTTGTTTGCGTGGGCCCAAAGAGGCCTGTGTGCTTTCATGGATCAGAAAAGCTCAGGTTCTGGGGATTTTTTTTTAATGTGGTGTTGTAAAGACACATGGATCTTATCTACTGTTTTCATTAACTGCCACCCCCACGCTGGATTTTGACCTTTATCTTGTGTGTTGTTGTGAGTAGTTGTAATGTCTGTTCCAAGAAAGCTTTACAGTTTGTAATCTGCCTTTAAAACAGAAGTGACATGATTGTAAAATGTTCTTTTATTTAGAAAACCAAGTCAACCAAACTTTGACTTGTCTGAAATATTAGTAATTTTTTCCCCTAACCTTTATGTATTTTGTTTAAAAAAAAAATGCATTAACTTGTTAATAGTGAGAATAACTCAGCCCTCTCTTCCAGCTCCTTCCCAAACTTCCTTTTTAATGAAAGGACACAATGAAAGGTATTCTTTCCTGTATTTACATTCTTATTATTCAGAGCTTGGGATTTTTAAGTTATAATGTCCAGGAGCATGGACAGACGCTGGTGTGTGGGGTCGGGTGGCAACAAATAAATGAACCATAGTTTCAGCCTGGAAGCAAAAAGGGCAGTGCTTAACAGCTGTTCCTACACACCATCCCTGCTGGTTTTGAGCAATTGTTGCATATTTTCTAATTATTAAAGGTTGGCTTGCATAAATAGTGCTTTGTGGTGGCAGTTGTTTACATTTTACAGCTTGTGTTAAGGCCTTGTCCTGTGTGGTCCAGGCATTACAGGGTTTTTTTCTCACTTGACCCAGCGCCCTCTTTTTCGTGTTCCCAAATGTTCAGATTTACACATTAGGCATTGAGGAAGAATATGGAAATACACTTTTCCTCCCATAAATCTAAATGATAAAGAAAGCTGAGGAGGAAAAGCTGCCACTGTGCATCTTTCAGCACCACAAAGCGGCGAGGTGAGAGCAGAAAGAGGCTGTTAATTCCCAGTAGTACTCTGCATTGCTGGTTTTATGCACAATCCTTGAAATATAGAAATGCAATGCAAAACCAGTGCAACATTTCACAACTCTGGTTTTCAAGGGGTTCATGTGTTAAGAAGAACCAGGCTCGTCTGGGTTGCTGGAAGAACTAAAAAATGCACACAAATAAATCAGAATGTGGGAGCATTGTGGACATAATGTTATCAAACAATATCTGGATTATTTTTAATACTTTGATTTCAATATGCCTTGGCTATTGAAGTTTTTAAGCTATTTTTTCTTTTTTAAATTCTGTGCTCACATTTTCTCAAGTTCTGGTCATACATGACATCAACAGAACTGTTCTCTCTCGTTCTCTCTTGCCTTCTAATTTAATTATAAGACAAGCTGCATTTTCCAAAACCTCTCTTTCATTTTGGTCTATTACAACTCAACCCCTCATGTTTCCAATGCAACACCCATCACTCTCTGTAGCCTAAATACAACCCACAGCTTCATTTCACTGCAGTGTTTGCTGTCTTTCATCTTTCTCTGCTTATTATATCCTCACAATATTATCCTGATTACATCATTTATCCCATCCTGAAGCTTCACTTCAGCATTATGTTTTAGTCCTTTACACCTTGTTATTTCTTCATTTTCGCATATAATTTTCCTCTGTTTTCTCGCTGTTGTCTTTTTGTCATACAAAAACCCTGACACACACACGCACACAACTCGCTCAGTCACTCACTGAAATAGCCATTTGATAAGATTACAGTAGCTGTAATTAAACCCTTGATGGAGGACATCAAACCACACAGCCAGCTGTTGTGTGAAACAGACAATTGGAACCTGCCCCCCTCCCTCATGCCCCACACACATACACAATCACGGCTGTGGCCAGGTCTTGGGCCCAATGCAATATTTTCGAATTTTCTCTAATTGTGTGAGAGTGGTAATCCAAGGCAGCTTATTGTATATTCCACCCCCTCCACTGTCTGCCCTATATGGACACTAACTCCACAATTAACTTACCAGACCTGGGTCCCAAATCAAATCAATGCCAGCATCTATTACTACTTCCTAGCAACACTTTCCAGCATGCTAGTTGCATAAATGTCTTCTAAATTAGATCGACTTTATGTGAAAGTGCCAAAAGTGTAATTGTAGATATTTTAAGTTTATCTGTGTTCTCTGAAGTGGTTTTCTCTCAAACGTAATTTCCCCCTGCTTTCCTTCTGTCCTACTTTATTCTCTTTTCTATAATTTCCCTTTTCCCTAACACTTAATGCCTTGCATCGCTTTTCTCTGCCTGCAGATGAGCAGCGTGAAGCGGCTGCGACCTCGCCTCAGCCACATCCTCTTTCGACTCCAGTTTGAGGAGCAGATAAACAATCTACGCCCAGATATCCTGGCGGTAAATACAGCATGTGAAGAGGTCAGGAAGAGCCGCTCCTTCGGCCGCCTACTGGAGCTTGTGCTGCTGCTGGGGAATTACATGAATGCAGGCTCTCGAAACGCCCAGTCCTACGGCTTCGACCTCAGTTCTCTTTGTAAGGTAAGGGTTGAAATGCTGACCCTGCAATCGGCTGTTTACATACACTGTGTTGTCATTTATCCCTGTGGTGGGGATGGTTCAGCATCAGTGGTGTTCAATAAAGCTTATGAGATAAACTTTTTTCTTACAGAGTTCATACAGCTGTTTGCAGGTGGGCAAACGAGCGCCTGATCAATATGCTCAGTTAGCTGGTTGTTTAGCCAGTATAATACTCTTTCATTTAAAAAAAAATAATTTAACAAAGTAAAAAAAATAAAAAATGTCAGACAAAACAGTCAATCACCTTAAAGTGAGTATAACTGGGACACAAAAATAAATTGGACGAAGTGGAGCTAGACGTGGAGTTAGATGTCCATCTTTTCTGCTGCTGGACAGCCTCGGCTGCAGCTACTACTGAATAAGCCAACTGAGTATTGCTTTTTGGAAGACCCTGCCTGGTCTTCCACAAATAGAGACGGTAGATTAATTAGATACCACCTGTTGGGGAAAAAAAAAGTTCAAACTGGGTAATTTAGGTCGATCGAACACTGGAATCCTTCTTTTTGCTGTAAAAATTAAGTAGGTTATAATGTAGCATGATGTCTTAGTATTCAATGTTCTGGACCAAATTCCCAACCTGTTTGTTTACTTCTGTGGAATAATCTTGATATATGGAATAAAACCCCAAATCTTTGGTTTGGGTTGAACTGGAGTGAATACGCGGACGGTTTGCCAGAAAGCATCAAGGTTCCTCCACAAAGGAGGAAGAACCAGAACAGTGTCTTATCTGAAAACAATAGTCCTATCACTAAGCAAACTGAAGATTTAAAAACTGAAACACAATCTGCAACCAAAAAGCGGCGTAGTGCAACATTGTTTCTGTAAATCCACCGTTCAAGAAGAAAAGAAAATTTTGCCGCAAACAAGTCAATTTGTTTTCTCTTCCTTGTCTTCTTGTTTTAAAAGCAACTGTCATACTTTATTGTCCACGAGTGCATTGCCTAAGCAAAATAATTACAAACTCTGTAAGTTATTGGGAGTTTTATGTGTCACTAACCATGCATTTTGGTAGAACTGGAAAATATCAACATATTAAAGTTAACACGTGCTGATAGTTAAAGTTTCTTTTGCAAACACACACATGGAAACTTTCCATTCTCCTCATCACTGAATAGCTAAGGTTATGACTGTATCTGTGTGAAAGCTCACACACTGCAAAACTACTCATGCTTCATGGATTGACTGCAGATACTTGTACCTGTGGATTTTATGTGTCATGAAGACGGAGCACTAAGTTTCCCTGTGTGATAGTGATGGTAAGAAACTGGGTGTAATCTTTAGATAGGAAGCTCCACCAGTGGTTACATTACAGCTGTTGACACACGCAGTGCAGTTTCCACAGTAACTGCCACCGCAGCCATTTGTCACTGCCATCCTTTTCACCCTGTTAGATTTGGATACTTATGCTTATACAGACACTGCTGCATGTGCCCAAAATAAATTCATATGCACATGATGGATTAGAAACATTTATGTGACAGTAATATAATCAATCAATAGAGGTCTATTACGGATTATGTCTTTTGTGAAACACTACTGTTTCTTTCATTCCCCCTCTTAATGGTCATATGTTGTAGGATGATGGTGAGTCTGTGTCACAGACAGGATGTAAATAGAGGAAGACCTTCATGCCTGATCCAGATTTTGACGACTTAATTCCATAGCACACTCCACAGCACAAGAAAATTGCACCCAGCCCAACTGCAAAGAGAAAAATGTTTACATTGTCAACTATGATTACCATCTATCTAAATTCAGAAAGGGGCCTTTTGTGAGTGAACGCTTGAATCTTTTGTTGGAAAAAAAAGAGGGAAAACAGAAATGAAAAGAGAGATGAGAATGTTTGATTAGAGGAGATAATGCAAACATGATTAAACCCAGCGGGTCTGAGTACACTGCTGTCTACCAATAGATCACCTAGAGACATACACAGCAACACACTCCACAGGAGGGATGATCAACAGGGATGCTGAGAGACATCTTGGAATTAGACTGTAAAAGAGCAATGATGGAAATTTATCAGAGAAATTGAAAAATTGTTGTGTGTGGACATGAGGGAGGGAGCGAGTACAGGGGGGTCATCACATTGTGAAATTGCATCCGCTGCACATGTACGAGACGTAAAATCATTTGTTGCACTGTCAACTTAGCACTTATAAGGCTTGTGCTTAGACACATGCTCATTTGTCTCATAATATCCAGCAGATATGACCATCTGGTGTTGTCTGCAAAACTACAACAACACATTTAAAGTTAAACTGTCTTCTTTTTGTATGCTACATAGTACATATCTGCTTTGGGAGTCACACAACTCTGTGTTTCTTTAAAAATTTTAAAATTCCACCTGCACTCCACTTAATATCCTAAATTAGAAGCACCTGTTTGAGGTCAATAGCTGCATAAAGACACCTGTTCACCCCATACAATCAGTAAGACTCCAACTACTAACATGGCCAAGACCAAAGAGCTGTCCAAAGACACCAGAGACAAA
>JBAMHW010000001.1:13628519-13640305 GCA_037177495.1 Rhadinocentrus ornatus
AACCTATTTGTAAAAAGATTTCCATCTCATCCTGCATCTACTCATACTGCGCCATCTTTATTTATAATAAACTGGTCACTCGTTCGCAAGTGTAAATGCAAAAGAAGTGTTTTCATTACACTTTTGCGATATACTTCGACACGCCTGAAAAACCACTTCATGAGAGCGTAAAAACTTTGTAGCAATATTTGAGTTTTTGCGAAATGTAGGTGTTTCCATTACCATTCTTTTATTGCGATATTTATCTTTTGTGCAATTCTAGGGGTAATGGAAACACACCTAAAGATGAACATCTTTTTTCAATTAAATGCTGCCTAAACCTGTAATGCCAGTAAAATGCATCAGTCATGCAGAGCTCAAATAACTGAGGCAGCGGACCAACCTGCATGGATTTTGTTTCTCATGTTTTTTCATGAATCTGTCTGTGAACATATCATATCCTGCTTCCTGCATCTTTACTTTTATAAGCAGGGGATCACAAAAATATTATTTTAGCGAAAGTGTGGTGCTGCTGCGGCACATTAAACTGCATAAAACCAATATGTGGCTGATGTGGCCTTTTAAAACCCCATCACACCATCTACTCTCAATGTGTTGGCCTCTGCGAAGTTTTTTTTTAATGTATATAGTATGACAGTTTTCTACGTTACGACAAGGGCATGACTGATATGGTTTATCATTGTATTGTAAATGATGAGTACCAATGAAGACTGAGATGATACTGAATAATTGTATTATCAGAGAGCATAGACATCAATTAATAAGCAAAGAAGTGACACCTTGTAAACTCAGACGATAAAGCACATTAACATGATTCCAGATGTTTTTTTTCTTTTTTGTTCTTTTGCTGCAGGTAGCAATAAATAAACCAGAATTGAATCTACTAAACATTTAAGTGTTTTCAAAATAATGGAAGTAAATGGTGAAAACAGGAGCTGATAAAGGGCAGGGCAAATTCGCACAACTTACTGGCATCTGCAGAGGCCAATGCAATGTAATATCAGTTTAAGGGTTGTGTTAAATGCCAACATGGCACCGCAGTGTCCGAAATCAACTTTTTGACTCACCGGCCAAGATGGCCGGTAGATGAAAAAGTCCACCGGCCAAATATATTTTTTATTGGCCAAAATGTTTAATTATTTTACACACATAAACCTCTAGACACACGTTAATTCTATAACACTGTGTTGCGTTGTATCCAAATTGAAAGTGGAAGTCACAGCAACATAAAACAAAAGCAAGAAGAAAAATTGTTTTATTTGATAAAGTGTTAATGTCAGAATTCATTAACTAAAACCTAATCAGACTCCTCCCTCTCTACTCTTGGTGCTTTCACACAGCCCGTGAAGTCTGTCCTCCTGCTCCTAACAGTCCTTGTGCCACAGCATTACAGCCTTAGTGGAATCATACTCCCTGATTTTTGCTTTTTATTTCATTTAAAAAAAATAAACTTAACAAAATTGATAATAAATAAATTTAAAGCTTATTGATCTGATTCATGATACATCCCTATTATTGAATATAAATAGCCTACCAATAATCATAAAAAGCTGATTTATTAAAATAATGAACTTAATAACTGATCAATATAATAATAATAAGCATCATAATTATTGATCAGTTAATCGGTTGACAGCTGTTCGTTGTGTCGCGGAGTCACGTCACGCCCGTTATGCAGCTGTCGTCACCCTTCAGGATGGAAACAGCTAAGCTAAGCTAACAGGCTAACATCACGTCCAACAGTTCTGCTATGGCAGCGCTGCACGCGCTGCTGTGTTACCAGTTGGAAAGCTGGCCGGCTCCGGCTAAAAATCTTCACATATTTACCCTTCTTAATTAGCCTGAGCTAAACGATAAACAGAACTGAAATAGTGCGAGCTCGTTGTCGTGTCACGTGCGGGAAAACTGAAAAACACGACTAATTTGGTACAAATTACTCGCCATTTGGCGGATTGCCCTCTGAGATTTACTTGCCAAAAGAAAAATGTAGTTGTATTTGGCGCCTGGAGAGTTTTAATTTTGGACCCTGTGGCACCGGAGTTCATACAATTTGCTACGCAGCTTTATTGTGAACAGCAACTATATACGGTCATACTAAAGTCTAAAGAAAAATGTTCAGATCAGCCATTCTTTCAGGGTCTTGGTCCAGCCACTGGCATTCTTTATTTAATAAAATCTTTAAGATTTTATTTGATTATGAACATTATAAGATCATCAGATAATCCACTCCTACTCGTGGTAGTCTGCTGTCACTCAAACAGGCTGTTGGTGTTTCTGATTTTCATTCTGAAACTACATCAGTGCAGCGATACAAACTCCACAATTTTCCCTATTAATTGTGAGACATTGGACCCTATTCACTAACAGTTCTTAATGAACTTATTTAAGAATATATTGGTGAATGAGAACCAATGTCTTTAGTTGATTAGAGGTAGCCTGTGGCTGTTTCAGGGAGCTATCTGTTGGTCTGAAGTCTCCTCTCCACCCCATCAGAGCAGTTTAATAGTCAACAGGATCTAATGCATAAATGTATTTGTTTGTGTTTTCATGTTTTACAACAGCTAAAAGACACAAAGTCTGCAGACCAGAAGACAACATTACTTCACTTCTTGGCAGTAGTTTGTGAGGAAGAATTTCCCGATGTGATCAAGTTTGTTGATGACCTTGAGCATGTGGATCGAGCGAGCAGAGGTAATATGCACAAACCTCAACACCGCCTTGTGGTTTTATTTTTGGCACATTTGAAGGCTTTATAATAATATTAATAAAAAAACAAGCAAAGAAACAACAACTTATCTTTAACATATTTAGTGTGATCAACATGGATGACAAAAGGCTGTTTACTCCTCCGTCATTTTAAAGTAAGCTCCCAGTTTCTTAAAAGTGTGATCATTGCTGTTAATTCTAGCCTCTCACTGTTATTGTTAACTTTTCCATTGCACACTAAGTATCCCGCACTTCCTGTCAAATCTGACATCTCTGGTGACATTCACAAGCACATATAGATCGGAAAATGATCGGAGCACAGTCTAATAAAAAAGTAATGAGAGCTGTGGGTTTTCTAGTCATATAAACTGATGATATCACAAACCTCATCACACTGTAACATCATATTGTCTCAAACCAATAATCAATCACATTTTATTTTTAAAGTACTTTTCATACTTGAGTAGTACAAAGTGCTTTACAAAATAAAAACAATGTTTGCATATTGAAAATAATATAAAATAATTAAAACACATGGCCACTCTTTCTCTCTCTCTCACACACACACACACACCCTAAGCACCCATACCACAATCATTAGTGCTCCAGCCTCCCAGACAAGAGCCTTCCCCATGGCAACAACCCCGCAGACCAAGAAGGTCTCAGTGTGGAGGATCCTCATGAGGAAAACACTGGAGTTGAAAATTTTACAAGTGGAAAATCAAATAAATCTCAAATCAGTAAGAACAAATAAGAGCAAAATGTATGAAGGTATAGGTAAAGGACTTTAGAAATAAAACAAATCCATAAAAATGGAAAGCTACAAATACAAGTTTGTTTGTTTGTTTTTCTAAAAAAGAAAAAAAAAGTACTAGATTGAAATAAGTAAAATAAAATAAGGAAATAAAATAGACAAAACAAAATAAAATAACAGTTCAGTTAAAAGCTAAGCTAAAAAAGGTAGGTCTTGAGCCTCTTTTTAAAACCATCAGCAGTCTGCAGTCTTGAGGTTCTATGGCAGGCTGCTCAAGAGGTGGTGGCCATAGTAGTAGAACCAGGCCTCGTCATAAGTTTTATTTCTAACTTTAGTTAGATCCTGGGCCATCCCAATCCTGATAAAATTATTCCTTTTCCCATCCTGCTCCCATTTCGAATGACTTCTGTTCCTCACTTGAGTGTCGTGAAGTTCATTAATATGTCTGCCTTTTCTAACCAGTTCTGCCAACCAAATAGACACGTCATTACTTCTAACTTTGCGTTGTAAATAATTTTTTGCCATATCTGTTTGTCCGCAGGTGTTCGCTAACTCCATTCCTTTTCTTATTTCAATTCCAGTTGGAAAGCAGCGGGCCGAACGCAGTGTTGCCTTCTGGGTAGTGTAGTTCTTTTTTATTTTTACTTGGTTACAGTGTAGGATTATTGATAGAAAACTACAAAATGGCAGAGCCTGTTTTTTTTCCTTTTGGTTCCTGCTCCCGTCTGCTCCCATTAACTTTTTATCCCGACGGACCCAATCACGTGATTAATAGTAAAATTGACTTCCATCCTGTGGGAATCCCGCGGGAATCCCGTGACCCATTGGATTCCTAAAACAATGTCAGCCTCTACTGCCAAGCTAAGTTTCATTTATAAAAAGCAGTCGATATCAGAGTCGTTAATGATAAAGGTTTTATTTTAAAGTAATCTAACATTTAAAAGAGCCATCCTAAAGGGCTCTATTGCAGTCTTATCAGATGGCGGTCTATTAATCTTGATGGGCTGAACTTATGATTGGAGGACTTGATAGAAGGCTGAATTAAGTCTAGACAGAAATTAAGTGCTTTTATTTTGCATTCTTTTGTTTTACTGTCAGATTTTTTCTTACCCTACAACTCTCTGGGGGGTTATTGTGGGATTAGATGCTTGTTGATTCTGTAAACAATGTATTTTATCATTTTAGTGTTTGATCTATGCTGCGCTCCGTTTATCCGCTCTGCTGTTTGATACTTACATTAATCTTCTGCTGTCGCACATTTACAAGTTATAGGTTTATTTTTCAAGCAAATGCATCAGGTCATGTCAGCCAACGAGATGAAGAACAATACTCTATTTAAATCTGTGTTAGTTTAAAGATAACACACACACACACAAAAAAGTTTTTTTATTTATAAATTTTTGCTTTTGTGTGCACACAAACATGGCTTCACAGCGATGCTCACAAAGTGCTTGCAGTCTGGCTGGTGTCTCTAGAGTACAGTAAAGGTCACGAACAAGCAGAGCAGGCCAGGTGCTCAAAGGAGACTCGGCCTTGTTCTTTGTTCATATTTCTATAAGCAGCTTTCAGGTTGAAGCAGTGAGCAGCAGTCTGGGCAAAGTTTTGTTTGTGTTTGTTTGCGAGGTTGTTGTGTCACAGCATGTTTCCTGTTGCTCCAAAGACGATTTTTACCCACTGATCTGCTCCCAGCAGGAGGGAGGGAAGGAAAGTGTGAGGAGAAGAAAACATAGGAGGATGGATTCGGTGACTTCATTGTTTGGACTCTCTTCATAAGGACTCTCCTAGGGTTTCTTTTTCTCTCTTTTTCTTTGATAACCTGGAGATAACGAGGCTCCTGTTGAGCGCCTCATTTCTTCCAACTATGCCACACAACCACAATCTCTTGGCCAAGAGTCATAAGTACAAGGTTGAGATCAATGGAGAGCACAGTCTTTAAAAAAAAATTCTGGTTTTGTCGACCGGCTTAATTCACTGAGCTGAGACTGAGTATATTTGCGTCTAGATAAATAGTCTTTCTCTGTCAGTCTTTGTGTACCGTTGAAACACATGTATGTGTGTGTTAATTTTCTTATTACTCCACATCTGGTATACAGACATAAATCCTTTTTTTTTTTTTAAACCAGGCTTTTGAGTGGCTTCCTTTTCATTAATTCTGACAGCTATTTGAGAGGCCTGTAGATGCATGAAAAGGCTGCATTGCATGCATACACACTACCAAAGAGCTTACTTGAGTGTCAAAAAAGGTTGGGTAGAGGTAGCAGTCATTATTTGTCTTTCATTTGTAAAGGGTGCTATTGACTGGGTGTAACACAGCCCTTCTTTTCATGTTGCCAGTTTTACTTTTCACTGGAAGAAAAATGCAGTTTTGCTTGCTTTGTGCCTTTTTATTTTTTAATAATTAAAATCTGCAAACTCAGCAGTTCAGATAGGGGCAGACAGGAAATCAGAAACAGGAGCAATGTAAAATTTTATGGTAATTTTCAAAATAAAAGCTGTCTCAGTGTTGTTGTTGTTTTGTTTTTTTTTGTTTTTTTTTAAAATCATGGACAACAAGATGTTTATCCTGGAAGTGGAGAATCACAAGATTCTCCAATTGTCCTGTGATGTTGTTATCTCGCAGATCCAGCTAGGCAGACTGCACTTGCGCCGCACCTGAGACACTCCCGGTGTGGATCGACGCGCCACGGAACAAAAGGGACATGATAAACGGCAGCAATGGCGGCAGTGCCGTGCATCGTGCTCTCCAATTTCTTTTCTCCAAGAAATTTTATGATATTGGGGGGAATTTTGTCAATTTCAAAGCAGTCTGTGACAGACAAGGCATAAAGAATGAGAGTCAGAAGATTTTGCTTGAATTGACAGAAATCTTAGTGTTGACTCTATTGTACAAAAGAGAAAGACAATCCTGGGTTCACCCTATTTTACAAACAAGGAAATATGGTGACTATCATCATTTAATGGACCTCAAGGCTGATCCAGATAAATCCAGAACCCTGGCGCCATGTGGCTGCCTTTTTATTTACATCTCAAGTATTGTAACTTATGGGGAAGTCAGACACATCTAAAATGATTTGTTCCTCCATGTTGAAAGTCTTTGCAGTTTCACTGTCTAGCCTGCTCTCAGCATATTAGTCAGTCAATTAGGCCTCTCGCTGGTTGGTTGTAGTGCTATGCGACAGCGACAAAAATTATAAAATTTCTAATTTCTTGTGTCGCATCGCGAGCCCCTGTGTGCACATCTACGTGAACGAGTACACCATGTCACATGCACGAATGTTGCCCGTCACTTGGTTGAAGGAGGGCAGCAATTTTCGCCTCATCGCACAACTTCCATAGGAAATGAATAGAGAAGTAGCGACATTGCCTCCTGTGTTTCGAGCCCATAACGTTGCCCACACACACCCGGTGGAAATTGGGGGTTAGGGATGCACCAATACCGATACAAGTATTGTGTATCTGTCCGATGCTTTTCATAAAAGGAGCAAGCCCACCAGACACCGCAGGGGCATTTATGAGTAGCATGACTGACATTTAACCAGCCAAAGGAAAAAACTGAGAAAAGGAGGAGGAACTGAAAGAAGAAAAGGACAGCTGTAGAGATGGTAGGACCTTTAAAAGAAGGGCTGTGGGAGCGGTTTGGGTGGCTCCAAACAACTTTATAGCAGGGCATTACTGCCACCAAACAATTTCAAAACCTGATGTCAGAACACGGAAGTGAACTCTGCACTTCCACTAGTGGATGAATTGACTTAACCTTGGCAGTGTAAAAGACGCATGGAAGTATGAAGTTCGGCAATGTATGACAATGCTTGAAACCCGTTAAATAAGGTAGCATCAATAGGGACCTGGGATGATTTCTTTAATGGTACTTGGCTAAAGCTGGTTTTATATGCGTCTGGTGAGTGTGCTCTCGCGCTTAAGCGTAGGGGGTATGCGTCATTTTGGTGTTGTTGCAGTTTGTCTTCCTAATCTGAAGGTGGCAGCAGGTGTGGTATTAGCTGGTTAACTTAAACAGGGCGGCGTTCCTTTGAAGGTTCACTTCAGTTCCGGTAGGTATTTCCTGTTTTAAAACAACAATGGCCTCCAACATGCATTGTTTTAATGAGCTTGTGGAAGCAAATGAAAACTGAATTACACCAGCCTCTAAAACTTAATTAATTGGGTGTTCATTTAAAAAAAAATTGCAGTTACCACACAAATTCAGCGAGAAGATCCAGATATCCAGAAGCACGTAATCCCAAACTGGCCTATCACAGGAGAGTAGTAACGCGTAACCGTCTGCGAAGCAGGAGTGCATGTCGGGTCTGGAAGAGGTGCAGGTCGAGCCTCCGTGGACCTATGCGGCGCCCTGGGCAGTGATGCCGCAACCGACCTTGCGCAGACGCTGTGCAAGTATAAATCCAGCTTAATTCTTATGTTAGGTGCAGAGGGGACAATAATGTGTTCAACCAGCATACTTCGTCTTATGACTTCACATACTGCCTGTTGGCTGCAGAAACACTGCTTATTTGCTTTATGTAATACTTAAGAAACATGCCTGCATAAGAATTATTTTACTTTAAAGATGGAAAAAGCTACTCAGCTTCATTTTCTTTCTTCAGACTCTTGCAGCCCTGAGGACTCATTAAGGAACAATGTGAGGACTCTACTACAATGAGATGGTTCTCTAATATGCTGTTGACGCTCTGCTTTATAGTTTTGATTATGCAGGATGAGTGATGAGTCCCTGGGTCAAAGTATATTGCAGGAGCTCTCTCGGCTGCAATTTGCTGACAGCCTTGCTCTTTTTGAATGCAGATCTGTAGGTGCTAAGCACGTTGAATGTGTTGGCCAGGATTTCCTTTAGATCCCCCACCCCCAGCCTCTGGCACCATCAGTCTAGTCCCACTTGTCTGTCAGGCTTTGGCCTCAGCGGGCAGATCTGCATTTTTTAGTCTCTACAATTTCCATACATCAGAAGATGATCCATTGTGGAGCTTGGTCTGTAGCAGGGTGGTTTGGGTGTATTCATGGTTGTGTGCTCTACTCTGTCTCATTTATAGCACAGCAGGTTGGCAAAGTAATAAAAGGATGTCAATGGGGGATTTGACCTCTACAAATATTCCAATTATTATTCCTCCAAAACACCCTATATCTGTCTGCAACCGCTCTGGACCAAATAGGGATTCAGCCCACCCAGTGTCCATAAAAATTACTCACACTTTAATGCATAGAATGAGAAAGGAAGAGTAGCATAGCCAGAGAGAACAAAGACGACACGGGAGCACCCCCTTTGTTTCTGTTTCTTGCACTCAGCTTGTCACTCATCCACCGAGCAATTATATTTCAGTGGTACTTGGCAGATGTCTTTACATTCTGCTTTGAAGCACATTTCTGCATTTAGTCAAACATTCCAGCTGCTGCAGTCACACTCCTAAACACTCCCAGGCAGATTTTCCTCCTGAAGCAAATGCCTCTGAATTTGTCACCCTCACGTCAGCTCTAGTTCATTATGTCCTTCTATGTGAACGAGCCTCATTACAAAAGCCTGCAGATTGGCTTGTGAAGCTAAGAAGAGAGGACACCCTGTCTTTGTTTTGTGTTGCATGCTCTTGCTCTTTTCTCAGAGCATCATTTCAGTGGGCTTTAATAATTTGCATTAACAGACCACCCGTTTTCCTCTTTCCACTTCTTCATGCCGCCCACAACTTTTTCAGGGAAGTTTTTGCTGCCAGGTAGCGCAGAGTCTACAGAGAAACATGCTGAAATGCATGTGAAGTAGTGGTCTCTGCTTGCTTAAGTACTGGGCACTTCCATTCCTCGTACAAATAATTTTAGATGCAAGGAATAGTTTAAAAGATTATTAAGAAACACTGATGCAATTTTGAGAATTTCTGTAAAAGGTCAGAGGCAAAAGAGTCTTAAAAACAAAACAAGATATTCCCCTGTTTTCTCCCACGGATCTCACACAGTGGAGCTGCCCTTTTCATTTTATTTGGTTTATATTTTCTATAATTGGATAATTGAAAAGGATAGTCCAAAACCACAAAACACTAACATCAAGCTCAGTAATTTACTATTATGTCAGTAGTAGGAGCAGTCCACTGGTGCAGCACAGTGTTTTCAGGCTGTGTATAGAAAAGAGTGCTGATACATAGACTAGCAGAACACACAATTCACTACCATTCTAAGCAATTATTAATCATTTAGCTTTTATTGTCAGGTTTGCTGTCTCCTGGAGTCCTTGTGTCACTAGATGTAGTATCTTTAATCACATTATGACATTTTATTAATAACCTTTATTTAACCAAAGAATCTCTAGAGGTAAGTAATCTCTTTTATTGCCGGCACCTTGTCATAAAGGCGGCACAGAGCTGTTGTTTCAAAGGTCCAGAGGAGCAGACATAATTGACAGCATTGACCTACTGCCCTTTGAAATAGAATCTGAATTACTTTCAGAATTATATTTTGGAAATTTCACTTCTTTTGAATACATGGCTCTTCAGCTAAAAGCTAATCAGATCAATGTTTCTGGATATATACCGCCCACCAGGATGATGCACAGCATTTCATGAGTTAAGTGAAATGCTGGCTTTAATCTGTGTAGACTTTGACCGTGTAATTGTTGTTGCTGATTTTAACATCCACGTAGACAACCCTCAGAATAAGGGGACTAAAGAACTGAGTAACCATCGGGACAACTTTGGGCTGACTCAGCATATAACAGAGCCCACACACACTAAAGGACACACTCTAGATTTACTGATTTTGAAGGGTTTGGACTTTTCTAAAATTACTGTATGTAATATGGGCCGATACAATCCTTACTGTGTTTTCTTTGAGAGTACAATTCCTGTTCCCACAAATGACTCAATGGAGGTGATCACAAAACAGTATATTACTGAAAACACGAGTGGGGTTTAACCAGGTCTTCACTTTAACACCTGCCCTATCAGGGGGCTCAGCCAATGAGCTTGTCACTAGTTTTAATGCTAAAATGTTAAGTATAATGGATGCCATTGCTCCTATTAAGGTAAAGGTTGTCTCGGGGAAAAAAGTCTCCATGGAGAAATTCCACACTGGTGAAAAATGGAAAAAGAGAGTATAGGAAAGCCGAGTGCAGATGGAGAAAAACAAATCTACAGGTTCACTATGACATGTATAAAGAGAAACTTCATTCTTATAATCTAAAACTGAGGAATGCAAGGAAGTCATATTTCTCTGACATTATTAGCAAAAACTATCATAATGCTCAGGCTTTATTCACTATTGTTGACAGAATATCAAATCCTCCTGTGTCAAGAGCACCTGAACTTTGTTCCACCAAGGCCTGTTACGAGTTCGCCAAATTCTTCACAGAAAAAATCCACAATATCAGACAAACAGTTGGTAATCAGCAGTAACAGGTTCAGGAAATATACTGTGTCCATTGAAAACCAGTTTAAACACCATTACACAGTTTAATCCCATTAACAGCAAAGATTTAGGCAACATCATATGTGAGTTGAACTCCTCTTGCTGCTTGGATATCCTGCTCATAGGCCTTTTCAAAAAAGTTTCAAGAATTCTGGAGCCAGATTTGTTACAGATTGTTAACTTATCTTTAATTTCAGGCGTCTTCCCAGAATTTCTAAAAACAACCGTAATCAAACCCCTGCTAAAAAGGGACAAGACACAAATGAGCAACTACAGAGCAATCCCAAATCTTCCTGTTCTAAGTAAGATTTATTGAAAAAGTTGTTTTTCATCAGCTAAATTACTTTTTAATAGAAAACAACTGCTATGATGTCACAATATATTACTTCACTGCACTGCTTTGGTTCAAATCTTATTTAGAAAATAGAAAGTACTTTGTGTCAAAAGGTAATTTTACATCTAAGCAGACAAGAATTACATGTGGAGTTCCCCAGGGTTCTATCCCGGGGCTTCTTCTGTTTAACATCTACATGCTCCCTCTGGCACAGATCATAAATAAAAATAATACTAGTTACAATAGCTACGCATATGACACACAGATATATATTACAATGTCACCAGGAGATCGAGGCTCTTGGGAAATGCATTGAAGAGATTTATGACTGGATGTGCATGAACTTTCTCCAGTTAAACAAAACTGAAGTTATGGTCTTTGGAGCCAAAGAGAAACGATTAAATGTCACCAAAGAGCTTCAGTCTATACAACTAAAAACCACCAACCAGGCCACAAATCTGGATGTATTTATGGACCCAGACCTTAACTTTAAACACATTAGGGCAATTACAAAGTCAGTCTACTATCACCTTAAGAATATATCAAGGGTAAAAGATCTGATGTCTCAGCAAGACTTGGAAAAACTAGTCCATGCTT
>JBAMHW010000001.1:13654196-13683530 GCA_037177495.1 Rhadinocentrus ornatus
CCTCCTGTGTGCAACCAAAAGAAACCCCGTGGGGAACAGAGGGGGGGGGCAGTTTTTTGGAAACAAAAAGGGGTTGTTGTTTTTTTTTGGGCACTTTTTTTTTTTTTTTTTTTCTTTTTTTTTTTTTTTTTTGGAGCGATGAGATAAGTTTCACTTCTTTGCAAAAATGCGAAGGAGGAGAATTGGTGCTAAACAAATGGAGTCTGCATGCTATAAACAACTCTCCCAAGGACATTTTTTTAATCAACCATTTTATTTATAGAATGCCAATGAGACATAAAAAAAAATCCACCTTCATGGAACCTGCACAGCTTGATGACATTTGGGAGAATAGTCACATTCCTGAGAGAGAACTGAGCTTAGGGGAGGAATTCTCGAATGGTTAGGGTAAGGGCAAAGGAAGAGTAAAAAAATAAAGGCAAGAGAAAGACAACAAGACTGGGTGGGTTTGTCATGGCCAGTAAGCTCAGATCCAAAACATGTAGCATCAGAGCTATAAACAAAGCTTTTATTCAGGTCCAGGAAGTATCAGTGTTTGGGGTTGCTTTGCTTTCTCAAGGGATAAACGACTTGTGATCAGTGATGGAACACATAATTAGAAATCCCGACAGGGAATTGTATGGGAGAAGTCAAAGGCAGCATGGGTCATTGAAGTGGTACAACCTGACGAGGTCTATTCAGTTGTATCATGACATCCAAGAAACATCCCACAACTCTTCCTCCTCATTACGCAAATCTCAGAAGAAACCACAGAAAATATCTTTATGAAGACTGTTGCTTAAAGGAATCTAGCATCTACTTCACTTTCAGCTCGAGTGATACTCTGTGGGCTTAAAAACTAAAAAGAAATAGTTTATTATTTGTTCAACTTGATGGTGTTTTTCTTGTATATGTGACCTAGGTCAGCCTGCATTGTATAGATAATCAATTCAGAATTCCTGGTAATTGCATAGAGGTCACAAACTCTTTCTTGCAGCTAAGGGCAGTGTTGAAAACACTATTTACTGATTATAGATGGTCTGAATATGTCTGCTTAAGGCAAAGCATGTGCTGTTAATCCAAGACATCACATTCAAACTGCTCCTACCTGTAACCTGTACCTGTAACATCTTTTAAGGATTATTAATCAAATCTTGAATATGATATACTATTTAGTTATCCCCATATTATAATTATTTTGGTTTCTTTTTAGCCATGATTGTGTTCAACAAACACCTCACATGGATTGAAATGTATGAAACCTTATTGTGAATCATATTGTTAGCAGGATCATACTCTATTGAGGCTTCTCTGCAGAATGTAATGCAAAAGCTTGTAGAGGTGGAGGGTGAATGAATGCGGCAGAGGAATGCCTTTAAAAGAAGAACATTACTGCAAAAAATAGCATTTTACGTTACAATTAAATAAAGAACTTCTGCTTTACCTGAACATATTAATGATCTGAATGTTTGGTATTCAAATCACTGACTTACAACTTATTCACAGTCAGGTTTGAGTTTTTTCATTACAAACTTTTTTTTTTTTCTTCAGAAAACTAGTTCAGAAAAGAGAAAATTATACGACTAAAGTTCAGTCGAATATATTCAGACAGTCTTATACAAATATGCCTAAAGCTTCAAATGTATTCAAATGCGCTCAATTTAAGATAAAGTTAAAGGCAAACTCGTGATATCTCTAAGAAGTGCCATTTTCTGGTAATGTACAGGAGCACACATGCTTGCATACGCACAGATTGTTTGGATGAAATGAAAATGTGATGGAGAGTTGTCATTGTGCTGTCAACCCAGGACAGGATTTACTCACTCTCTCACTCCGTCTGTCTCTCAGCCTATTTATTAACTAAAGAGCTTTCTCTTTGTTTGTCAGGGAGAATTGTCCTCAATGGAGATTTTCTGTGTAATCATCTGATTATCCATCAATTCCCTAAAAAGCCCCAGAGAGGCTGTGTATGCACATTATGCTGAAGGGCAACGCAATGAGAGACAGTAAAGGAAAGGGGGGGAGGGGCTTTCTGGAGGAAATGATCAAAATAGATTTTAGCTTAGTTACCTGCGACATGTAACTGCATTTATTTTGGTTTTAGCTTTGCTTATTTATGCATTCCTGAAATGTTAGGTTGTCCCTGCTTCCTTCTAATTTTCTTCCACCTCTTTTACCTGCTACAGACTCGGCTTCCACCTTCTCTATAATATGCAGCCTGGATTTGCCATCAGTGTGTTTTGGCAGTTTGAGAAAGCGGGAGCGTCAGCCTGTGTGAATTTGCATAGAGCCCTATGGAGATTGAAATTCAGATTGAATAGGTATTTTTTCCCCTTCCTCCTCCTCCTAGCTGTGCCTGGCTGGTGTATGACAAATCTGTTGCATTAACTCCCAGGGTAGGCCAGGAACAGGAATGTTTGTGGAGCGACAAATTACACATCACAGCTTTATTTAACATTCTCTACATGGCTACAAGCGATGAACTATTAAGATGTCAAATAGAAGAGCAGCGAAAGATGCAACGCTGCATGCAGAAATGCTAAAAGTACACGAGAAGCTCGGGAAAGGGAGTGAGAGAGAGAAAAAGTGGTTTCTGCTTCTCTGTAGGAAGAGTAGTTGGCTCTGTCCTTTGCATTAGTGTTATACAGGTGCTCGCATAGCTGGTTTCTATTGTGTGCTCTATGTGCTCACGCAGAATCCACAGGAATGGGGGCTGCTTTCCTGTGTTGCTGTGGGCAACTACATTAACAAGGTACTAATGTACATGGTGCAGTGGTATGTCACAAAGCTGGTTAATGGTTAAAAAGCACTACGACAGTAAGTTTTGTATAGGTAGATATCTGAGTGTACTTAAATGTGTGCATATATGCAGATAAATTACTAAAACTTTAAGTCAACCAGTAGTTGTAATTTACCGTGAACAGCTGAATATTTGTTATGGTTTTATAATAGATGCATTCATAGTTTCCCAGACATTATTACAGGGCTCGAGGTATTCCGGTGCCGTGCTGTACTTGTCGATACCATGTGCCTCGTCTGAGTGGTTAATTGTGTGATACATCAGATGGATCATCCTGTGGCCATCCTCAAAATATAAGGCTTGGAACTATCATAATCTTCATAAGTAAGGGGGATAAAGTGGTTGTTGATGGATTTGTGTGTGACAAGCTGTAACAAGGCACCTATATGCCCATAATCTTCTTCTCTTGCCGAGATAATGATGCTTGGAAAAGCCATTCAAAGCTTTTTGGTCTATCATTCTACACTGAAAAAGGTGATTCACAAGTGGATGACATTTAAGACAGTTGTCAATCTTCCCAGAAGTGAACATCATATTATCTTTGTTTGGATGAGTTGCCAATAGAAACCTTTTTCTGTCTATTTTGACCAAGACATACTGTTTGCAAAAGTGTATCCGAACAAACCACAAAAAAAAAATATAGAAATGTAAAAGCTGCTTCTGATTTAAAGCTTATTGTATCTCTAATCAAAAATAAATCTGTTGGCTACTTGCTGTTCATTGCAGTAACGGTGTAACTCTCTTGCTTTTTCATCCATGTTTCTTTGACTTTTTTCCTCTCCTTGCCTAAGCTAACCGTTAGCTAATCAGCATTTAATCCACATGTAACATCAGCTCAGAGGGATATGCTATGTTAAATGTTATGGAGAAATACGTGTCTATTCATTTTGAGAAATATTCAGTCTTTGGGAGCTATGAGCACCACTAATGGTTACCTCCATAAATGTATAAAAGTGTCCGAAGGAACTTGGTGGTGGGCCTGCATTCATTGTACTCAGGAATGCCATTTTCTCTACTTAGCTTTTCAATCCCAGCCCAATTGACCCCATTTCTTGCTTTGCTCTGGCCCACCCCTGCTACATACCGCTACTACTGGGTCATTGTCCTGATGATAAGTGCCACATCCTGCAGAGTGAAGTGGCCGAAAACATTAGTCCAGGACTGAATAGAGAATAGACATCTACACACAGACAGACGGCTTGTCCAGACAATGGACACCGTCTGAACTGCCTCTGATTAAATAGCCGGTGATTGAAGTTTCACTTCAGACGGGAGGGTAGCTACAGCCCCCCTCCCCAGAAGCAGAGGTCCAGCTTTGTGTTAAGTCTGATCCCAGAGTTTGTCCTTTTTTGTTGTCAAGTAAACTCCTCTCTGCTTGTATATTCTTGTTTATCTTACCAGCACACTTGTACATCTCCCCACCACAACTTATTCTTAACACATTTTTTAATTAACCTTGACACATCTCGTTAGATCTGGCTCTTGCTTCCTTTTAATGAACATAAAGCTTGCTTTAAAATACACTGACAAAAATAAGTAAGGCCAATACTAACTTTCACAATAGTCATCTCTTTTTGGATTCTTTAATGCAAAACTGTCTTCCACTTTCCACACCTGTCAAGAAAGCTCTAATGTTAGATGCAGTAGAATAAAAAAAGACAAGACATTTTACACATCAAAGCACCAATCAGTAAAAGCTTGGATGTGACTTCTTCTCACCAGGATTTCTTCTTTTTCCGAATACTCCACACCACCACCCTCCACAGGCTAAAGGACCATTTCAAAGCCATTTCACAGCTGCTAGCTTATCTGAAATTCCACTGCCACGTGTTCCCCCACCATTACTACCTGTATGACATGCCTGTGATCTCTCAAAGTTTGTGAACACGTGGAAGTCAGTATTTAAATATGTGTTAGGCTTTTCTGTTTAAATTTCTGTATGCAGCCATGTCTACAGTTTTTTAAAGCAGTTTTCCATCTTGGCCTATCTGAGTTATATGTAACTGATGTGTGAAATTGGACTGCTTTTGCTGCCGTACATTCCTGAGGCGGGAGATCTGAGTGGGTTTTGTGAGACTCAAAGTGTTTCATGTTTTCGTAGGTTGGACTCAAACCGAGTACTACACATGAAGGCAGTCACTAAAAGTTGTAAGAGATTGATCTGCTCTGTTTTGCGTTTTGTGAATGCTATCTGTGTTCTTGTGTGTGTTTGTTGCAGCAAGTGTTAAACGTGCTGTGTTTGATGAATTGCCATAGCGGTGGAGACAAATTTGGAAGTCGAAAGCTGTTTGGTTTGCTGAGGAATTTCAGCTGCTTTTCCACTCTGTAATAATGAAGAGCTAGTCAGCTATCAGCCAGAGGAGGAGTGCAAGTGTTACAAATAAAAAGTACAACAAATGCACACATGCAAGCAGGCAGACAAGGAAGTGGGCCATTTTATACTGTATCTACCATGTGTGTGTGTGTTGTTTGAGCTTTGAGAAGGGATTTAGTACAAACACATCCCGTCACCGTGGGGACAATCTGCCCTCAATACAGAAGCTTTAGTGTAGAGGAGTTTAGATGTCGAGGGACTGTAGTATGGAGCTGATTGACAGTTTTTGTAGGTTTGCTTCATGCATGGCAGAAGATGAAAATATCAGTTTGTAAGCTACACGGTACACTGTGACTGTCATGGTCATAGTTAATGTTGCATGAGAGTGTGTCATTAAAGATTGACAGAGATCAGGAGGATAGGCTTTTAGGCATCTTAGACGGGGCACAGCTCAGAGGTCAATTACTGACAGCTATCGGGGGGTTCACCAGATCCAAGTCTACCTCTCTAACCATTAGGCCACCATTTTCTTTTTTAACATGTAAAAAGAAATAGTTATTTTTATTATGTGAAGCACGTTTTGCTACATCTTGCATAAAAGTACTTTATAATTAAAATGTGATTTGATTTAATTAAACACTAGCTCAGGTTTGACTTAATTTTAGTTGAAGAAAAACAAAAGTGGACCCAATGTACTAAAGATGCTCAGATTTTTATTTTTTTTTTGCATCAACAAACCTTAGTTTCAGTCTCCAGTTTTTCTCTCTATCTTTACATTTTCTGTTGGTATATATGTTTTCCACAGAGGGTTGTCAGCAGAATTGAAAGAGTGACTACAACACACCCAAACTTAATCAGAGCACTGTCCTCTTACCCTTCCCTAAATCAGTGGAGGGACTCAGCAGTCACACCGTGGCAGATGGTACATCTTGGCCATGCTACGAATCCCGAGTAGCTCTCCCAACTTTTCTATAACTTCATGCTTCGATGAAATAGACAAACATGCAAAAATAGAGAAAATGGTGTTTAATTTCATTTGAATGTTTCCATTCATATTATGTAAACTGTTTAGTTTTACTAAATGTAAATTCCAAATGTGTGTGTGTGTGTGTGTATGGTTGCTGTAGTTTTTAGCTCAGTGATTATTTAAAGTTTTTTTAGGCTTTGTAATTTCACAAAGAAATTAGGCTAAATAAAAAAATACAAGAAACCCAATTCTAAACTTTCCAGGAAAGAAAAAAGAAAGCCCTTTAAAACTAATTTGTGTTTTGATTCATAAATAATGAAATAAAATCTCTGATTAGTGGTTAAAGAGAAGCACCTAAGTAGAAGTTGCTTTCATATCACAGAGCAGATTGATTCTGTTGCACTGGGAGCAACGTTTACTCACTGACAGACTTTTCAAGTGCATTTGCAAAGAGCATCCTGAATGACAGGTTTTATTTCACATACCATCACATTGCTGTTTCCTTCTCTTCAAATAATCTGTGCTTTAGCTCTGTTTTTAGTAAACAATGCTGAACTTTGAAATAAGAAACGAATATGGCAATGTGTTCAAAATGCTATGTATAACAGTATAAATTCAGATGCCTTCATGTAAAACAGTTTGCATGGTAACAAGTTTAGCTTGTTTAACGATAACTATGTGCAAAGGAAACTTCCACTTTATGGTTGCAATAAAAGCAGATTTGACTTCTGCACCAGTCAAATCTGCCTGCAGATGTAGCGGTTCTTATATGATTGTTCCGACAACACCTGCTTTGCACAAAGATAACGGCGACCTCGAGCACAGAATTTTCGATTCTCCTCCCTCTCCCATCTGGAACTTTGTCTGTTTTCTCAGGGTTTATAGATAAAAAGGTAGACACATCCTCTGTTGAGTTAGCTTCATTCCGATGTCCTGTGACTGTGTGATCTCTTCTTATGCATAAGATTTTTAATAAACTCGTGAGTCAATCCTACTTATCGAAGGTCTTGATAAAATTATTTTCACTACAGCAGTCATAAAGCTGGTGGCAAAGAGGACAACATGATTTTGATTGCATTTGCCAAAACATCTACTTTGTTATACCTTAGTGTTAATAGATGAAATGCTTCTAAACAATCTAAAAATTAAGTGGTGAAAAGCTTTTACCATTTTCAAGGGACCTGCAAAAACTGAACACAAACATCAAATAAATGACACTGAAAAGAAAACACCTTCACACACATTCACATTTGTAGTGACAGATTTTTTATTGATGGTGTTTGTCCCTGACCATTCCCGCCATTTGTACCTGATGACTTTTTTTTCTTTTAATATTTATTTTTCCTGTCTTTGCATGAGGCTCAGCTGGTCAGCGTTCTCGTTTTTCCTCGTGTCAAAGTCAGGTTTTCATCTCTACCACTGTTACATAGGCGAAATTTAAATGACACATATCTGCATTCTGTTCTTTCATTTGTTTTCACAAAGTAAACATTTGATATATTGAGTGAAGAATATTAACATGTGACATATCAAACTAAGAGTGGTGACATATCAAACTAAGAGTCTTCACAGCATGCTAGTTTCTCCTTTTATTTGCCTCCTGATGGTTGTGATTTCCTCACTTTTTGGCACTCTGTGCTGACTATTGGCAATTTACTAGCAACTACTACACTTTACGGAGTATTATTTAGTCTCTTTCCTTTCCTCTTGTCTTACAACACAATTTTATTTATTTATTTGTTGTTTTTTTCTTCTTTTTTTCAGAGAATGATGAGACGGGTGTGATGGATAGTTTACTGGAAGCCCTGCAGTCTGGAGCTGCATTCAGAGATCGCAGGAAGAGATTGCCAAGACCTAGAGGTTAGTCTTATATTCCCCATTTATACACTAACAAAGATATGCACATTGACTAGTACTCATGTTGTGAGCAGTGTCGTAGTTTCTGTCAGACCCTCAAAAAAAAAAAAAATCAATGATTAAATAGCTCTGGTCCTACCTTGCTGGTTTGATGTATTTTTCTCTTGTTTTGATTTGAAACTGAGTGATTGATTGTATTCTCAGCTCTCTGCCGTGACTCCATACACTCATCCTCAGTCACTTGCAAAATACACTGTTTGTTGTTTGTACACATGCTTGGTAGAAACATAATACCAGTGAATCCTCGGCTTGACTTCACTTCTATAACTGTTTGATGTTCGGATCTCAACTATAGTTTTTTCTGGTAGCATCAGATCCAAATGGAAGGGATTGATAAACTATAAGAACAAACGTGTTTTGATTGCAGGAATATATTTGTAGATGATTTGAGTGGATTGCTAATTTAACACTAGGTACAGCTGAGCTCCAAAAAAACAAAATTTTCTTTTGGATAAACTACCTCACAGCTTTTTCCATAGTTGGTGAAAGCCTCTTCTTAATGTTTTTGGTCTCAGTATTGTATGTGTTAGCATTATTTGTCCACTGCCCTCCCTACAGATAACCAGCAGAAGATGATCAGCCCCAGCTCCTTCCGCCAGGTTCTCAGGCCAGTTAACCATGGTAAAACCAAGAATCAAAACCAATACAGCTTAAGCCTCAAGCATGCTCCGCTCTATCTTCTCTAAATCTGCTGTCAAAAATCAGCGTTAAAGTGTTCTATGTGTTGTAATGCAAATTCCCCTTTGGCAGTACCTAAGCTCAGCTTTTTCTGTGTCCAGATATCTTTTTTGTCCCTTTTTCCTCTTTGTTTCTTTTTGAGTTTTTTCTGAAAGTGAAAGACCATTGATCAAACAGTTTGAGACTGCCTCATGAGAGGCAGTGGTGAGATTCTCTCAAAGAAGTGTGTGGGCTGCTCTGAACTGTTCAGTAACTGCAGCATTTTAAGTTCAATGCTTTATAATGCAGTTGAGATCTATCACATTCTTTCACTCTAAGCTTGCATAATGTTTTTTCTTTGTATTTTTCACATTTTTTGAAGAGTGAGAAAAGGCTGTGACATAAATTGAATATAAGCCACTTGTTGCTTAGAAGTTTTATGCTAACCTTTTCATTTTAAAGGACTCATTCTCTGACTTCTCTGGGAATGTAGCTTGAAAAAAGCCCCAATTACACTGAATGAAATTGTCTTACATTATTCAAACTTGTAAACAGAAATTGTGCAATCTGTCGATGAGTTTTTCTTGTCAAAGATTTTGTAAGAACAATTCACTGAGGAGGTTAAAAAATGATCCTGTTACTCTTATTACTCAGTAACAGGAAAATCCCAGTGGGCTGGGTGCAAGCACACAAGAATGAAATTATTCAAGCTCAATCCACCTACATCATTGATGCTGATGATAAAGGGGCTTGCACTTGTTGTGCTAGGGTATATCTGGAATTAGATTGGAAAGGGACAAGATGGAGGGATGCATGTGGGGTGGGAGGAAAGAGACCGATGTGGCTGTAACATTAGAAATGGAGAGAAATGGTGTGAGGAAGAAGGAGAGAGACGCTTGGTAAGATCGAACAATAATGTGGGAGAAAAAGATTGGACTCTGATGCCTCTTGTCTGTGTGCCTTAGTAATTCATTGACTTTAAGAGAGAACAAGGCAGAGTTATGTTATATTAAAGGGGTCTTAGAGTACAAAAAAAAAAAAATACAGTACATCCTGAAAAAGATCTTCTGCAGACTTTCTTTTCTGTTTAATGACCCCATGGAGTCTCGTTCAGGAAAGAAGATACTGCAAGGTCACTGCCCAGGCTGCCCCCTGCCGGCCGTTTCAGACACGTCCTGTTTGTCTAATAAAGCTTAAAGCTTTCGCCTGTCACTGTAGGCATCATACTCACTGCCAGCCTCCCAGAGCTAACACAGCTAATTACTTTTCTCTGCCCAGCACCAGCTCAGCCCTCTCAGTGCCCATTCATCTTAATTTCCCCCTCTCTGCCATCTGCCTCCTAAATAACACTCCTCCTCATTTCCCTACCATCCCATATCCCTGCTGTCTTCTTCTATACTCTCATGGCCAGGCAATGGCCCTCCCCATACATAATTGCCTGTTATTGGTATGAAGTCTCCTCTGCTTTGGCCTCAATCGTTCTCCCTAGTTTCCTTTCTCTCCTTTACTCCTGCAGAGATTCAAGCCTTTATTGCCCCGAGTTTAGTTGCTGGAGTGAGAGAAACAACAGGATGTTCTTCGTTTAGCTGGGAGATTATGGTTTAGTCTTAAACAGCTTTTGTCCACTTACCTACCACCATGTTTTAAATGCCTTTTAATAACAGACCCCAGCAGTTTTGCAGAATATCAGTGGAGCAGCAGTGAGAATTAAAACAGAAACATCTGTGTCAGAAGATGATGTAGTTGGGGATGAAGGGATTTAAAGGGTTAGTCTGAACATGCATGGTGCCATTAAGTCTTTATACCAAGGGAAGGGGCAAGTGCTGAAGTGTGTCTGTTGTCCATACACACACATCAGATGACTGATATCGGTGCTTTCTATCAGGCTGTTATGAGACTGTGGAGTAGTTTGATTGTGGCGCCAGTGCTTTGTGGGCATAATGATTCTGATTGCCACACAATGGAAAATTCGATTATAACGTGCCTTGCAGTTTACTCCACCATTATACACAACTGGATTGACATGGCTCTCTTAGTTTCTGGCATTTTTTTTTAGCTTCTGCTGTCTCGTGTCTCCTCTTCAGGCCTACCCTGAAAGTGGCTCAGTACACTTCAACATGAGCCTGCAGCAAAGGTCTTTAGCTTGGTTTGCAGTCTCTGTCAGCACATGTGCACACATACACATAAAAGCACAAAGACCCACCCGCCAACTTTAAGGGATGAAGGTAAGCAGGCTTTTTGGTGGCTGTGGCCTGGGTTAGGATAAGGCCGTAGGGCTCTGGGGCTTCTTAACACTCTAAATTGGATTGGACTCCACAGAATGACAGATCGATGGCGGTTAGCCACACAGGTGTAAGATCCTTACTGAATCCATATAGCTGCTATAGCTTTTTAACTGTGTCCCTCTGAAAACATCTCTCCAGGCAGTGTCTAGTCATTTTAGTCTCCACAGTTGCTTGTATGTATGTGGACTTTAAAGGGAGTCCAGCAGCTTACCCCCCCCCCAATGATCATGAGTGACATAACTCTGAGCTTGAGCTTTAAATGAATTTAAGGGTCACATCAAAAAGTCCATGAACTCTGTTACCAAATGGAGACAGGAGTTATTTTATTTTAGTTTAAGTTAAAAGCCTTTTTTTTTTGTCTTAACACTAAAAGCAAGTTTTTTGTTATTGGAGATGTCAGGTACCATATTTGTCAAGTTAACTCTTTAAGTTGTACTCTAGTTAACTTTTTGCTGCATTTATGTCTCTTTTTTTCTAATGTTAACTCCATGGTTTATGCTAGCTGGTGTTCAGTGGAGGCTTTAAATGGCTTGGGTGAAGGTGCAAATGGAAGCAGAAGATGACTAATGGGCTTAATCTAAGGCTCGGCTCACAGTGTCTTTCTAGGGATCTGCTGCAGAGAATCACATAGACAAATTTTTTAAGAAGGTGAAGTTGAAAAGATGGTTAAACAAAAAGGATTAAGAAACAGAAGTTTGTTTTGTTCCAACTTTGTGTGCTCTGTATGCTCGGTGTACTGCACTGTTCAGCCACTGTAGCTTCCTGAGGCTGGGATCCTCCCATGGAATCGGCTGTTTGATGCTCACCTTTTGATTTGGCCTGTGTGATGTGTGGATTCCACTGCGAACAACTATTCTGCAGATTGCATTTGTGCTTTTTCATTCCTCTTTCATATTTCTGTCTCTTCATATCATTGTCAATAATGTCAGAGCTTCCAAACTTTCCAAGTCTTACTCTTTACTTTTTGACTTTGTTTTGTCTTCACTTCACTTCATCTCTTCCCTTGCCTTGCTACTTTCCCTCAGACTTGACATAAGCAGAAAAGAAGCAGTTATTAAATCATTTCAGTAAGAGGAGTACACACTCTCTCCTTTCTTGATCTATTTCAGTTGATGAAAGACGTCATGGTTTCAAAGGTGTAACTGCAGAAGTTGCTGATTTATCTACATTTGGTCATAATACATCATCCGCACATCACATGCAGCCTGTGCGCTTTTCATTAAAGTGACAGATGATCGCCAAGAAGCTTCTTTTTCTTGAACAGTGCTCAGCCTCACACTTTCACACATGCCTGTGCAACGCTCATGCATTCATGCATAGGAATCATCAACTTAAACCCTTTGTTTGATTCTCTTAAACATGTTAAAGGCCATTTTGTGGGTCGAGGGCAGTAGCTTTGTCTTTCTCTTGGACAGGTTTCCTGCTCTTGTATTTATGTCTGCGCGAAGTCAAAATCTCCCTCTTCTCAGCACACTTGATTTCTGTTTGACATGTTTAACTCCTCTTGTAGACAAAGGTATGTCCAGATGGGGAAAAACGCACCTTGACCTGTCTTCGTCTATCTGTCTGTCCACTGGAAAACATGCATTTGACATGGTTTCACGTTTGAGTCGGTGCACACATCCAACGAACAGATGGAGTAAAGGGCACCTTAACAAAGTGGTTGATGTAATTAGGTCTAGCCTCTTGCGCTGAGACTTGTGGAATAATAATTGAAGCTTGTAGAGAGCAATGATGGAAAGATTTTTTTTAACCTTTGTTCAGGTCTTGACGTGAACTCTCTTTTTCTAAAATGCCCAACAGCATGCTTACACCATGTGCTTTGTTTCACATGGAAGCTGCTCATTATAATTCAGTTTGATCTGCTGGCAATTTAACATTTCTTCTTGAGCTGCTTTTAAATTGTCCCATATTTATTCTGATAATTAAAGCAGCAAATTCCAAACTTAATCCCTTTTTTAATCTTAATTTAAGGCAAATATTATTGCAAAGGCACCACGTTCCCCATGCATAATTGACAGTGGTTTAGATTATGGTTTTCTATATACTACATCATGCTCAGTGTGATCATAATGCTTTTTGCTGCTTGTGCTACTTCAAAACCAAGGACATAGTTAATGAAAAATGACTTTAATGCTTCCCACTTGCTTTACTGTTTATATGATCTGCCTTCTGTGTTTTCAGATGTTTCCAAATGAAGCCTGCAGAATTTCTGTGCACGCGAACGTGAAGTTAGGTTAAAAATTATGATAATATACAGCACGTGTTATGTAATCCCTGTAATACAGAAGTGAATTATAGTGCCACATATTTTGATGACTAACTGGAGGGGTCAATGTAAAGGTGTTAGCAGAGTGGACACGCATCCATGCACAGATACAGACACCAAGCTTCCTCTGTTCGCACTCAGCCCTAAATAGAAAGCAGATGATAACAAACACCTCAGCACTCTGCTCCGTGTCTTTCAGCTGCACATCCCCACGATTTTAGCCAAGTCCTAAGCCGATCAGGCTTCTCAGATATCCACTTTTAGCTGGATTATGAGAAAGCTAGGCTGTAATAAAGGCTGTGAGTCGTGAAATAGAAAGTGGTGTTCAGCATGTTGAGCCAAGGACTCTAATCAGTCCATTCACACCAGCTCAGGCCACAAGCAGCAGGTGAAGCTGCTAATGCGGGATTGCTATTCAGCAGGCTTCTGATATCCTCTTTCTTTTCTTCTCACATATACACTACCAGTCAAAAGTTTGGACACACTTTCTCATTGGAGCTAATGCTAGCGTTTTGGGTTTTTTGGGGGTTTTTTTTCTGGCAGCTTTGATGAACACCTTATTTGAGGAGTACAGAGGCAGCGAAACTAATAGACAAGATGTTTAAGATTCCTCAGGGATTTGGTCTAACTGTCCAAATTTTAGTAGTATGTGATGAAATAAATTTTATTTTCTCATTTTTTACTTTTTTCTTTGTCCTCTTCCTATTTTCCTTTTTCACATGAACCTGTTATTTACATTGTATGAGACCAGGCTCTTGCATAGTCTTCTGGTTAATAATGCAGTGAGAAATGAAGTCATTTTCGCTATGACTTTGTGCTAATTAAATTTTACAGCAGCCTTATCGCTCTAGCCACACACATTTCAGGTCCTCCCACATTTACCAATGCCAACAGCTATATCATATAGCCGTCAGGGAGAGAAAAAGCTCAGGAGATAATAATATGAACTTATGTTGTTTTTGGGAGGCAAATGAGCACTATCATGCCTTCATATCTGTGCCCTTTATATAAAGTGGTGCTTAAGTTTTGTCTCTGTGATTAACACCCTTGGTGAATTAGTACAAAAAGTGCTATATAAATAACATTTTCTCGCACTTCTACCTTTATTTTCTTAAGCTGTGTGTTATTTAATTCTCAGCAGGCTGGTTTGCTGGTTTTATGCTTCAGACTACATTGGTTACTGGCCAAACTGTGATGGTTACCAGAAAAAGCCACTTCTTTGTTTGTATATGTTCTGATAGTTGCTATTAATCTATCCTGACTCAAAGGGGGAGGGAAAAACAGTATTAGGCTAGGTTGTTGAAAGGGGGAATAATTAGAAATTGAAATCATTTTTCCTGCAATGGCCAATCCATAGCTATGCATCGTTTGGTAAAAAGAGATACCAAGACTCCTGTAGCAGAGGATTCTCTAGACCATTTGAGTGTGGTAATAAAATGATCACATTATTCCGAAACTGCCTCACACTGGCTGTCAGTTCTACTGCCACTCCACCCGCTTTGCATCTCTTCACTGATCCAGAAGCTCTTAGTGCAGCAACGGAAAATTCCATGCCGGCAGAGCGGGAAGGCCAACCCTGAGGCTGCAAAATATTTGATGCTGGCTTCCCCTTGAAGAGTAAGATTTTGGCTTTTTGCTGATCTGCTGTTCTACCACTCTTTTCATTTCCATACACTCACTCATTCACACATTTAACTCTGTACAGCCACATGTATTCACTTTAACACACACACTTGTGCACACTCAGCCTTGAGGCTTCAGGCTATGTATCCGTCTCTGGCCTCTGGTCTAAAGAGCTTCATTAGTCTGGCACTATCTTTGATTAGCGTCCTCAGGGGTGCAAATTAGCAAACAAGCTGAAGTGATCTTATGAAGAAATACTCTCTCTGGGATTTCTGCAGATATATGAACACTTTAGAAGCATTTCATTTTCTCTGCCATTCAAGAGATGACAGTATGACCTTGAAGTCAGAGTAAAGCCGAGAAAAATATTCATTTTAAGTTCATCCTATCACAGAAAAATATGTTGTTAGCCACCCAGTCAAACGAGAGTGATAGAACCAGTCAGCAAGTTCATGAAATAAGGTTGGAAATCATACAAAAATGAGCAGTGTTCTTGGCTGAGATGCTGTGGACGGGCCCACTGAGGATGCTGATTGACAGATCTTAGACCAGCTTAAAGGCAGCACACAAATGGAGCATCCAGAGATGAATTTGTTTTAGCTCAAAAACTGCTTAGATTTAAAATTGCCAAATGCATACAGAAGATATGAAATATTTCATTCTCCTCCCTGCTGTAAAATAAGTCATTTACATTGTTAAAATGTGCACCTCACACTATGACAGGGCATTTCCTGCCAACAGTCCCACTGAGATCTCTTCGCAATGTGAGTATGCTAGCGAGGAAGAATGACAGTCAACCAAATAAATGGCATACCTAGCTTGGAGCTTATGTAGCTAATGCATTTTACAATGGTCATCTTAATGTTGCAGTTAGCCAAAACACTACAATGTGGAGCGCCTTAAGCTAATTTAGCACAACTTCAGCAACGCAGCGTAAAATAAAAAGCTGACCGGCACAATGAAACACGCGTCACTCGTCATTACACATGGCTAACAGAGTTAAACTCAAACTGGAGACATGCTAATTCATTAATTTCACAACATTATTATAAACTTACCTGTCGGGAAGCTCCATTCAGACCACTGCTTCCTGGCTAGCTACTAGCTAACCCTGTTGAAAAGACAGGGGGATGACCATGGGATTGATGTGAGTCAGAGCTCTTTCTGGTGGACAAACGCTGCAAGGACATCATTCAGCAGACTCTGACACTTAACAGCATTTACTGTTTTACGAAAAAGTTAAACTAAATCGGCATATGATCGGCAAAAATACAGCCGATATTGGCCATTATGAAAAGGGCTAATATTGGCCGATTAATCGACCTGCCCTAATGTGAACACACCTGAGACTAGAGAAGTCTGTTCTGAAGCTGCTGCACAAACATCTCCTCTGAGATTCTATCTCATACCTGACCAATAGAACCTTTTGTGTAATGCTTGACAACTTGTCCTCTTCTTCGGCATATTTGTTTTGTGGTGTACCACAAAAACCGTTTTGAAATGTACATGTCCAATAACGTATAAATCATAAAGCCTTGTTGATCGCTGACGTTTCTTAAAACTACATGAATTTTTATTAAAATAAGTTTCAATATTAAGTAAGTAAAGAACAGAAGAAATATAATCATATTCCAGCAAATGGTTATTATTTTCATCGCACGAGATTTTGCACTGTTCTTCTTTTTAGACTCCCGACGTTGTGGATCAGATAATGTGGCAGCATTCTGTAAATGGCGGTATGCAGAGATGGATCAATGCTGTATTTTAGAGCATTCAAGACCTTGCACAAATAAACGTCCTTATAATCAAGAAGGGCACTGAAACCCAGCAGCTTAAGGGAGTTTCGGCAGTTTGCTGGCAGAGGAACGTACAGTTTGAGACAGAAATATTTTTTCCCTTGCGCATCACAGTCGTATCAACCACATGCACGCTGCCATCGTACACTAAGCAGCACGTGCACGTGGAAAGAAGGCAAGAGTATTCGTACGGTCATGACAATCTACACTATTTAAAATGAGGCTAAAGCAACCATTTAGAAGGCCGGCCGATGTTTCAGTATGATGTCTTTGACTTACTGCATTCTCCTTTAAATGTAGAGTTTAAAGTTTGGGTTTTGAAAACAGGCCTGTGACATTCATCAATCAGCTTCTGGTTGTGAATGGGTTAATTCAAGTCAAGGCATTAATGCGTAGAGATGTAGAGTGTGGATGTGCATTGTCCATGACTGTTTTTCATTCAGGTAAAAAAATTCCTGGTGCAGCTGCCTGCTCTGTAATAACCATACTTGACATTTCTCTCTCCTCCAGCCTGTGGAGACTAGTGCATACTTTCCATTCCAGTTGAACCCATTAAGGCTTTCTCTTCTATGCTGCATCCACTGGCCTGTCCTTTGGCAGGGCCCTTCTGAATGTCAAAACTCACTGTTTAGCATCACAATAAAGCAGATAGATACTGGACAGTGAAGTAAGGGAAAGGGGAACTGGCCTCTGACTGGCAAAGGGCATGAACAAAAAGATTATTTCAATAAAAGGCTCCCCTGGCTTCTACAAGGAAACGTTATTTATTTTTGCTTACTCTCCATATGTCAGTTTTTTTGTTTGTTTTTTGTTTTTTGTTTTTTTAAGACATGTCACAGAACTTTAAAATTCTTCACACCTCTATAGACACCATTTAAACTGGTGGGAAACCGCTATTTACATTTGTGGTGAAGCAGTTGTGAATAGTAGACCCTAATCTTTTCCTTGATGTGCAGCTTAGCTTTAAAAAATTTTTCTTTTAAAGAGTAATTCTCTATTTAATATAATAATATATTATTATAAAATATATATAATATTATTCTCTATTCCTTTACTTGTTCTTTTTTTCCTTTAAAATCTTTATTATGTTGCATCGTGTTTGTTTTCCAAAAATGAATTGCAACTTATAGCCAAGTTTTTACAGTCACAGTGATATATGTATATATATGTATATATATATATGTATATGTATATGTATATATATATGTATATGTATATATATATATGTATATATATATATATGTATATATGTGGAGAACTTGCACAATTGGTGGCCTACTAAATACTTTTTTGCCCCACTGTAAATCTGCCTGTTTCAGCGACTTTGGGCGAAAATAACCCCTTAGATGCGGAATGGGTAACGTGAACGTCCTTTTTTTGTTATGAAGTAGTGTCAAAAGCTGTTTCCTCATTTACCGTGGCCATCCCGAACCGGCACATGACAAAGCAACAGTGGCTGCCCGCGAATAAATAGATGTGTAAAATATTTATAATAAAGATCAGAAAAGAGAGTGTGTTGGAGAGCTCAGCTAACTGGCGCTCTTTAAATCTTGGTGAATACTCTTGCTTTAGGTCATCTGGATCTACTTTCTTATCAGTTTCTAGATTTAGAACCAGACATGGAGATGCTGCATTCAGCTTCTATGTTCCACATCTCTGGAACAAACTCCCAAGAAGCTTCAGATCAGCTGAAATTTTCAGTTTATTTAAATCCAGGTTAAAGACTCACCTGTTCTCTGCTGCATTTCTATAGCTTTTATTTCAAAGTCCAAATCTGCATCTGTTTCTTTTAAGCTTGAATCTTTGAACTTGATCATGTTTGAATATTGTTTTATCCAGTGTTCTTTTTCCCCTTTCTTTTGTTTTAATGTTAGATTATGCTTCTTGTATTCTGTAAAGCACTTTGAATCACCCTGTCGTTGAATTGTGCTATACAAATATACTTGCCCTGCCCTGCCTTGCCTTGCTTTACCCTGTTGAGGTTACACGGTGGTCAGAGAGCAAGGAAGGAGCTCAGGATCTGTTGAACGTCTGGGAGAGAATTTTATTAAAAAAATAAAAATGGAGGGGGGGGGGCTCTTGACCTTTCCTCTCAGAAGGCCTGGAGGAAAGAGCACACAAGTGGAGTAATATTATGACGCTATGGTAACAGGAAGTGACCTTTCAAAGTAAAGTTCAGTTTAACTCAGGCAAATGAGACGTGTCATCTGTGGGGTCTTATTGTAATAAATACAAGATTATTAAACACTAGAAGCAATTTGATCTCAGAGATAATGCATGTGTGCAGTAAACTGTTCTTAAAATGCTTAGATAAATGGGGGTTATCTCTAGGTACTGCAGTGCTTCCTCCCACCATCCAAAAACATGCATGTTTGGTCACTCTAAATTCTCCCTAGGAGTGAGTGTGAGCGTGAATGGTTGTTTGTCTCTATCTGTGTTGGCCCTGCGATGGACTGGTGACCTGTCCAGACTGTACCCTGCCTCTCACCTGCTAAAATGCTGGGATAGGCTCCAGTTTCCCCGCGAGCCTTAATGGACGAAGCAGTATAGATAATGGATGGATGAATAGAAATACTAAATTAGTGGACTGCTTTGTTTTTTATCTTTGATTTGGACATTAATGTGCACTTCTGAGATATATGTAGGCAATTTGAGGCTTTGAATGTGCGCAGTAATCAATACAAAATCTAAAAGGAGGGAATAAAGGAATTTTAGCACAGGAGCAATCTGCTCATACTTTTTGAACCAGACATTGTAACGAGTAACACTGAAGATCTGGAAATTCAGCCACAACACACGAATAAGTGTTTAAAGGAATGGACAACGTGGGGCTGTGTCCTCTTCTGCATATATTCAGCGGAAGCTGGAATCGAACAACCAACTTTGAGGTTGGCAGACGACTGCTCTTCCTCCTAAGCTACAATCCCTTTCTGTTGTGGAAAATGTTCAATGCAAGTCCAATTTAACCGTACACGTATCCATACTTAGATTTTTCGGTATGTCGGAACGTCAGTTTTTAGGAGAAACCAGACCATGTGCTTAAAGCACAAACATGATTAAAACAAAAAAGCAATTAAAGCATATTTAAATAAAATGAGCCTTGACACCAAAATGAATAACTTGGCAATAAAAAACAAAAACACATTAGGTTTTTTTTTTTACTAACAAAATCATTAGTTTTCATAATCAATGAGATAAAGCTCCAGTTAGTTTAAAGACAGGAAGGCAGACAGGGTGGTAAGTTCTAACATGAAATCTTTGGTAGTAAGCCTTGACTTTTCAGCTTTGTGACTTCGACTAGACAACAATTGAAAGCTTTAAAATTACCCCTATGTGCTCTGCTTGCACACGACATTCATAGACACAGTTGATATGGCTCTAGGATGAAGTATGTTCAAATTGTTTTTGTATTACCAGACAAAGTATAAGACTGGCCAGGCTGTATGGGCTCAGAGCTCTGAGAGGGTTAATGAACAAAGCTTATCCACCTAGGAGGGTTGTAGATGAAAGAGTCTGACTGCTTGTAAATCATCCATCAGCCTGTGCGGTGGCTTGAGCCTGAGCTCTGACAATGGAAGGTGTTTGGGCTACAGCAAAGGGGACATGATTTATCAGGGAGGTAAGTGATTATGCGAAGCATCTGTACGTGAGAGACAGGCAGAACTAAAAAGATGATCCCACATCGTTTCATGAAACATGCAAAGAATAGTCCGTGGGTGCTTGTAAAAAATAACCACATGATGACAGCAAATAAATGGATTGTGGGTGTGTTTTAAGCTTGAAAAGAGAACATTGTGAAGGGTTACAACTTATGAAAGACCTGCTTTCCCTAAAATAAATATATATCAGCCAGAAAGAGCTAAAACTATTCAATGATTTTATGTCATTTTCTGGCTAAATATTATAATGGTTGGCCTTCCAGCTCGTCACTCTGCTGTGGCATATTTAAAAACATCTTACTGGGAAAGAAATGACAAAATGCAACTCTTTTTTTTCCTTTTTAATGGGCGATTATGTGTCTCAGGTGTTCGAAGGGGAAAATGATGAGCACCAAAATAGATCAGGGACAGAGAAAAGTCTCTGATCTTCTGGCAGTGTACTGGAATCAAAAATGAAACACTTAACGCTAAACCTCTGTGCTTTTCATGTGCAAATTCAACTTCACACATCGACAGTTGAGACCGGTTGGGTAGATGACTGGTTTGAATCTTATGTCGGTTTCTTTTCTCTCTCTGCTTTTTTATGTAAGTCATTATTTTTTTTTTAGTTCCCAAGACAGGGAAGGATGTGTACTTTGATGAAAGGGGTAAAAGAGTTGACATCCACTTTAGTAAGCCTAAATGATTCCCTTTGAAGATCCAAAAGGAGATAAATAAAAAATTTAAAAAACAAATACTGCAGACCAACTTCTGCTATAACTGCCTCAAATTTTCTGAGGTAGCTGACAGATGCCTTTAATGAGGAAACAAAGAGAGAGAAAGGGATGTAGATAAAATAAGGCATAGGTGTCGTTGACTTTAAACTTAAATATATATGTCTTGATTGAATCCTTTTAACAGTTTACACCCTGGCCTTTTTCCTATTGTTTAATAAATAGCCAGCATAGGTTTAAGTCTACTCTGACATCTAATCCTGAAAACCTGTGTTGCTCTCCATAACTCATGCTAATCATTCTACAGTAAGTTTGGTAACACTTTATAAGTACACACTAAGAGGCATTCGTTAGCATAAATAAATGCTGAATTCATTATATCAAAAAGCATATTTCTGACAGGACTACTCATTAGTATGTGGTTTATAAGCACATTTGTAGATGTTTTACTCCTCATTGATAAGCACAATAGTTATGAGTTAGCAAATCCTGAATTTGTCGTTACCGTATGTTTTTATGAAAAAGGGTTGTAATATTGCAACAATTTCTGTTGCACTCAGTCTAAACAACAAAAACATAAGCAACTATTTGCAGTGTAGATTGCTTAAAAATCATAACAGTAAATATAATGAATTATAATCATACAACAGTCTTTTTTTTTTTTGATAATTTATTACGGTAGTAAAAAAAACTAATTGTCACCCACAATTTAAAGTCTAATGGGTGTGGTTTCCCTCAAATATACAGCTTTATGCAACTGAATTTCCCCTTAAATGAAATTGTCATCTCATACTATGCATACTTACTTAAAGTAATCCCAATAGCATGTACATCCCAAGAGTCTAGAACAATGTATCCCCCCTTCCTACCCCCCAAATTTGATATAACTCCAATTAAATAAAGTCCAATTAAATCAAAATGTAATTCAATTTATTCCTAACTTATTGTAATCCAATTATAATTAAATTCAATGCAATTAATCATAATAAATGCAATAAATCATAACATGCCAAATTATAAAAAGTTGATTGGCAAAGGAAAACAATAGATTGAACTGAATCTTCTCTTTGATTTACATCTTCTTTTCTAAGCATGCATAGAACAATGGAAGGGAAGAATTTCCTTTCAACAGAAGGAGACATTCTGCCCAAACCTACTCCGTAAAGAAGCCATCTGGCTCATCTATGTGGGAGATGAAAGGACAGTACCAGGATAAAAAGTGAGAAAAATATTTACCTTCTTGCATTGTGTTCTTGTAAACAACGCAATACATACAATATTTTTAATCAGTACTTTTTGTTGTGAAAGGAAGAACAGAGAAGGCTCTTAAAAGGAAAAGTTATATAAAAGGACAGGGTTAAGCAGCCATCCACTGAAAATAAATGGAGAATAGAACTAATATAGAAAATGTTTGATGAGACATTTCTCAAATCTCTGCGAAGAGTGCAAAGACAAGATAACAGACCAATTTTTAAACTGCCTTTAACCACTGCCCCATTATAAGAATTTTAATTCACATTATAAACATTATAAAAGAGTCCCACAAAAAAATCTATAAATCAAAAATAAAGCTCACACACTAATATTTCGCTGGACTGCCTTTAGCTTTGATTATGGTGCATTTTGGCAATGTTTTGATAAGCTACAAGATTTGTTTCCATCCAGTATTGCATTCATTTTTCAACAAGATTGATGATGGGAGAATGCAACCACTGCGCAAACCCTGCTCCAGCACATCCCAAAGATTCTTAATGGGGTTCAGGCCTGACTTTTTCACAATTTGAGCCCAATGGATCTTGGCATTGTCATCTTGGAATACGCCTGTGCCATCAGGGAAGAAAATAAACCATTGATGGAATAACCTGGTCACCTAGTCAACTGAACTAATTTTTTTGGCACATAAAGTTGCTGAATCTAGACCTGACCAACTTCAGCAACCCCAGATCATAGCACTGCTCCCACATACCACATATACAGTAATACCTCTACATACGAGTTCAATTCGTTCGTGCTTGTATCTGAATTTGCTCGTATCTCAAAGCAATGTTCCCCATTTTTAATTAATTGAAATTCCATTAATCTGTTCCAGCTCGCAAAATTCCACTTCAGTTGTTTTGTTTGTGTTTTTTGAATATGAAAAATGTCCAGTACCTGTATTTATAAATGTATTTTATAAAATCATTTTTACTATAAAGTGTATTATTTACCTTGGAGATCAGACGACTTGAACCAACGGAAGATGCGCACATCACAGAAAACAGAGCACACGTTGTGGGTCTTTGTTTGACGCTGTCGGCTTGGATGTTTGTATCTCACACACGGTTGTTGGGGATCTTTGTTGCGGCGGCTCGGATGCTCGTATCTCAAAGATTTCTTTGTATCTTAAGGCAAAAATTTGGTCGTATCACAGCGTGTATCTAAAAAAATTTGTATGTCAATGCACTCGTATCTCGAGGTATCACTGTATATATTTATTTTTTATTTTTTTGGACCAGGCAGTGTATTTCAGTAGCTTTCTTCTAATGTTAAAATATTTACTTGAACTATACCTGGTCAAGGAAAAAAGTGCACAGTGACAGTTCTTTTTTAATAGAAAATGCAGCTGTGAAAAATCTAATTACTTTAATTTTACTGTTTTTTTATTTAAAAGTAATTGATTAATTTGTTTATTAATGTAGGCCATCATGTATCTGCTGCGCTTGGTGCTATAATGTTCCCTACTGCTCTGCATTAATTCCTCACAATGTAGAAAAAATGATTTCTGTTTATGTTTAACTTTGCAAATTCTGAACATACTTATTAAGTTTCTGCCACTGTAATTTTATCCTCTATTGTTTAGTTCAAATTTTTTCCCTGTTTATCTCAGCAACAGGAACAATCTGCTCGTTTCTTGTATATATACATATATATACATTTCATTTGGTGAATGTAGTCTTCTTTCACCTAATCTTGACTCTCAAAAGTCAAAGGATCAGATGGGCCAAGTCACACATAATTCAACTCATTCATTGTGCTGATTAACCAGAAGGAATCATGGATGCAACTTTAATCTGACCACATAGAAATTAAACTGTCTGCAATGATTGATGCCACAAGACGGTAAAGTAAGTATTTTTGTAATTTTTCTGAACTGACCCTTCAACGTTAGTTGCAGCACCATTCCTCTGGATAAAACTGCAGACACTAAGGCTCTGTACAGACTTATTGAATTTTTTTTATGGATAAGCATACTGGAACACAATGGAGCGGGAAAAAAAGAAAAAATAGGACAGGGAAGCTGAGCTCAAAGTAAAAACTAATGGAATAAACAATGTCAGGGGACAGGTGTCTATTTCTTTCTTTATTGTCACTCTTCCCCCTTCTGTCTGTCATGAATGATGAAATTGGCAGTGATTTATAACAAATGTCAGTGACAGACCCTGCAGACGGCTGCTTTGTCCCTGTCAGAGCCAGGTAGGGCCCGAGGTAGGCAGTTTTGCTTATCAGTCATTGCCTCGTCTGCTCATCCACCAGCACTCAGTGCAAAACTTACTGCTTCACCAGCTTTTCAAACCCGTGATCAATGGCCTGTGGTATACAAAACACTAGGCTATGTTTTTCAGAATTTTTTTTTTTTTTTTATGCCAAAGTATCTTTTAAATCTATTCTTACATGTGACTCATTTGTTGAAAAATAATTTTACTTGCCACCTATACACATACACAGAGTTCATTGTGATCTATGTCCTCTGATCTAGATCTGTGAGCCTTCAAGGTTAGTGAACCAGAGGGAAAAAGAAGGATGTCCAATGTTAGGAGACAATAATGCAATAATTATCAAAGCCAGGAGTAATTGTGAAATACTTGTCTGAGGAGCGGCGTGGCTTGGCAAGGTTGAGCGGTCGTCTTGTAACCCTACGGTTGCCGGTTCGATCCTCGGCCAAGGCGAGTACATGTTGTGGTGTCTTTGGGCAAGACACCGAACCCCTAGTTGCTCCTGATGGGTAGTGGTGAGCGTCTTGCATGGCAGCTTCCGCCATCAGTGTGCGAATGTGATGTATGATGTACAGCGTTTTGGATAAAAGCGCTATATAAGTACAGACCATTTTACCATCTTAAAAGTGGTTTTACTTGTAATAATAATACCAGATAAAATAACCAGAAAACAACGATATATGTAATGAGATAATTTGTAAAGAATGTTTTAAACACATGATCGTATCTTTAAATTTATTTATCAGTGAATAAATTACATTTGAAATTAAAGGTGAGGTACAAACCCTCAAGCCTCAGTTCACTTGCTAGTGAGCCCTTAAGTGGACTGCCTACAGTGTGAAAACAAATGGACTATCCAGTGAACCAACAAGAGAAAAAGAAGTAGAGCCCACTGTACAGCAACATGCTGGATAATTCAATGCTTCTCATACTGGGAAGCTTCTTGCCTGTATTAGGTTTGAACACCAAAGTAAAAACAGAAACCTTAAGAATGCAAACATTTATTATTGCTCTATTTTTTATGTTGAATGAGCTATTTTTCACCCTGACTTTTCAATTAGCTGGATTTTCTTTCATTTTTCTTTTATTCATTCATAATTTTTTTAAAGCAATAGTTAAAACCGAACAACATTTTTAAAGACAACTCTAATACGAAACCTAGGCATTACACATGTTTCTTGCTTCTAGAAATGTTAAATGTAATTCCTGGCAAGTAGGTTGGAAGTGAAATCTTACCTTAAACAGCAGTAATAGATACAAGGGATTAAATAAAGCTGTGTTATTTATAGGACAAGAAATATTTATATATATTTACTTTATAATCAATCTTTATTTATTTATTTTTACCAAAAACACAAAACTGACTACTGAATTTACAGCTTTCCTACCATTGCTTTATCCCTTATAGCTCCAGTTAGGGGGAAACAAATTTTGGAAGTTTAATCATTAATCGGTATTGCCAGTAAGAGAGTCTGCCTTCCCTTGATTTTAGTCCTCGATTCTGAAAACACAGTTTATGGGCAGATAGAGGCTTTCTATACAGATTGCTTGATGAAGTGTTGTTTGAACTTCTCCTGTTGGAAACAAAAAGAGAGAGAGAGAAAAAAAAACATCCTTTCCTAAACTCTATCCTGCTGATGGGTAGTTGTGCATGATTAATTCTAATAACCACAACATCATCTTAGCTTACTTGAAAACCTGTAAATTTCAGATTCTCTGATTTCACACATGACATATGTTCTCACTGATGATAGTACCTACAAGCGGCCTTTCTGGTCTCATGAGCTTACAGCCAGTGATGCAAAGTAAATAAACTGTGTTGATTGTTTGAGGGTTTGCACGGAGGGAACCACCTTTGAGCCACCCATAATTATCTGTCATTTCAAAACATTGTATTTACAGACTGTGATTTACTTTATTCCCTTCGTTCATAATTCCTACCATGGTGTTAATTTATGATGAGAACTTGCTGCTTAATTACACATTTATTTGAAAGGTCTTTGCCCGGCAAGAGCTAATTTGTTCGATGGTTTTGTCAGATAGAAAACAGTTGGCTTGGGCTCGTGTCATTTGGTCTCTTCTGTGAGAGTAAACTCCCACAGAAAACACAACAAAGAATTTCAAACATGAAGCTATCAAATGGCTTTGGTGAAACAGAAACTTTTAATTCTAGAGGCTAAAGATGACCACTGTCAGGTAAATGCAAAGAAAAGTAGTGATCATAGTTACATTCTCAGTCAGCAACAGACTGTTTTCAGTAAGTCAGTTAATAAATTGGCTCTCTCCTTTTTTTTCTGCGTGTCACTAACAATTACCAGTTAGGTCAAGGTTGTTTTTGCATTGTACTCTTCCTTGTTAAGACAGTATTTTTTTATACTTGCCCAAGTTTAGTTTAATGGTTAACTCAAATATATAAGCACAAGGATTTTATACTGTCTTTGTTTTATTTTTTGTTGCTTTTATGTTTTTGTTTTGTTTGTTTATTTATTTATTTTTACTGCATTTTGACATGAGTACCATTTTAAAGCTGTTGTGCATTTTCTTTGCTCATTTTTCATTAATGTGTAGAATATGCACATGTATTATAATAATTTCTCATTGATTTTTTTTTTTTTTTTTAATTTAAGAAAAAAATATTGTGATTTTTCAGTGGACTAAGCTGGGACATGTTGACATGCATGTAAGGCTGGTTTGAACTATTTCTGCATATTGATATTCTAACATCTCTACACACGCACACACATACATCTGTATGGATTGACTGACAGTGTGTGGGTAACAGCATCTCCCAGGGACTTATTAAATAAAAAGAGCGAAAGCGTCACAGCTAAAGAAAATCTGAAATGTTCCTTCTATCACTGAAAAGAGAGGAACATCTCTGTTATATGCCACAAAGACAAATTGAAAATAAAATATTAACATGCTGGTCATGTTCTTGCTTTAATTCTACCAAAGAGTGATGGAAAAGTGTTAATTTCAGTCATGTTTATTCGCCATTGAGGAAAGAAATTCATAGGGTGAAAGTGCAGTGCTTTTTTTTTACCTGCAATATACTGCCTACACAACTGAACTGTATTTTTGAGCTTTAGCACCCCTGCAATTAGTTGAATAATACTGAAACGCTTTACTGTTGAGACAAACATAACTATTATGGTCAGATGGCTTGAGAATCCCTATTCTATACTGTATATTCTGCACCAATACAGTATTGGCTTGTGTGTTTGTGTGTATGTGATTATAAATAGGACTCAGTCAATAAACTTTGTTTAGTTATATCTACAAATATTTGTTGCAATGTAGCCAATATGGAGTTACTTCTAAATCTGTTATTGCATTATCACAGCTGAAACAGCTAGAAGGATCATGTGAAGAGGCAGGCAAACTTCCAGATATTTCTTTTCCCAAAGAAACCTTTTTCTCTCATTATGAAGCGGACAATGAACGAAATAACGTCAAAATCAACATCTATTCTTTTCCAGTATGTAGAGCTCTACAAGCTGCCAAAGGCGCACAAAACTGAGGTGTTTTTTGTCGTCCCCTACACACACATTTTGTCCTGAGTGTTTTTCTTTGGGCATATATTCTAATGTTGAGGAGTAAGGTTGATGAGGGGGGAAAAAATGTTTGTGATGTGGAGTGGACATTTATGTTTAAAATGTCCGGACTCCTTGATGCTCAGCTCTGAGCAAGATCTTTTTCTTTCAAAACAAAGGAGGACTTTTTAGAGTGTTGCAGATAAAAAGTTTTTTCCACGTGTCTGTGCTAATGTACATTGAGTTGGTGGAGCTGAAACAAAAGTGATATTGAAGGAATGCTGCTGACGAAAAGAGCAAAGGAAATAAAGAGAGGAGGACCTGAAGAAAAATTATAGCAGTAATTGCAGCTTAAATGGTAGAAATACTTGATTCACATAGTCTTTTCAAATCTGATGTTTTTTTTTTTTGTTTTGTTTTTTTTTTGTTTTTTGGTGTTAATAAAACTGGTTACAATGGATCTTGAATAATTCTGATGAATACAAATAGGTTAAGCTAAGTAAGTAAGGGCTTCACGCTGCTTTCATAACACCTTTAAATAAATAGGTTGAGACATAGTTGAGACTAAAGTATCAATCAAAAAGCCCAGCATGGTGTTTGCAAGACATTTCATCACTTACCTATGTGTATACGTAACACAACCAAACTGTTAGCTGGCATAACATTTTCTTTTTCTTTAAAACAAGGATGAAATCTTTTATACAGAACGCACGATGGAAATGAATTAATTAAAGCTGTAGTTATGGGAACTATTGTCTCACTACTCTGGTTATCATTTCATTGAAATTTTTTTACACTCAACTTGCTTTTATTTTTTCCCTTTCAAACTGATGTAACAGCAAGCATATTTCTTCTCCCTTATGTGGTAATGAATGAGTATCCTAAAGGTGCTTTTTAGGTCTTTTAAATATCAATAATCACAGCAAGAGTGGGAATACGAGTAGTTGTTTATTTGCAAGTGCGTATGTAATGTTTTTTCAGAAATTTCATAAGTCTAAAGTATTATCTAACCTCTTTTTGTTACATTAATTTGCAAGTTGCTTTTTTTGTGTTTTAGGGTCGTGATTGGATTGCGACTTGCTAATCATGAACTAATCCATGCACTGATGTATGGTCCATGAGTCAGCTGTTGGTGTGAGCTTATCCAGTAAATACCAGCCGTGCATGAAGCTGGTGTGTTTTACATCTTTATCATGTACCGTATTTTCCGCACTATAAGGCGCACCTAAAGCTTTCAATTTTCTCAAAAACTGACAGTGTGCCTTATAATCCGGTGCGCCTTATATATGGATCAATACTGAGCCGCTACTACGGAAAGCAGCCGCCGACTCCATTTTCTCCTGTAGAAG
>JBAMHW010000001.1:13703321-13713795 GCA_037177495.1 Rhadinocentrus ornatus
ATTTTTCCCTCAGCCAGCTAAATAAAACTCCTTTAGAGCTGCAAATGCTATGAGTCCTTTTCAAAAAGGCAACTTAAAATATATATATTTTGATTAAGAGCCACCATAGGATATTTGCTATTTTTAACCATATTTTTATTTCCATTTTTTGGTTTTAAAATAATAAAAAAAAAAAACATAAAACCTTTATAAAATGAGGACAGACAGACTTTCTTCTAAGGGATGTAGATATTTGTGGAAAATGATGTAAAGTAAACAAAAAAATATTTTGTCTATGTAATCTTTTTTGTTGAATTTGCTGCAGAAACTGTTTGGTTTACATAAAGTCCTAAGTCAGTCCTCAAGTGCCCCTGTCTGATAGGTTTTGGATTCTTCCTGCTGCAGGACACAAAAATCTGATTGATGGGTCAACATGCTTGGGTAGAATTTGCAAAAAGCTGTTAAGGAGAGCCATTTATTTTGAACCTGATTCTGAGTTTGTGGCCCTGGAAGCCCGAAGCTGTGCACGTACAGCAACAGGACGGAAATGGTCAGTCTTTGCATACACGTGCTCTTTGTTCTTTGTTTCTCTTTCCAGTTTCCTCCTTTGATGTACACTTCCCATCACCTCAGTGATGTTTATTTACTTGTCTCTAATGTGGCTCAAACTGGTGAATAAAAGGCACCATCCCAAGTACAGATCTACTAGTTTTATGATAATGCCATTCATTTATTGTCACCACGTTTTGTAAGATCCTGTCTTGGTGCTTTGCCTCTCTCAGTTTTGATTCTGGAGTGTGTTGATTTGATCTGATTGTGGTTATTTTTCTTTTTTTTCTGCCAACTGGTGGGTGGGTGTATATGCACATGTTTCTGCCCACAGGCTTTTTGCATGTGTGCATCATGATTATTCATCAAGGATGATATCTGATATGAAGTGGAAGCATAAAATTTGCATATTGTAAATTTTACTCAGTCTATTAAAAGCCTGTTCTGTGGTCTGCAGCGCCGGGTCTCGATAGTCCTCAGAAATGTTTTCATAGTTCACTGGAAACTTCCATCATCATGTTGGTTTAACAAATTCAGTAACACAGAATATACAAAAGCACACATTTTCTAAACAATCATGAGACGTATTTTTAAAGCTTTGCAATATTTTTAACATAACTTATCAGATTTTTAATATTTATCACTAATAACACCTATTCCTGTCCCTGTTTTACAGGTGTGAACATGTTTTTAATTTCAGCACTTCTGCGTGTTGTTGACTTTATTTAATCAAGTATTTTTCTTTCTCATGCTGATTTCTGATTACATGTTAATCAATTTTGAACATTAATGAGAAAATATTGCAGCACAGTTCTGAAGTTTGACTTCTTGTGTAATGTCCTGCCCATTACGGGGGTTATTACAGTAGACCAGGAAGTGGGGGCTTTGTACTGACGTAAGCTACATGTGTGTGTTCTGCCTACATGTGGGGAGCAGCGATACAATAAATATCCATTTATTTTTCTCCATTCGACTTATTTACATGATTCAGTGTGAGAATCGGAGGTTTAGCGCGAGAGCGTGAGAAGCCACTCAAATGCGCGAGTCTCTCGGCTGATGCCTGAGAGTTGACAGCCCTGTTAAACAAATGCAGTATATCGGCTCGCACAGGAGCTTCACCGCCGTCTCGTGCTGCAACATGCTGCTGTCAAGCATGACACTAGAGAGATCACTTTGCAAGAAACAAGAGCGTTCAGTTGAGATACTCCATAGTGAAACCTGTTGTCATACACAGTCTATGGTAAAGTAAGATAGGGGAAAAAAAAGTAAATAATGGAAATTATTGTGGCTGGCAAACTTATTGCGCTCATTTTTTCTTTCCGTGGAATTAATTGACTTATTGCTTATTCCGACAGGCCTACTCTCAGTCAGTTTGGTATTTTGGTGGTACATTTGTCTTTTGACATATCTGACAGGGTTTAGGTATTAATTAAAGTCTCACCTGTCTACTAAGTAATGTCGTATAATAACTGGAGAAGAGGAGCTTTAAGGTTTTTAACTGCCCACCATAATAGCATTGACATCAGTCAATATTAAGTTATGTCATGCTGCTCTATGACTTTGGTTGAGTTTGACCATGATTAATCAATCATTGGTGACATTTAAGCTAATATCCTTTTTACTGACAGAAGTTTTAGTGAGAACACTATGACACAAATGCCTCGAATGGATTTCCACTAATTCTGTTTGACATTATAGATATGGGAAATAGAAGCTTAGCACCATTTCAAAGCTTAAAAAAAAAAAAAAAAATCCTGCAAAGTTTTGCTATTTGTGTAGTTTGGACATAGACTTAAGCTTTCATACTTTTTATGCAGTTTCTATTTTTTTTTTGTTTGTTTGTTTGCTTTTTGTATAAAGCTAGGGTCACTTTGATCTGACTGAGACTTTGGAGTGAGAGGCGGGCTACATTAAAGCCTGTCTTGTGTAATTTTACTCTATTTTGACATGTCACTTTTTTTCTCACTTTTTGAAATGAGACACTAGTCCCATTTTGCTGTTGCAAGGGAACTGAGAACTATCTCTTCTAGCCTGGTTGTCTGTGTGATTCTCCAGGAAGAGATGAGGTTGGAGGACAGCTGAGAGGTGAGAGTAAGTGCGCCAACAAAGATGAGGAAAAAAAAACAAAAAAATAAACTTGTGATTTCCAGACAGTGGCAGAGAAACAGAAAGTGAAGGAGATAAAAGGAGGCATGAAAAAGGGTACAGTTGTTTGAAAGAGCGAAACCTGTGTTGATGGAGACGGGCTGGTTACCAGATGGCTTTTGTCAGGGAGAGAAAGGGGAATGGAGAGAGGGAAATGCTTAAAAGATGGTGGCTGATGTGGCTGTCTGTAATGCGATATGGCAGTTGCGATTTTATTTTTAGGACACAAGGCCCCAGAACGATAGGTTTTATAGGGTTTTGAGTGGGTTGATCTTTTTAAATATTCAACTTCAATGAAATATGGAGCATGACTCCAGGCTGTTTGGAATTCATAAGTCTGTTTGGCAGGACTGGCCCTGCATATTGAGAGCTGTCAGAGTCGAGTGTTAAACAGAAGCCCTCAGCTGGCAGTGCAAACAATGGCAGAGAGGAAACACCTTAGAGGGAATAAAGGAGACAAAGAATAAAAATCTTATATTGGAGGTAGAAATATTTAATCAGCTTTTAATGTAAAGAGGGATGATTCTGTTACGTGTTGCCAATATGGGCTTGAATTCCAGTCACTGAGCGTGGTGGTGCTGAATAATTTAGGGCTCATTTGTTCTTGTTGTATCAACTGAGAATTTAAAATTGGAAGAAAAAGATCTTTAAATTTATTTCCTAGGAATTAAGTTTTATGTTCAAGTTAGAAACAGCAAAGAGAATAAATGTGACTATGTGGTAATGGTAAGGCGTTGGCAACACCTGATCTAATTTAATCGCTTTGAGCATTAACATCAATATGTTTTTGTTTTTTTAAACAGAGCATTTCAGAAAACACTAACATTAAATTTAGTTTCATAAAGAGATATAAATTTTTACGTGGCATAGCATCACGTTGCCATGGATACAGTGAGTAAAGGCTGTGTGCAGCAACGTAAACCAATTTGTTTACTTTTTAGAAAATGAGTTTGCTTGATTAATCAAATCAATCGAACCTCAAGGGTGGTGGCCTTTCTGTGTGGAGTTTGAATGTTCTCCACGTGAATGCGTGGGTTCTCTGAGGGTTCTCCGGCTTCCTCCTACCGTCCAAAGACATGCATGTTAGGTTAATTGGTGACTCTAAATTGTCCCTAGGAGTGAGTGTGTGCGTGAATGGTTGTTTGTCCCTATTTGTGTTGACCCTGCGATGGACTGGTGACCTGTCCAGGGTGTACCCTGCCTCTCACCTGTTAAATGCTGGGATGGGCTCCAGCTTTACCCGCGACCCTTAATGGACTAAGTGGTAAAAAATTTATGAATGTTTTAGCATATCGCGTCAATGTACCAGAACAGCAATGGAAATTTAGATCTTGAACTTGCTTGTGATTTTATTTTTGCACAGAAAGCAGCGTAATGTTTAACTTGTCAAATTGATTTCCTTAAATGTAGATATTACACTTTTTCTTTTAAAATTTTCAGCAACAACCTTAGCAATATGTTGGGCTCAGTAGCAACAGAAATCCTCAAGAGATATGTCCAAATTACTAATAGCAGCTGACTTTTAGTACATACAGCTAAACATTACTTACTAAATATGGTTACCTGTACCTGGATAGAGGCTAACTACATAAGAAATGTGAAGCATTAAAGATGCTGAAATGTATTTTCTTCTTGATTTTGTACCATGAAATATGGTGCTGTGCTTAGCTCCAGAAAAAACAGTTCTTGATATCAAACTGTTGTTTTTCTAAATGAAAGCGTGATTAAAAATCTCTCACGGAAAACAGAAATCTTTTTCGGATTTTGGATTACCAACTGAGTTCTTAGCTGCAGTCTCATTCGACAACAAAAGGCGCGTCCATCGGCTGTGTTTGCATAAACGCCTAAGTCAATAGGTTTAGTAATCCATGGAGCAGACTGATTGAAAGATAACAGAAATGTATTGTCTGTTTGTCTGAGACTGCGTTAGCGATTGCGTTTTAGCTTCATGGTTTGATGCATGTAAAGGATCAGTGTTATCCTCTCCCTGTGTGTGACAGGTGTACACTGCTGGAGAAAGCAACTGAAGAAAACCTTAGTTAGTGTGAAGTCACTGAGGAGAAATACATATGTATTAGGCTAGGACTGCTGGGGATATTTACCAGCAGTAACCACACAAACAACAACAGGTAGCAGAGCCTGAAACCCAGACATGTTTAATTCATGCCAAATGCCGCAGAGTACGTCGCCTATGCGGCTGTTTTCATGAAATAGCCAGTGCTTATTGAGAGAAGACTGTGTGTGCTTTGTATGTGTGTGCTTTATTGCAGCGATGCGAGTGTCAGGTCGCCTTGCTGTGTTTACGTCTGATGTCTGATGCTTTTCTGTGTGTGCAGCAGACACACGGAGAGATGAGAGACCCTAGAAGTGGTGATGTCTCTGTATAAAGGAACATTCTCAGTCCATTACCCTGCATGTAGATATAATTACTTTAAAGCAGGAGTTAGAGCCTGGCTTGCCACAACCATCTGCCAGGTGTTTTCACTCTTTGTGGTACAGACAAAACTATTTGTTTATATTGTAAATAATTGTACCTTTTTGTTTTTACACCAGTGATTACAAATTGCACATTTGCACTGCTGCTGGACATGCCCTGATGTATGGCCTGGATTTTAAATTCCCTATCCCATTTTGCAGAGATGTAAATCTCTGTTTTACATCTCTGCAAATGTTAAAATGGCACATTACAATAATTTGCTGTTCAGGCACCACTGGATGTACCTTTCATTGTTCAGTTATTTTATTGTTATTTTTGCTATCAAAACATCACCTTTTAAAAAGTTTGCATGACTACACATGTCATGATGTTATTGGCATGTAGTGTTGTGTGAACAATCGCATCTTTCCAAATGAAAATGAAGAGATTGAACCTGTGATCCTTCAAACATAAGCTTTGTGTTATAATTGTACTATAGTCAGTTCTCAATTAAGCATCTTGAGCAGTGGGAGTCAATATGAGCTGGGTAGCAGTACCAGTGGCAGGGAAGCAGGCTTGTTTTTGAAGCGCTGTTGGATCCAGCAAGGCATGCTAACACAATGTCATGCTTGGCTGCAGCTCACAGTGGCTTGGGTTCAATCTGAGGGGCAGAGGACTTGAGGGACATCCAGCTCAGCCCTTTCATCACCCTTATTGGATTTAGGCAACAAACCACCCCAACAACACTTCCAACTCCCAGCTCACTTTGTCATGTACTGTTGATATGGGCAAACATATATGGATATGCACACACTTAAATGCACAAATTTTGACATATTGAAGATCTGTGAGTGTAAACATTTATATCTTATGTACACATTGTGTGCAAAGACCTTTGCCATGTCCATTTAGAAAATTCTGACACGGATGTAGTCATAGTGTGACCTATAAATGTCAGGGAACTGCCCCCATTCTCCGTTATGAACCGCTTATCCAGACACCACACACAGTGGTCATACATCAGTATTGATCAGCACTATTGGCACTGTATTTAACTCATAGTTTACTTTAATTATTGATTAACAGTGAATGTTAGTCTCCCAAATACTATAAGACAAGTTCAAGTTTCTCTACGCGCATGTGTGTGTGTCAAGCCTGACTAACACAAATTAAAGATAAGTTTGTCAGGCCTAATAAGATGTGCTAAATCCTTTTTATTACTGTTATCAATTCCTTTTTTTTTTTTTTTTTAATTAGTAGCGAGTGTATTTAAGATCAAATGTAGAGAAATTGAAATTGTTGAGAATGTTAATGTTTTTTCCCAAAGCAAGATTTTTTGATTGAATGGGCATGCCTATTTTAAAAAAACTGTGAAATGCTTTTTATCTTATTATAATTAGTTGGTTTTTTTACCTGTTTTTCTGTAATTTTGCAAATCTTTGGGGGCTTCTCAGATTATAGGAGAGCTAGAAAAACAAAAATGAAAACGGTTTAAATAGTAACTCAAAAGGTTGCATGCATTATATAGGAAACTCAGTTCTTTATACCAGAGCTGGTTTAATTTTTTATTTTTTTTCCACCCATTACCCGTAGGGTTTGTTAAGGCCCATTCATGCTCGATGCAGAAGGCAGATACGCAGACTGCCGAACAGTTTCATCTGTCTTCTGCATTGGTTTCGAGCGTATTTTGGTCCACTTTCACGGAGCTTAGCTATCCATCTCTTGATGCACAACACAAAGCAATACCACCGGATATCGCGGGGGCAGGGCTGAGCAGAATAGCTGACATGCGACAAAGGGGAGTAACAAACAAACAAAGATAAGAAGAAGATTGAAGACAAAGACAGCATCTGTAGAAATTCCGCAAGCTTTTGAAGAAAGGCTATGCGAGTGTTTAGGGTGTGTTGTGCGGATGGAAACAATTTTAAAGCGATGCATTATCGCCTTAATCTGTGTCTGAAACTGACGTTGGATCGTGGGAGTGAGCTCTGATCTCTGGTCTGAGGTCTGCCTCAAAAGATTATTTTGATAATCAACTAGTGACCAATTATTTTGGCAATTAGTTGACGAATCGGATCACATGTAAATTGTAGCTTAAGGCGCCCGCATGCAGCCGCTCCTATATAACATTAGCTTCCAGCTTTAAGTGTTATCTCTGTTATTTGCTATCTAATAAGACAATTAAGATGAAAGCTCGCTTAATTTTTAAAAAAAACTCTGGTATGTAGTTATCATGGTATTCTGGGTTGAAATGCTTGATCATCTCTTTTTTTGCCAACCATGGACAGTGTGGTCATATCTGTTACCAACATGTTCAGATTGCATTATTTAGGATATTTGCTTGCCGAGGTGTACATGTTGTTGGCTCGGTAACAAAGTTGTCCAATAAAGAGGGACGTGTTATTTTTTTAACGCTGTAACAAAGCGTTATAAAAAAAAACATTGGTTTTCATCACATTTTCTATTGAAACATGAAACTGTTGTTAAAATGTTACAGCAAACACATTACACATGTGTGCTAATGAAATTGCCATCACTACTGTTAATGTTACAGCGATCAATACAAGTATTGTTTTGTTTTCTACCTTTGAATTGTCTGGATTTATATAGTAAAGTGTGTTGTAAGCCCATGTAAGCTGGGCACATCTGTGCATGACACTGTAATAAACAAAATCAATCAATCAATCAAAAAACAATTAAGCAGCTCATTGATGATGTTAATGTTAGGAGCTAACTAGCGAATTAGCTTATTGAGGACAACTGTGCCTCTGTCAGAAATTGAACTGGCCACAGCATGCTTCCTTTTAAGATGCTCGTGCATCGCTGTCATACTGCCATGGAAGGCAAGTTCTACCTCACAGATTTTGCATTGCACATGTTTTTGTTTTTTATAAAATGCTCCCAAACTCTCGAGCTCAGTTGCCAGCTCACCATGATACTGCTGTTTGGGCATTACTTTTCCAGTGATGTCACGTCATTACTAATCGACTAATCTTGGCAGCCCTAGAACTCAACGCTGCCCGCTAGTAGCGTCATTGACTTAACAACCATGGCAACGTAAAGGAATGAAACTGAAATCCCTATTTACATACACAAGGGAGCATAAATGGGCCTTTATGCTGCTCTTTCAACATGTCATGACTACTCCTCTATTTTCTTTTCTCTGGCCTTATAACACCCTTCTTTTTGTGGTTTATTTAAGTATAATCCAAATCACAACCATTGCTTCCAAATATCCCACTTGAACATTTCTCCGAGTTTTTGATTCTGTCTACCTTGTTATCTTCTTCCCTTTTCTTTCATTGCTGTTTTTCTTCCATTCACCTTTCTTTATTTTTGTCTCTTCATTGTTGATGTTTTCTTTTTATCTGACTGAGAAGATAGAGCAGTCTACACACACACAGTTAGCTATAACTAACAAACAAGGGCCACAGCTTCAATGACTGGTGCATTGTACATTAATTACAGCCAGACTAATACCCACAGGGAAGTTAAAGAGCTGTTTGTAAGTGTTAAACTTTTTGAAGTCCTGTTTGAGAACACTGCCACGTTCACTTTGTTTGATTCCATGTATTTTATATATGTAGGCTTTATACATGTTTAATTCTTGCATGTACAAAGTTGTAGCTTTTTAAAACACCGGAAACATAATATCATGCTTGCTGGTTATTTGTTTGTTTTTTTACCCATCCATAGTTTGACCTCAGCAATGACGTACAGTCATCCATCAAAAAGGAAAAAGTTCCAAGTGCCGTTTAAGTATCTTAACTTTCTTTTTTCTTTTTAATCTTTGAAATACAGTTTTCATTTTGTGTTAAAGAAAAAATATAATGGAGTTATGAAGTCTTTCCACCAGTTGCATTAGTTTTTGACAGTACTGTTGATATAATCACTGTAATTGTTTTTTTTGCCAGTGATTGTGGGAATTAGTTTTTGGGGTTAAAAGCTCTTATGGCAAAACGATCCTTATCTCCCGACTGGCAGGCCCAAACCTATGTCGCAATCTGGTGGTTATGTGACCATGAACAGCTTGCCGGTGAAAATAAACAGCATCATACTAGAATCTGTGTTAAAGTGTGCAACTTGTTCGCGTAGTTTTAACTTCTTTTTACGTTAAGGGGGGGGGGGGGAGAGAGACAAAGCATTTTTAAACTGGTTGCAGTTTCAGACTTTCAGATTTTTTATCATAAGTATTTTATTTAAGTTTGAAAGGGCAAAAAGGCAATTTGAAGACAGTAACAGTGTCTATGGAAAGCTGTGAGGAAATAAATGTGAAAGCACTGTGATTGAAGAGTACACTACTTTATTTCCATTTGAAAATGTTGCACTATTTCAAAGTGTTGCACAGTGTTGCTATTTTGTTGTTGTGTGTGAGTCCACTTGTAGATGCAGTAAACAGGGCAAATAGTCATCATTTAGACAGAACATGCAGCGCACTGCCAAGCCAGCTTGCCGTTTTTTGATTTATTGCGGGTGTAGAAGTGTGCGTTTGATCTTGCTAACTTCAGCGTGCTGTGTCAGTCACTCCTCAGGAAGAGAGGGAGGGGGGAGAAGTCTCTTCACTGTCTTATTTTTTATGAGTCTGCATGACTACTCTCTTCTTAAAGTGATCAAATACAGCAAACTTCATAAGAGAGGAGAGACAGGGTGGAAGTGACAGATGAGAGGAAAGGCTCATCTGCATCCGTATTTGAAGAGGCAAATGCAAATGGACCAAATGATCTGACAAGAGGAAAATGTGAATTCCTCTCTGTAGTTATTTGCAGATAGAAAAAAAAAGAAAGAAACCCTCCCTTTTCTCTATTGGACAGGGCCCTTTGCATTTCAACCAAATGCCATCCTATCAGACATGTAACAAACTACTGTTGTTCCATCTTGAAATTCCCAGTGATGTTCTCAAACCATTCTGAGCAGCGATACGTATGTTTGGTTTGCGATTTCCTTTGTTTTCTGTTCCAACAGAACCAAAGTAAGTCGCTGGGTAAAAGGCTGGGGACTTTGAGATTCACAGCTTAAAGACACATTTTATAACAAAGCTGAGCGCAAGAAGCTCAGTCTGCCAGTTCCTTTCTTTCCCCCCATGTTTTTCAACTTTCTTTCTTTGCTAGTCTCCTTTCCAGCAAACTAAACGAGTGTTGGACAGAGGACTGTGATAGACTGGTTTAGCACAATCAGTGTGTCCATGGTTTAGACTCAACGGCCAACTGGCTTTTTCATGTGTTGAATGTTTTTGCATCAGCCTATCCACAGCTATTTATGTAGATGTGTTTATTGTTGGCTTTAGCAATTACAGAAATAAGAAGAAGGGGGGGGGGGGGGGGGGGGGTTTTCCCCCCCCCCCCCCCCTCCCCCCCCCACCTTTTCCAAAACCCAAAAAAAAAAAAA
>JBAMHW010000001.1:13720321-13736600 GCA_037177495.1 Rhadinocentrus ornatus
CCCCAGCCGAGGCTCGAACCAGCGACCTTCTTGCTGTGAGGCTGCGGTGCTAACCACCACACCACCGTGCAGCCCAAGAAAGATGTTAAGGAAAAATGGTACGTTTCACAAAAAAGGAGATAATTCTAAGATAAAAACTAGATATGTTTGGTAAAAGGTAGAATAAAATCTCCATATGACTACAAAGATGCTGTTAGTTTGTTTGTTTTAACTAAAAGAAATGGTGAGCTTATTTTGCTGCGTAGGCTCCATGCATAAACAGGGTTTATGTGAGAGAATCATCAGAAGGAAACTACCTGTGATACCAAGGAGGAAGCCAACATCTTACATATGCAAAACAACATCTGGATGTCACAATCACAGAGCATGTCTTAGAGAAAATAAAAATAACAGATTTTCATTAAAAAGCACATTTTCAACTATAAATCATGGGGGTGGAAATATTCTGCTGTGGTCCCTGTTTTGCATCAGTTGGAGGCACAGCAAACGCTGAACAGATGGAGGAAAGAATGGATTCCACTAAATATCAAATTCTGGATGTAACTGAAACTGATGAGAGGCTGGCTTCTACAACAGAACAATGATCCAAAGCACACCTCAAAATCCACCATGAACATGAGCTGAGGCTTTTAACCCAGCCCTCACAGTCCCCTGACATGAGCCTCTTTGAAAATCCGTAGGTTGATCTTTACAAAAACGGCTTCAAATGTCTCAAATCTTAGAAGTATGGGAGGTAAAAATTCTTAACTCAAGGACAATGACTTACGAAATACTGCTTTACCTAGATGTCAAACTCGTTGCTCATTCCACTATTGGGTTTGCCTTTAGGATCTACAAACAATTACATTTTGTTACAGCATCTGTGCAGGTACATTCCTCTGAAAGGAAATCAGGAAAATAACCAGCTAAACTCATAGAGGCTGCAAATTGAGGGGAAGGAGTGTATAAGGAGGGTGGGATCATATTATGCTAAGGAACCCTTCATTACTCACAAGCTTGTGTTCCATCCACAAGGTTTATCTATGGGCCTAATAAAGTGAAGCAAAACATATTGTGCAGCAGATTGCAATCTGGGCTCATTAGATTGGAGAGGAAGTTAACAAATGTGTCTGAGGATTTGAGGGGGGCAGATCAACAGATTTGTCACCATTTTTTTCACAGGAGTCAAAGAGTGAGGGCTACTGTATATAACTTCCTATAACCACTGCGATGGACTGGTGACCTGTCCAGGGTGTACTCTGCCTCTCACCGGAAACAACGCTGGGATGGGCTCCAGCTTACCCCACTACCCGTAATGGAATAAGCGGTACAGATAATGACTGACTGATGACTAACCACGTATTATGGAATTTGGTGACGAAAATAAAAGATTACTTCTAATCTACTGCTGATAGTGGCAGAATAAATTGTTTCTCCTATCTTACCAGAAAAAAGTTGATCAAAGCTACTTTCCTTCCCTTGATAGATTATGGAGACCTGCTGTATATGCATGCCTTGTGCTCACTGGACAGTGTACCGCCGTGCCTTAAAGGTCCCATATTATACATTTTTTCAACAATTTAATATGGGTATCGGAGGTCCAACAACATTATTTTCAACGTGTATTACAGCAATTTCAGACTTGCTCCTTAATTTCAGCCATTCCAAAAGTAGCTCTAGTGAGCTCTACTGAGAACGGGCTGTTTCTGTGTCTGAACCTTTAAATGTTCATGAGTGGTGCCTGTCCATGCCCCTCTCTGGGAGAAGATGCGGCTTTCGCTGGCGCCCGCGCTACCATTTTAAAGGGCAGGCTTAGCTAGCCGGGAGGTGGGTCAATGACAGTATCCAGTACCGGGGGCAATGGTTATTTCCCTTAGTGAGGTCACAAAAGGGAAGATCTCCAACTCACCCATTTGAGCACACGTTCTCTAACAAATGCAACGCAAGCAAGTTAGAAGAAACAGAATTTTCTCATTTTTGGGCCTCATACACAGGCTTTGAAGACACATATGACTGTTAGAAAACTTTAGAAAGTGAATTTTGCATAATATGGGACGTTTAAGGTTTGTGACGGGCTGCACCCTTTATGCCAGTTATGCAGATTTTGTGGCCTTCCCTATCCATACGCAGACTTTCTCATTGGTATTATTTTATCTATAAATCCATTCTTGGCCTGCTTGCCTCTTACCTTTATGATTATATTTCATTTAAGTCAAATAACTATTGTCTGTGCTTAATGATTTTCTTTACTGACACTGATTTTGGCTTATAAATTCTCTGCCTCTGCAGCTGGAACAGCTTACAAACTGACTTAAAACTACAGAAGCCAAGCTCAGTTAGAGCTTTTAAAAATGTCTTGAAGTGCTGGGAAGCTGACTCAGTAGGTGCTTGCAACTGATAGTCTGGCTCACTGTGCTTTCTGTATTCTATTGCCCAATTTATTTTTTATGTATTTTATACTGTATGTTTTATGTTGTTTGATCAGTTGTTTTAACTGTCTGTGATGAAATTTGGACTGCTTGGCCAGGGCTTAAGACAACGGCAGTCTTGAGCCCCATATTTACTTCAGATTTTTTGGCTGCACATCCATGATAAGAATCTCCTGTTCCACCACATCCCAAAGGTGCTCTACTGGTTTAAGACCAGAGGCCTCATTTATAAAGCTGGCATAGGTAGAAAAGCCAGCGCATGCCAATTATAGTCAACCTTTGGGATTTATAATAACCAAACTTGGCAGGAGAAGGTTTCCACCTATATGGAAACTCTGACCCTGGCGTACACACAAAATCTGAGTAAACGGGAAACTACGACACAAACGGTACAGAATAAAATCAAGGAAATGATGAGGTGAAGAATCTGCTGCCAACTGCTAACAGCCCGGTCAGTAAAAGACAAATACAAGGAGTAAGCTTTGGCCATTTGTTCTAAGATCCAGCAGAGTGGGCCGCAGACTGGAGGCTGGAGTGTCTAGAAGTCATGCAACACTTATAAAACGCACAAAGAGGTGGATTTCTTTTTATTTATTTATTCTCACACAATCTTTTTTTTTTTTTTTTAATTGTTGTCCCAATTTTCATCAAGACAGTCTCTATTTCCTGCAACTCCTTGGCCACCTCATTAATAGCGGTGATGTTGCTCTGCACCTGCAGGACTTCCTCTGAGGACACAGCTGCTGCGGTGCTGCGTGGAGTCTCTAGCCTCACCTTCTCCTGCTGCACCGCCACCCCAGCTGGAACACCCAGGAACTATAAAGAAATATTATTTAACACTAAATAAACCGGCACCAATCTCAGATGTATCTGTACATATTTATTTTAGACATTAAAACAAATTACTTCATTACCGGTATCATTATTGTCATTTAGCACAGTTTTCTCCAAAATGATTTACTGTGGGCTGTAGCGTCTTGCCTAAGGTCCCAGCTGAAAGGTGTTATTATTCACCCCTGTGGTATTCAAACTTTGGTCTCCCGCATGGCAGGCGGATGCTATGTCAACTGAGATAACCAGCCACACCACCCAATGTCTCTGGCGTGTCTGACACAGCGTTGACAGCATCTGCCGCCTGCTGCCATTATTCTGACAAAAGTAATGCCCACGCCGTGCCCACCAATGAAACCTTTTCACGTTTTTCAACGTGGTCCATCAGGATCTCGGTCTCACATTCTGAAAAAATCCGCTTTATCCCTCTTTTCCCCTCCTGAGCTTTCCTGGAAATTATATGATGAATATTTCTTATAGGCTTTCACCTGACCATTTATAGCCACCATGTGGGCGTGGCAAGTCGTTCCCTCACATGCGTCAACTTTAGAGTTGATTCTGATTTATTAACGGAAACCGGAGTGGGACGACCTCTTTGATAAATCTGAAAGTTATTGTGCAACGCATTTCCTTTTTCCCCTGCGGACGCCACCTGTAGTTTGCTTTGCGACGCACAATTTTATGCATGAGGCCCCTGGTGACTGGAAGCTGTTAGAGTACAGTGAACTCATTGTCATGTTTAAGAAGTCAGATTAAGATGATTTGAGCTTTGTGACATGGTGCATTATTCTGCTGGAAGTCAACATCAGAAAATGGCAAACCGTGGTAAATGGGATGAACATTGTCAGCAACAATATTCAGGAAGGCTGTCAGGTTCAAACATTGCCCAACTTGTACTAAGGGACCCAAATTGTGTCAAGAAAATACCGCCCACTCCATTACACCAGCAGCAGCCTGAACCATTGATACAAGGATGGATCCCTGCTTTCAGGGTGTTCACACCAAATTCTGACCCCACCATCTGTTGACTGGATATTTTCTCTTTTTCATACTATTCTCTGTAAACCCTAAAGATGGTTGTGTGTAAAAGAAAATTCCATTTAATGATGTTCATTCAACTGCATTGTGCATTGTCATGCTTGTGTAACCTTTTAAAAGTAGCTTGTACCCTGTGGAAGAGCACTGAATGCAAAGGTGTTTGCAAAACAAGAACCGTAGGTTGACCTCACCCTGAGCCTCAGGACAGCTAACAAACAAAGAAGAAAACCATCAACACACTGGTCCTATCAATACTTGTTCATATGTGATCCACACTTTAAATACCCCATCGATCTTTGTTTTTGCAGAGCCTCACTTAGACTTGCAAGAGACTCTGTACGACTGCTCTCACTTCTACAAGTTGTAATAAAACTGTCTGATTTCTGCTCATCCAGACCTTTGTTAAATTTCCTCCACATGTTTAAAAACCCAAAAGGTTTCATTTCTGAGCAGTGCCTGGCACCAACAACCCTGCCACGTTCAAATACCTGATTATATATTTTTGTTAACAAGCAATTAAACCTAATTGTCCCTAATAAAGTGGCCAATGAGTGTAAATGTTTCTAAGTATATTTGGACTGTTATTGAAGAAAAAAGAAAGAGTCAATACACATTCTATTTTTTTTAGTAGAATCCTCAAACCACCACGCTTACATATCATGCAGACTCACACAGGAGAGAGAGCTTTTATTGTCACCAGCTGGTTGATGTGCGGAGCTTTCAGAGCAGAGGGCTGTCAGCACAAATCAGACCGTGCCTGTCAATTCACTGAAAAAATAAGTCTTTAATGTCTATAAACTGTTTTCTTTTCAAATGTCGGCCTTTGTATTTCGCCCAACACTGTTTCTGACACACACATACGCACTCATGAATGCCCTGAAGCCATAGAGCATCCCACATGAGAAATCCAAATTTAGACCCTGCTGTTACGTTTGTGGAAGGTGAGATGTTACAAGACCTATGTAGACCGCTTTATTGGCTACATTTAAAGTGCATCTGTTCACTTCGACGTGTGAGATGAAGAACTGAAACGCAGTAATTTGAGGGTTTGGGGTAGTTATAAGCTGCACTTCTTCCTTTTAAATTTTCAGTTGTTTTCCTGGCATCTGGTCTCAGGATGTGACTGATAGTCTCTACATTTTTGGTACATCTGGATTAAAAAATTGTTTGTAATTGCTCTGTATTTCAGAAATGAAAACCTTGAGCTATGTCCAAAACCTTGTCACTCTAATAAACTGAAGTGTGGTATTTTTCTCTTTTTTTTCTGAGCTAAACTATGAAGTTGCACCATAGAGCCTCATCTCTATGTGGCAGAGCCCGACAAATCATTGCACAGCTCAAACTGAGTCACCTTGCTTTTGGGCTCAGATCCAAGAGGAGACAGTAATGGTGGTAAACCAATGCCCTAAAAGTGTCGTCCTAGGACAAGCTGGGTTCTCACTGTTCCTTCCTGTTTATTGATCAAATCAGGCCCATCTTTGATGAAACGTTTACATCTGTGAAAAGCAGTGTGTTGGTGAGCACTTAAATCAGCAATAAATTCTTCCCACCTCCCTTATTATTCCTCTCTCATCTCTGTCTACTTTCATTGCATGTGCTGCTCTGTTGCCCTGTGTTCTCTTTACCGGGTCTACCTCCATCTGTCACTGCAGGTGTTGTTGTGTGTCTTGTCTGTATTTCCTCTGATCACTGCTGCATTACACCAGTGTAAATTCTTGCCCTCTTTCAGTTCTTTGTCTTTGTTGTTCTATCTTGCAGAGATTTGTTGATGTTTGTTTCTGTCTTTTTTCTTTTTTTTTTTTTTTTTTTAAATGATAAAAGGCAGAAAATTTATCCCTTGATGCTTTTCATGCAAACACCACATATTTGGTAATCATGCCAAATATCAAAACGTATATTGAATGCTTGACTATCTGTCCCAAAGTGGCGATTTATTCCCACTTCAAACAGCTGAATGGTTTCCTGCGTTTGAATGCTCTGCATGTTTATTCATGGCAGTCACAACAAATTAGCAGGGCTTGGTTTGGTGCTGTTTCTGCTGTGCAGCAGCTGATCTGTGCTGCTCTCTTAATAAATTAACAGGTTTGAAATTCAGAAAAAGTACATATATTGACACTTTAAATAAAAAAGTACCAGCTTTATCTGCAGAGTTTTGTGATTATACATACAGATGAAACAAAATGCAAAACCTAATTTATTTATTTCTTCTTCTCTTCTGTCTCTTTTGGCAGTGTGGCCAAGTCCTGCGGTAAAATACAGCCCGCATCTCCAAAAAGTTTTCTGCAGAAGGAAGCATGAGGTGCTAATAAATCTCTAGATAGACTGCGTTGACTCTGGACTTAATAAAGCCCAGTGTACCAACACCGGTAGATAACATTTCTCCTCAAATCAACACAGACTGTGGAAACTTCACACTGTCTTGGATTGATGCCTCTCCATTCTTCCTCCAGACTCTGGGACCTTGATTTCCAAATGAGATACAAAATTTGCTCATCAGAAAAGAGCACTTTGGACCACTGCTCAACAGACCATTTAATTTTTTCTTTAGCCCAGGTAAGACGCTTCAGAAGTTGTGTTTTGTTCAGGAGCGGCTTGACAAGAGGAATATGATATTTGAAGCCCAGGTCCAGGATCCGTCTGTGTGTGGTGGCTTTCGAAGCACTAACTCCGGCCTCAGTCCACTCTAAAGGCCTTTTCCTGACGATCCTCTCCAGGCTGTGGTCATCCCTGCTGGTTGTGTTCCTTTTTCTTCCACACTTTTCCCTTCCACTCAACTTTTTATTGATGTGCTTTGATGCAGCACTTTGGGAGCATCCAACTTCTTTTGCAATTACTTTTGAGGCTTTCCCTCCTTGTGGAGGGTGTCAGTGATGGTTTTCTGCTGTCAGGTCAGCAACTTCCCCACGATTGTGAATTCTGCTGAAATAGACAGAGACCATTTAAATGCACACATTTGCAAGTGTTTTGGATTAATTAGCTGACTAGAGTGTGGCACTTAGAGGCAACTTTTTAGTTTTTCATAAGCTGTAAGCCATAATCATCAAAATTACAAGTGTTTGAAATATCTCACTTTGCATATAATGACTCTATATAATGTATTAGTTTACCCTTTTATGTTGAATTACGTGATATTCTATTTTTTATTCTTTCACCTGATATATTCTCAGTCATCAGAAATAATTCTGCAAATAAAGCTGGCAATTTTTTTTTATTTAAAGTGTCAAATGGTTTAACAAACATATCAGCATTTTTTGCTAATTTCTGTTTTATTTTAGTTGAATGTGTGTCAGTCCGACAAAAAAAAAAACTGTGCTGAGTTTTCTTGGTTTGTTTATTACGCTTGAAGCATGAATTCAAATCCCCCAGGGCCATAGCTCGGAGCAGAGTGACAACTGTAAAAACACTCCATACAGTCATACTTTCTTGCCGGCAACAGCAGCAAGCACATATGGCTTTGATCACCATGGTGATGGTGGTGTAGGGAGTGACAGGGCATGCAGAGTGACAGAGGCAGACTCTCAGGGGAATGATTATCTTGTTTAGTAAACCTAATGAGAGAGAAGGTGTTGCACCTCTGCCAACTCCTTGCAAACTAACACTCAACCATGTAAAGAAGAAAATTGTGTCTAACAGATAAGAATGAACTCAATTTTCCATAACTTTTGTCGAGAAAATCCTGCACACATTACTTTAAAACATAATTGCTTTGTTATTAAAGCCATCAACAAATGAACACACTGTTAACACTTGAAACATGAGATTTTCCACAGAATGGTGTTAAAATGTGCCCATAAATGTGGTCTGCTATTAATTATCAAACTTGTTTGTTCAAGAGCACCACAACAATCACTTCAGCTAATGTTGCTGAAAGTGAGAGTCCAAATAAAAAAGGTAAAACAGTTAGGGCAACTGGTGAAGGCAAATAAAAAGAATGGCATTTGATTAAAAGCCATCCAACCCACCCACTAAATCGAACTCTACCTTCTATTCAAAATAAATGGCTTTAGAAATTGTTGGTAAAAATCAAAACTGGGCTATGTGTTATCTAAAACCTTGGATATTTTAAAAGGGCAAGGCTGCTGTTTTGTTCAAAGATGAAAAGGAAAAATAAAGAATTTCAAGTTATGTGATTGGCATGCACTTAAAAATAAAAGGCAAAATATAGAGTCAGACATATAATACTTTAGCATTGACCACTCACAAGGTACTTTCAGACAGCAAGAACATTTTCATTCTCTCTACACCTAATAAGAGGATCAGTTGCCTCCCTTGATATACACTAAAACATCATAACGTCATTGTAGTACTTACAGAAACCAATCAACCATATTTAAGAGTAGATATTCCCTTCTTCATTGCAATTTCCCTCTGGGATAAAAAAAAAAGTTTTTCATTTATCATAGAGAACCATGGATGACATTAAAGGCTAAATAATCAGGAATATTTCAGTAAAAATAATTTCAAATGTTTTCATTTGTTGCGAGGGATAAAAGGAAGCCTCCCTATAAGCAAACTGTCCTCTACATCAACAATGTCTTTGTCAAGCTTTTCTCCTTTCAAAATAAGAGTTACGTGATGGAATAACTTCGGTGCACTGTGTAGCTCTTTCCTACTTCCTGGTTCCTTAACCAATCCTATGCGACTCCCCTAGTTGCCAAACAACAGGGCAGCGTTTGGGATTTTATGTCGGCCAGAGAACCTGCAGTAATGATGTTTTGGCCAAGTGAATAGTGTCTTTGTTCTTGTAAACTTATGAAATTACTATCAAATTACTTTATTAGGTGAGGCTAAGGGAAAACAGCAGCTGTGTGGCATTTGTTGATTAATGTAGCTTTTGTCTACGCTCTATTTTAACGTAAACCAGTGCGGGAAATTAGCGCTAGCATTGCAAAGCATAGCAACTTACTGAGTGTGAATCATTTTCACTTGTCATCATGGTGTTTGCTGGTGCTATGTTCTCCGCCCTTTATAGACTGTATATAAAAGAGCCGTCCTCTCACACACCGGCAACCTGCACAAAACTCTCCGAGGAGGAGGGGGATGAGGAGGAAGAACGCTCTTTGTGTTTTTCTCTTTTGACTGCAGTTCTGATTTGAAACACTAGGTAGCAAAATCAAATACAGTAATACCTCGAGATACGAGTTTAATTTGTTCTGTGACCTTGCTCGTATCTCAATTTGCTCAAATCTCAAAGTTAAATTTCCCCTTTTAAATGAATTGAAATCCTATTAATCCGTTTCAGCTAACAAAATTCCACTCCAGTTGTTTTGTTTATGTGTTTTAAATGTGAAAAATGTACAGTACCTGAATTTATAAATGACAAATATTGTATAAAAACATACAGTAATAAAAGAGAATGTTAAAAATAAACTGCCTTTACAATAAAGTGTATTATTTACCTTAGAAATTAGACAACTTGAGCTAATGGAAGATGCGCACGGAGGTTGAGGGAGGAGTAAACAGACAGAGGAGTTCGGAGGAATAGGAGACGTGGGAAGCTGAGGCGGGGGAAACAGAGCACACGTTGTTGTGGGTCTTTGTTCGGTGGATGCTCGTATCTCAAAGATTTGTTCGGATCTAAAGGGAAAAAATTGGTTGTATTGCAGCTCGTATCTCGAAAAAATGTATGTCAACGCACTCGTATCTCGAGGTATCACTGTATTTGAATGTTCTTAATAGTAACTTATCACCACGTATGCTCACTGCGTGTAAATGTGCAGCAGTGGTATTAACATTGAGAATGCACCTAAGGTGTAAACTTTCATGAACATACTTATTTTGGAGATTATCCTCATTTGAAGAATCCACATTAACACAGTTTACCCATTTATGGTATATGCAGTTCATGGTATAAAACGAGCTTGACTAAACACGTGTAATACTGTCATTTCAAGAAGCAGCTGATTGCACCCAAGTAAACAGGAAGTTAAAAAGGGCAAAAATACTTATGAAACATTTGTCTTCACAAAAGATCATAATTGCTACAACTAGGTATTCATTCTACAATACTGAACCTTGCAGTAACTTTACTAAATGTGGTTAACAGGCCTCATTGTAAACAATAATGTAAGTTTTCTTTGCCAAGATCACGAATCAGACTGCACTGAACACCTGAGATCATATAAATGTTCCCCAGGAAGTATGGCTGTCCACAGCATATAAGACTTTAATGACTACATGCCCCTCTCTGCATACTGCATAGACAGAGAACTACTACTGATGCTGAAACGCTTCATACTTCTACATTGAAAGTATATTTGCATGTTGTGAAAGTCTTTTAAGTGATGTTATATTACACTCCTTTACCTAACTAGTGCATAGATGGTGGCCTGCATGTGAGCAGTTTGGTGAGTCAGATAGTGGCAAAATGAATTTGTCCCAAATAAAAGAGAAAGTTTTAATCACACTTAAAATCTTTGGGATAAGGGGCTATACAATTTCCCACTTAAAATATGTGGTATGTGTACTAAACATTTAGATGAAGGCCTTCTAGATAGTTATATGTAAAAATTAGCCCTCTTGCAATGTGTTTTTTCCCCCCCTATGTATAAGACACAATAAATCATCAATGCACTTGCTTGGGTGTTCAACCCCTCAACCCCTGTTGTTGCCTCAGGACCCAATCCCATGGGGGCCCACTGTCGTTCTCCGGAGTCGTTCTGGCCGGCTGATCCGTCCACCTCCTCGTTGATATATATATATATATATATAATTTATTTATTTATAAATATATAATAATTTATAATTTTTCCTTTTGTCTGCCACGGTGAATTCTGGGGGGACATGTGTACTGGACTCTGCAATACATAATTCACCGAGCAGTGATTTGGTCTGGAGTTTATATTACAGCAATAGGTACGCTGTTGCTAGATAACATCGAGAAGAGTTCTTAAAGGCTCTGCCCCTCTGAAGCGGGGTTTCCTTTTTTGGGGGACTCACTCCACGTGCAACGCCATGTTGTCATTCTGTCTGTGTCCTGAGCAAAATTAAACGGCACGCAGTTGCAATTGTCTCTGAACTTTCTTACCACAATTTCCACAATATAAAGTTTTTCATTAAAACCTTAGAATTGCAAGAAGGTAGACTTACTATTTACCATGACTGTACCTGTGAAAAGTTTTACTTTGTGACAGTAACAATGGCTCACCGGTTTGTTGGTCTGTTGGACTATGTACTGTTGAATCCAGGAAAGCAGCCAGAGTGAAAAGCAGTAAAAGTCAATCTATGATGTCATATCCTTCCATTAATAACCTTAAAGTTGCCATGAAATGTACTGCAAAGTACAATTTTCTTCTGTATATGTAGCTTGGGAGGTCTTCCATCTCCACACAAGCCCAGTCCACTCCGGATCATGTTCAATGTCTTAAACCACCTCCACCCACAACTGATTAGCCTTGTTGAAACTTGAAATTTTTATTTAGCCATTTAAATTTTACTGAATTCAAAAATAATAAATGCCCCTTTGTTCAAGATGAGATTTGAAATTCCGAAAGACCTTAAGAATGCATCGAAATCAATTAATTCACTTATTAGGCTACATACTGATATTTTACATGTAGTGCATAAAATGTCACATAAAAGCAATTGTTTAATGGCAGCTTTAAGTAAGGATTTTTGATTATATGTCCATCATAAGCAGTATTAAGGTTAATGACATGCTGTTCATTTTTTGTGTATTGAAATGATTAAACCAATCCTATGTTTCCTCTTCTATCCTCCATTTATCTTTTTTTTTTTTTTTCCATAAGATGATGGCAGTATCTCCGAAATTCTTGCTGAGAGTTTATATTACCACAGGTGGCAGTGAAGATTACTCTGACTGAACATCCTGATTCAATGGAAGAACTTATCATCATACTGCAAGAGAAGGTCAAGCCAAAGCAGGACTTTGATTTTACCTTGCAATATGAGGACCCTGACTTTGATGGACAACTCAGCTCTCTTCTTGATATTCAGGAGTTACCAGAGAAGGGCACATTAAGAGTGGTCAGATCTGAAAGGGACACCAGTTCTTGTGCAAGTTCTGATACTGAAATCTTTTCTCATGTGCCTGCAAGTCAGCGTCTGAAGTCCTGGCCTTACATGTTTCCTGTTCCTACATTTTCATATGAAGTGGAACACATACTTGATTACCAAACCAAGCTAGGAAGATGTGGATGTGTTGAGGTGACTGTCAACACTGGCAGAAGGATCATCAACAATCCTAAAGGTGACCCTCCCCACTCTAACATAAAAAGAGCCAGACTAGCTGAGGTAAACTACCTCCCAAACTTTCCTAGAGGTGAAGACCAGACCAGTCTGGAAAAAATAAGAGCTTGATGGAAAAGCTGATGAATACAACCTTTGCACTTCGTCGCCAGGAGAGTGTGAAGGGCAACCCTTTAGTAAGGGACTTCCTGGAGAAATGGCCTGCTCTTCGTACTGAATCACAGGTAGAACCCAACTGGACACTAACTTAGTGTCAATTCTCAATATTGACTATACTACTGTGTATTCCGGGCCTGTCTTTAAAGCCTCCAACATCTTTGAACAGTTCATGCATTTTGGAGAATCACATTTCAAATAAAGTGCTTGTTCTCTGGCAAAGAGAAAAGTTAACAGGACAAAATTGAACAATCTTCTACAAGTAAATGAACAAATACCACTATAACAGAGCATATTAGGTGTTTTTCAAATTAAAGATTCCCTATTCGTTAATATGCTAAATTGTTGGTGTTTTTGTGTTTTGTAGGTTTGTGCTGAGTTCCATCATATAACGAATGTGAACCTTCAAAACCAGTTCTACTCTGAGCTAGACAGGCACACACTCCGTCTCATGACTGTTCTGTCAGAAGGCAGCATGTACTGGCAGGACTTCAGATGTACTACGAGAAATCATGAAGGCCTATGATTCCCAGGTGAGTTATAAAGATCTGCGGCAGAACCAAATTCTGATTTCACCACAAATTTAAACCTGTTAATAAAGGTCACTCTCAGCAATGACCTGAAAGGATACAAATTAGTTCTTCAACAAGCTCACTTGCTGTGAGGCTGCTGTCCATCTGTTGCTCAAACAAGTCAAATACAATAATAATGCAGAATTGACTGCCATGATATTTAAATAGCAAATATATGCTTCCCAGGTATGTCTGTAAACCTTAGTAGTTATTTGACCTCTACGTATCCTAACTCCTGCAAGAAGAACAAGATGCTCACATCAAACGCACAGCAGCCCTTCCAATCTATCTGCATGAGGAAGATTTTTTAAGACTTAAAATGTAAATATTATTTGTAAGAAATTTAAAAAACTTTGAAATGTCTTGCCTATTATGTTAAAGATCTTGCAGGTTTTTTTCTCCCCAAGTTACCTTGACTGATATATAATTTTTTTTCCAGGTGGCTGAATCAGATGAGCCAGATGTTAGTGACACTCCTGTTGCTCTTCTAACTGTGGTTTCCTACAGCACTGCTGAGTCCAGTCTATTGAATTTCAGCCCTTCAAGTCTTGCTGTCATTGTGGAAAACGACTTGGTTATCAGTGAAATTCCTAGGTTGGCTGATGCACTTGCATTATTGTTCGGCTTGATGTATGTCCTGCATTTAAACTACCCCACGAAACTTGCAAACACATATACCTTCATCCAGAAAATGTTGATGGGGCTAAATGATGGTGAACCACTGAAACCTTGCTAACATGCTCTCAAAAATGATTTATGTCATACAACATGTGGAGAAATACATGATTATTAATGTTCTGATTGTTATGTTTTGACATTATGCCGTTCAGCAATTAAGCACTGTAATGTTTTTAATTTAGGTAGTTTTCCCAAACAACATATACAGAGAATACCTCAGTTTTTAATTTTATACTATTGAGCATTTGATGACTAAAAAGTCATTTTAACATTTGAATACTGTGATATGTGCTTGGTTGGGACTTGATGATGGAAAACTACAGACAATGACAACATGTTCTCCAAAAATTGTTACTGAATAGTCCAAGGTATGTCATGCAAAAAGGTTGACAAATGTCACTGCCATGTTTTCACAAGGTCCAGAAAATAGAAGAAACCAGTAAACGAGTAGGAACCAAGTCATCACAGTTGAGTAATCCCATATAATATGATCTCTAGTTGAAGAACATATACAGGAGAGGAATCACCATCACAGAAATAGTGATTGTCATCAAATTAGTTTAAAAAAGCAGCAGCAGTAATTCACGCCAGCATTCACTCAGACCAGAAGTTGTGATATATATAAAAATTCAACAATAAAAAGGTTTTAAAAAGTATAAAGAATAATAATAAAGCATCAAGAGGAGCCTTGTATCCATAAAGCTCCTCTTGGCAAAGCAAATTTCTTTGGCAAAATACAGCAGTCACATCATTATTCTGCTGTCATGAAGCTGGACAGGACAAGGTAAAACAAAAAAGATGGTATATAGCACTAATGACTATAGGTGTTGTAAAAGTTCCAGGCTGGCTAAAACAAAACAGCCACTTTCAGGATGAATCTGAATATTCCTTTTGAATGATGCAGTTGCAGCTCTATCAAATGCTTAGACTGATTAAAGTAAAGCGGTACAAATTTTGAGAAGTTTTCCTACCTCAGGCTTTACAGGGTTAAATTCAAATAGAAAAAAGAAAAGAAAAGAGGAAAAAAAATGCATAAAATAACCCAGCAGTCCAAAATTATTAATGAAATATGAGCACACTTGGTGGCTTTGAACACAGCAGTGCAAAGGAAGTGGTAAAAAATGAATAAATTGATGATTAAATCTTCCAGAGTTGCAACATATTAGCAAAACAACCTTCTCCAATAACAACCAGGATTCCACACACTGGTTCATAAGTGGTCTGCCTGTCCCTCAGCACTGTTATACACCTCTGAGAGAGTTTGAACTGAATAGTTTGTCAAAGCTCTCCGCTTCCATAAACCTACAAATGAGCCAATGTTTTGCCACCTCTCTAGTACACACACAGTTCCACAATGTACACTGAAGCTGTTCAGGCAGCTTATGGCAACCCTTCATCTCACTGAGATAATTTATGTTGATCTTATTTTAATTTTTCCTCCATCTGAATCGATGAGTATAGAACGAGTCATGTAGGCTGGAGGAGGAGGTGCGTGTCTGTTTTGCTTCCAACTCCTGTATCATCTTGGCATTGGTCCTGCTTGGCCTCATTGTAATGCTTCATGCTCAAACAGCACTGTCTCTCATTAGAAAGCCAAGCAACAGTGATGGCTTCGGGGAGCACAGCCAGCTTTGCTGTCAGGACTGTACAGGTATCTGGCAACATGATGCAGTCCTGTCATGAAAAACTGACCATCAGTTGTAAACTTCATTTTTCATTATGTATCATCTGGTTCTTATCCATAACATTATTATCAGAGAAAGTTATTGATTCAGTCTTCATCAGTGTTTAGTGGTCACTTAAAAACGGTTGAGAAAAGCACACCATGTATCTGTATTTTTTTTAATGCATTTTCTTTTATTTGTCTGTTCTGCAGTAATCTGCCACATCTGTGCTGCAGTAACCTCCACGACTTTAAACTTTCTTTACCCAGTGACAGTCATCTGTTTTCTGGGTCACAGCACTTACCAAACTCTACTAACAATCAAAGTAAAAAAAGGAAAAGAAATTTTAAAAAAGTCCCTTCAACAACTGGCCTCAAAGTTCAGACCTTTCCTCGGCACCATTTCTTTCAGATTACTGATTTACTGCTCACTTAAAATATTTGAGCACAGTTCAAGACAGATGCAGACAATTCACCTTATGTTGCATTGCAAAATAACAAGATGAAAACCAGTTTAAATAGGTGCACATTATTTCCAAGCACAAGGTTCAAAGATGGAGGTGACGGTATACTCAGCTTTACTATACACTTCATGCTCCAGTCTATCAGAGGCAGATTCCATGACCCTCATGTATTATGTGCAGCAGAGCATGCATGACTGTTTTATTTATTTATTTATTTTTTTCTGGGAAGGAAAAGTGAGCTGATCGTCCAACAGCAGTGAT
>JBAMHW010000001.1:13738769-13750374 GCA_037177495.1 Rhadinocentrus ornatus
CTTTTATACCCTATTGTATTAGCTGGTTGGGCATTAATAGCATGTTCACCACATCCTAAGACCCCAGGGATTCACCGTTCTTGATCCACATATCTTTTTCATCTTTTTTTCTCACATTGGTGTTATCTATTTCATCAGGGATCAGATGGTATCTGGGCCTTCATTACAACCATTTGAACTTCCGTCTATGTTACTAAGAGTCAAACTCTGCTCTATGGAATTCTTCTGCCATTTCTTTTAATCTTCTTCTACCAAATCTGCTCCAGATTCAGGGCTGGTGGGGAAACCAGTTCTACTTTGGTCCTATAAAGAAATTACTAAAGGGTCATTAAGTTTTCCACAACAGAAAGCTACCACAGAGCCATTTTATTAAATTTCTCTGGACCTCTGAAGACAGTTTATCTTCAAAGATCACAGTGTTTTTGTCTAATTTTTTCCTGGAAACTGATGCACTAATGTCACTTGTCTAGTTTTATAAAAGGGCTAAGTGATATGGCAAAAAATATTCTCACAATAATATTTTCTATATTACTCAATCTTGGTCTTGATCATGATACATAGTTTTTAATGCTATCAATTTCAGAAGTATACTGTACTGACTGTAAGGGTCACCATGTATTTTGAAACTGCTATTATTATCTACATCCTTTGTTTTGAATGCTTTTCATATGAGGTGGAAGCCGCAAATAAAGAGTTGATGCTTTTCTGTATGACTGGTTTACTGAGTTGCTTTGGCCTGCATAATCACTGGGTGATACCTCTTTAAGTGATTAAACAATTGTCTTATTTCCTGTTTTATTGTTCAACTGATCACAAAATTTTCCCATAGTATTGATCTGTTCATCATTTTTACTGAATCAAAATCACCTTTTTTATCAACTACTTTAACAGGGTGGGAAGATGACACAAGTTCATTTTCAGCTTCATGGCTCTCTTCGGCTCATCTCAATCTTTCCTGTTTCCTTGCTTAGTCTGCTTGGCAGGTAGCTACTAGCTTAGAGGCGATCACCATCAACTGGAGTGGTCTGAGGAATACACAGCTGGTCCTGTAGATGGAGTAACTGAAGGTTTCTCATGCTAATTACAGAGATCAACATAAATTTAGTTATAATCTAACTTTCAGATAATTCCATCACCCATCTCTATAAAAGTGTGCTTAGAAAAATGGCTGGTAATTCTGAATGTTTTCTGCAACACAAGCCAGATTTTCCAACTGGTAGTCTATAGTCCAGTTATGCATTATGCAAAAGACAGATACATTGCATTTTATCCATCTTCTGTGTACTTTACATGTGTAATTTGGAACATTTTTGGGGCCCTTTAAGATGTGTTCACTGACAGAGCAAACAGAGTTGTACAACCAGAAACTGCAAGGGCAGTGTTGAGCAGTAAAGTTCATGTGCTACCTGCAAAAAGAAGAAGAAGAAGAAGCTGTAATGGCTGCACAGACCATCACCGTCTACGGCAATGCCTCTTCTGAAATCTCTTTCTTAGAATGAACATTATCATAATCTCCTCCACGGTTTCCACGTTTGTTATTGTCTGAAATTGACGTCAGAACTCGGAGGTGAACTTTGAACGTTGTACTGTCCTCTGGTGAATGTACTGAGTAACAACTAACAATGCTAACATAGAGAGGCATGAAAGTATGAGGGCAGTGATGTTTGAACCAGCCAAACCTGTACGCAAATATACGTATAAATGGGCCTTAAGAACTGCAAACATTAAATATAACAACACAAACTAGAGTTTTAAAATACCCACAATGTTATACAGCTGCAAAATTGGTTTAGAAATTTGATTGAAAACAATGATTGTGAGTGTTGCGTTCATGAATGCAATTTTGAAATATTAATAGTACGGAAATGAGAAGAACCCTAAACTTATCATCTTCCTGTGCTGCTTCAACTTCACATCCATGTTAAAGCTCAGTTTAAGCAGACTACACGATACAATGACACCAAATTTTTAAATATAGTGGTCATAACATCTTAATTATTGTGGTTTCTCTCTATAACCCCATACCCATAATGTTACATAAGGGATTTTTTGGTATGGCACAGCAAAGAGTCAGTGCTAGTGTAGCTCTAGGTCTCTGGTCAGCAAATTCCCTGGGCTATTTATTTGCCCAAATCTGACCCGGCTTTGCATGTAAATCTAACAACTGTCTCAAAATCAAAAATGGTATGGAATGGTAGAAAATCCATCTTTGGACAAAAAAATTAGTCCCGGCTTTTAAGCTGAGACCAGCCCTTATACGATCATGCTCACCAGAGAGCTCTGTGCTCCTTTGAATGTGAATATCAACTGTACAAATCTCTAAACCATGCAGTTAGTTAGTTAGTAAGCAGGAATCAGATAGAAATGACACATTTAGTTCTTCCAAAAGCTGTAATTTGTTGGTAAAATAAAAATCTAGTTTCCAAAGCATTGATAAATATTAGAGTAATGCACGTCCTCTAATCAGGATGTGTTTTGTGGGCCGTCTATGTGGGTCCAAAATGTATGTTCGCCTACCAGGAAAATTCCCTGATGACCACTCCGCCCCTGCTAGCTCAGTATGTTTAGCCGTGGAGAACCCATGGGTGCTTAAAGAAATCCACTAGTTACTTCTCTGTCCTCAACATCCATCAACTGTCTCGCATAACATGAGCCAAGGATTTCATCCTAGTCATCTTCTACTCTTCCTATTGGTGGTTATCTTGGACCATTTAACTGATTATCATCATCAAAGAGTGGGTTATTGTGAAGTTCTGCACAAAGCCTTGATCCAAAAATCTGAAGTAATGAAGGATCCATCCCAAGGATCACTGGGTCTCATACAGGTTTCCATTACCAAAGTACCCTGCTCCTGTCTTTTCTCTCTCCTCCTCCACATTTAGTCCTTTATTGATCCATCGAAAGCCCTCTTTATGTCTTTCTAGACTTTGGATTTAACTGAAAATGCCACAAACCTGAGTGTTGTTTCAATAAACCTTCTTTCTTGTTTGATTTCTGTCCTGGCCACTGTCATTTTAACAGTCTCCTCCTCTCCCCTCTCAGGACACTTTGAAGATTTTATTCTGTGTTTTGATCTACAGCCTTTTTTGGAGATCTCTTGCAAATGTCTTATGAACTCATGTCACTCTTCCGTTGAAGCAATCTGTCCTTGAAGTTTCACCAATCTGCCTTGGTGGATTTCCAGTTGACTAAGCTGGAAGGCATTGGTTTACTAGATATTACTGATTGGATATATCTAAAGAAAACTACTTCTGTCACTATTTTGAATGTCAATGCCCTTTGGTCCAGAGCTGACAACATCAACTTCAGGCCAAGAAATCCTGGCCAAGAAAAAGAATAAAATGTGGATGCATAATTTGTGTGTGTGTGTTCTTACACTCATGAATATGCTGATTTATTTCGAGGCTATATTAATGCATGCACCCACATGCAAACATTTCTGTATTTCATAGAGATGTTCAACAAATTGCATTAGTGTAGTAGCAGCCACTGTCATATTTGCCTAATAAAGGAATTAAGATTAAAATGAAGTTTAGGGCCAAAAGCCACCGCATGCTTGAGAAATAAACAGCTTGTCTCATCTAATTTGCAAATCTTATAAAATGTTTTGAAATCATTTTGATTTGGGACCTCTCTGCTCTGCAATGTAAATCAGATGGTGAATAAGTGACTGAATGGTTTCATTAATATGTATTCATGTGTCATAGTTTCCTGTAGTTTCATGTCAACAGAAAACAGGACCCCCCCCATGGGACGCTCCCTCCACCCAATTTTGGATAGATACAGAGAGGGAGGCTGAGATAGGGTTGTTATTATAGCAACACATGATTAAATTCCCACAACAACATTATTAACAGAGATTACATGCAACATGAGAATACCGTCATGCTGAGCAAGTAACACAACAGACCCTCTCTTGTACTCCGATACACACACACACACACACACACACACACACATAGATCCCATATTCAGGGGTGAAATGCACATTAGTTCTGGATTGGTCGCAGGCGTGGGAATAAATGGCAATGGATGTCACACATGGCACACCACTAATAGGAACAGAAAGGTTGTGGTGTAAATGAAAAGTGAAATAGATGATAAAAAAGAAGAGGGAAGGTACTGACATTCAGTTGGGCTGGAAGCCCCCTGAACCCCCCCCCCCAGGTGTGAAAGTTATGCTAGACAAGACAGCACGTGTTAAGCCTGCTGATACCTTCATTGTTGCATAAAATTTAGATCTATGTTAGATTCATGTCAGTGATAGAGGCCTAATTGCTCTTTCATTATGAGTCATGCTGCAGAGTATTCATGTGCAATTAGTGAGTGATTTGATGATTGCATTTGTGTTCATAACCAGGCCCATATTGTGGGCATACATGTGAGCAGATCAGCCTCAGTGACTGAACTTCGATGTGTTTCTTTGATTGTATCCCCTTGCAGATAACACTGCTGTGTGATTTGGAGTGCTATGGGTAGTGTGCCTGAGTCGGCCCGAGCATTGCTCTGGGAACACTTGTCTCCCGCTCATTTGAAATCATGGCAACATGCAGTCTTTCTTAAAAACTGAGCTACTGAAAGCATTTTAAAGCAAAAACTGAGATCTTACCTACAGCACTGAGACAAAGACACTGGTGTGGCATTTGTTGTAAGTAGGACCCCAATCCCTATGACCAATTATGTTTTTGAATTTGAAAAAAGCCCAATTTTTTATTTTATAATTTTTTTCTTTTGCCATTTTTAAAAGATAAATATATATTTTTTAAATTATGTGCTTCCTGGGTGTAAATGCCATTGAGGAAGGGGAGAAACCCTAACCCATTTCATTTTTTTGAGGGGAGGAAATAAAGATTAAAATTTCAGAGAGTAAACATTAAACATTACATTAAAAAGATTGCTCTCCCTCTATCTCCTGCTCTTTTGCAACTTTCCTTGCTGGGTTGAGCCCTCAGCATGTTAAATATTGTTATTAAAACTAATAATAGAAGTTATATCATTGTTCTGTATTAGCCCCATTCTATATTCTGTATATTTTTCTATGTTCAACCACATATATCAACAATGTATTAGGTGGAAGGTGGCATCCAAAGACATGCATGTTAGGTTAGGTAAATATGTCTCTCTTGTAAATGAGACTGTGTGTCTCAATAGGACTACTTGTTTTAATATTAGATAATAATGATACACCTTTATGACCACATCTAACAGAATTTCTTTGCACAATCAGACACACACAGACACACACACACACACACACACACACAGCTAATATTCAAAATTGTCTAAAATGTATTTTTCCTAAAGAAGCAGAACAATGTTTTCTAATAAGTTTTTTTTTCTAACAATTAAAACTGAACAATCTTTGACTTTAAAATAAATGAGAAATATGTCAATCTAAACATCTAAGTCATGCAGATAAATCCTAACCTAAAAAAAGTAATAACAAATCTGGCATCAAAACTCCAATTAAAAATATGTTTATGCAAATCAAAATCTGGATATCTCTGATTTTGGACAGAGCAGGAAAAATGTCACTTTTAATGTTACAATCTTGCGTTTGTGATGTGATAAATGATTTACTGGTTTTTACACATTGCTGTGGTTTCTTTCATCCACCCCACCAACCCCCAGGATTTTTGCCTATGCCAGTGTTAAAGTTACCCATGTTGTATTGATTAGGCTCGTAAAAAAGTCTTCTGTGTTTGAAGAAATTTTCTTCCATACATTGTCTATATCCACTATATGCAACACTTTGTTTGTGTTGAGAGTCACAGGGGGGCTGGAGTCTATCCCAGCTGCCAATTAGAAAGTGGTAAGACATACCCTGGAGTACCCAGAGGTAACCAAACTCATACAAAAAAAAAAGAAAAAAAAAGAAAAAAAGAAAACATTATGAAACCTGGGGTTTTTCTGAAAACTCAACATCCTCTAAAATCTCTTATTTCTTAGCCTTTGGATAAAGAAGAAAATAAAAACATATCTTGAGATCTGAATGGGTTAAAGGCTGCCTCTGGTGAAAATCAAGTTTTAAGCTTATTATCACATCTGAGACTCATGGGGAAAGGTGAGGCTGGAATTGGTTAATAAGCACACAAATCAGCTAAGAGTCATGTGATGACGAAGGTGCTGACACACCACGGTGCTCTGAAGTTGTTAAGCTATTATGTTGTTAAGTCTTTCCCTGAGGATTGATTAAACCCTTAAAATGTTGATCTCTGATAACTAAACATACATATTTTCACATTTTTTCCATCTACTGCAATAATCTCTATATACTTGTAAAAGGAGTGGAAGAAGCTCAGAACTTTGCCTCATTTAGTATCAGGTGATCCATGAATATCCAGATAGCCCACCACTCCACCTCTATTCTTGCCCGAAGCTTTTCCGGCTCTTTGTCTGATATGAGGAAGCCTTTTCTGCTGTGTTTGGCCCACTGCCTGCTCTTTATTGGCAAAATCACGAAACATATAATTTAGTCACAAGACACATCAGCTAAGGTTTGCTGTAGCATCGCTGTTTTTCCTACATTTAGCTGTGCCTTTTTGGAATTAATAACAATTAGTAGAATTATGATAAAGGGGGGCTTTAATAACACATTTCTGTCATTTTTCTTTGGCTTTTATTAAAATTGCTTTCCCTCCTGCTACTGTTTGAATTGTGTTTTAAGCCAGCCATTCTGTCATCTAGCTGTTCAGCAGTGTTGTCAACTCCCCATTTAAATATTATTTAGAACTGACTATCAGAGGATGGGAAATTAAGCTCTTTGTGAAATAAAATCCACATACATCAGCTGCTATGAATAAAGGCATGGTGACTGCCAGTTGCTTTATTCCTCCGAAATAGAGCACCAATTAAAGCAGAAAGCTTTGTCTCGCTGGAGAGGGGAAACTGGACTCATTTACGATACCACTTCCAGTATCTTAAAGTCATGACAGATAAGGAACATGGCCTTACTGTTGAACACCCAGCCAGTGATTGGAAAGAGACTTGGGGGGCTGCAAAAACAATTCCTGACACTGAATTAATGATTTTTATTTCATTGCACAAAAGCAATTTACAGAGATCTGAAATAACATAATGCTCTGAGCTTACAGTGCATTACTGTGTTAAGTCCCTAAAGGGTCTGTTTTCTTAGTTGTGTAGGGATTTAAAGTACTGTGTTCACATTGATGAAGAAAGTGAGGATTTGGATCTTTGGAGGAGTGGATTTATTTTCTGAATCCATCGAGCTTGCATCTGGGCGAACACTGCTGTGTGTATATTAAAACTCACTCAATAGGGACTGGCTCTGTGGTTTTAATTGACACGGGAGAGAAAAAGAAAACGTACAGAAGTTCAACATTATACAAATCCCATGTGAAGAAACACACTTTAGTGGAGGAAATGAGAGTCCTTATTCCACCATTCATTCTCATTAGAGTTCACTGCATACAGCACAGTACTTTATAGAGCAGAAGAGAGTACACCCCTGTGCAGTCTTACTTAAATGTCAGATGATTCAATATTGTGTCATCTCACGATAATTGCATCATTTCTAGGTGCACAAGTAGAGTATTTCCTCTTATGATAGAGAAAAAATACTTTGGTGATACTATACTGGAAACACAGGTCCCGAAGTAGAAATGCCGATAGATACAGATAATGCTCTCTGTATCAGTGGATTTCAAACTCTTCTTTTACTACGCTTTGTGATTTAAAGCAAAATATAAATGAAGTTTTAATTACTGGGAAATATGAATTGATTGATTTTTTTCTCTTTTTGTTACTGATTCATGTATTTGTGTGTTCAGGTTTTTGTGTGCCTGTGTACTTACTGTCTTGAGAGCTCAACATTCACGACAAAGAAGACAGTCGACTTTAGGAAAGACCCAGCCCCTTTCTCGCAATCCTCTCTGACACCCCGGAGACCTCTTTTGAGTTCTTCCATGTTCTGGATACCATAATCACCCAGGAGCTCTGAACTTAGTGGGAGCAGAACATCCGCTCCCTTACTAAGAAGACTCAGCAGAGGCTGTACTTCCTATGGAAGCTGAAGATGTTTCACCTTCTGGTGAAGTTGATGTTGAACTTCTACATTACCATCATCAAATCCATCCTTACATCCTTCACAACAGTGTGTTTGCTGCAGTAATGCCCAGGTACAAGGCCAAGCTGCAGCACGACATCCACTCTGCAGAGAACGTGATTGGCTACAACCTCACATCTTTCCAAGGATTTTACATCTCCAGGACCTGGAGAAGTAAAACTAGAGTCACAGCAGACACATCTGATCCTGGACACAACTTTCCTCATCTCTGGCAAACGATTCTGGAACAGTTACTTCCTGCAGCAGTTAGCCTGCTGAAAATTGTCCTTAAAGGGACATTGTGTAAGAATTACTGCCATCTAACATTGGAATTGTGTATCACATTCTAACGTATAGTTCTCTTCCAGGGTCTCACTTTCTCAAACATGTATTGCGACATCGGTAGCAATATACTATATTTAAGCATGTCATTTGATAGTAATAGTGTTCACTCAGGTGAAGAAGTTCCCTCTGGATCATAATTGGGCAGGGGCAAAACATCTAGTGATGGAAATTCACTGTCAGATATTGTTCCTCTGTGTTTAGAAGGAAGAATGGTTCTCACAGGGGGAACGGATCTCAACAGGGAAACTGGCCTCAACACAGCACTGGCTTTTTGTCACACTAAAAGCCAGCTTTTAAAGCCTTCCCACCAGCGACAAAAAAAACAGTGTGTGAGACCATGAAAGCGACTGAAACCATGTAACCAAAAACTTCTGTACCAACGAGGCTACTGTATTTTAGATGAAAACTACTGTCATGGTGCCCATGGTAACGAGCAACACTGTCTAACAAAATCGAATGAAAAAAGTAAGTTTTAGGCTAATTTAGGCACTACTGTTGACTTACTTGTCGAGGAGAAAGCTGTAAACTTCAGCTTTCTTTTTTAAATCTTTCTCCTTCTTGAGCTCTTTTCATCTTGGGAAGGCTAGCGATTTGATTTTTGTGAATAACAATTTTACAGATATTTCAACTTGCTGCTCTTCTCCCGCGTCTCACTGTGTGTGTGCACGCATGGAAAACGGGTCATTGGTGCTATTTGTCCCTTGCCGGTGGCTGTAGTTTCAAGATGGGAGACCATCATGGTGCTGTTCCACCGGCGTTTCCGTCATATGAATGAATTCTTTGCTTACGAAAATGTGTCAGATCATTAGCAAAGGTCATAATACACTAATGATAACACATATTTACACGTAGCCATCGATTTTGGTCAGTAAACAACAGAAAATCTTACACAATGTCCCTTTAAGCCTGTTACATACTCTATGAGAAGCAAGAACTTTGTCCTTGTTCTCTACGTCATTTTGTGTTTGTGAGTTCTTGCAGCTTGATCTTGATTTATTACCTGAGCAGAACTTTCTTTAAATGGGGCTCCAAGAACTATTGTGTGATTGATCAGACTTTTAAGGTGGGCATGGTAAACGTGGAAATGCGTGAAGTGGAAAATTGTCACTTCTGCATTTCCACTGATGGGAGGTTGAACAAATAGCTTTAATGAATGGCTGATCAAGGTAGTGAGAAAGTAAGAAAAATGTAGGCCGATACAACACACATGGCATTTTAAGACACGGACACTTTTTCACACACAACCCTGCCCTGCCACAGACGCAGTCTGTTGTTATATATAAAATCGCTGGATCAACTGTTCATTGCACATAAAATCATCCTCACCGCAGTAGTCCCTGCCTCAGCGTAGACAAAGCTTTTCTTGTTTTAATTGTTTGGACCAAAACAAACTTACAGCCTCCAGAACAAGAGCAAAGTTCTCAGCCAATCAAGCCTGTGCATTCCAGCTGGTAAACATTGCATCTCTTCAGTGCAGAAAGATACAGGACACAAGTAACACATGAAAGGGCAGTAGAAAGAAAAAAGATGGCAATACTTGTATACAGTATATATATATTGTTCAACCTCGCATCAGTGGAAATGAGGAAATGACAATATTAAAAAACAAACAACAAAAAAACAGAGATACAAATGGCTGCGACAACTTGAGAAAACAAACAAACAACGAAAAACAGATTAGATGGAGAAAGGGAGAAAAAAATAAAGAAGAAATACGTCGTGGCGTTAGAAAATGTTACATGGCGTGGCAAGAGGAGTTGCAAGAGGGTAGCAGTGGATGTCTTCAGTGCAGTCTGTAAAAATTCTCTTTATGTAAAAAGAACAACATATGCACAAAATCACTTTACAACTATTAACTATATTAAAATACCTTCTAAGATAAGAAAGACAACATCTAGGCTTAAAAAAAAAATCTAAATAAGCACAGAAAAAGAATTTAAATTACAATACAGGATGAATATCAACCATCTGTTTTAGGAGAGCTGCAGACAACAATCATTATGCTGTGCAGAAAACATCTTTCAAATATCCAAATGTAGTGCTTTTGCACCCTAAGGGAAACTAGATTACACAGATAATCAACTTTGCTTTGTAAATCTAAATAATAAAGAGCAGGGATCACCAACTCAGGAGCATTTGGGCAAGTGACCTGTAGGTATGAGATGCATCCCTGTTGCAACACACCTGACTCATTTCAATCAGTCATTGAGAGGCTTGTCCAGAACTTGACAAGCTGTTTCAGAACCGTTTTATTTGAACATTGTGTTGTGTTGAACATTTCTAAAAACTTGCAGGACACTGGCCTAAGAGGTCCAAAGTTAGTGATCACTGATATAGAGAGACTATTAGAATTTTCCAATACAGTTTCAAAGTGTTTCTCTATTAAAGAATATCATTAGGCTTTTATCATAATAACTGAGAACCTAAATTTACTACATTTATAAAGCAGTAGGCAAAAAATAAAAAGATGTTATTTTGTTGCTTAACATCTAATGTTTTCGCACTGCAACGTATCAAAATTTTAAAATTATTACACAAAACCACAAGAAACATATAACATGAAACCAGACAATATTCTGGACATGCACTGAAGTCATCAGAAGATTTAAACTTTTTTTTATATTGTGGCCAATTTCTTATTTTCCCAGTTTGACAGTCAGGATGTAATGTGGTTTAACTGATCAATCAGTGAAATTGATCACATAGAACTGTCACTGAAACTTCAGCATGTTTTTATATCTAAATGCTTTATAAATTGTGCTCATGTTCACAGTAATCAAAATGAACTATCTTGGGAAACATCACATGCGAGTGAGTCACTATTAGCAACCAGTTAATAGATCCTACACACCACACTGCCGAGCGGGAGGCAGACGCATGTTTGATGCTGGCTTGGGCAAAACTTAACTACAAGCTGTTAACTACAAGCAGGGAGACACCAAAAACCTGTGGGATTGCAGCCTTGGAGGACCAGAGCTTGACACGACTGATTTAAGCTCATCTTAAATCTTAAAGGACAGTCTGTCCGCACCTGCTTCCTCGCTTTATTTTTCTCTAGTTAAGCACTGTATTTGAACCCAAGGCAAGGCAAGGCAGTTTATTTGTATAGCACATTTCCTGTACAGGACAATTCAAAGTGCTTTACATAAAACAAAAGCATTACAGATATTAAGAAATAGTAAAAGGCAGCAACAA
>JBAMHW010000001.1:13750474-13762826 GCA_037177495.1 Rhadinocentrus ornatus
TAAAACAAAAGCATTACAGATATTAAGAAATAGTAAAAGGCAGCAACAAACAGCAAGAATCACAATAAAATCATAAAACACATTAAAATTTTTAAAAAGAGAAGTTAAGAAGTTACGTGTAGAATTCACTCATAGACACATGAGAAAAAAGAAATGTTTTTAACTTGGATATAAAAATGTCTACATTTGGTGAAAGTTTAATATTCACTGGCAGTTTGTTCCATGTCTCTGTGTTTAGTCTGGATTCTGGTCTGGACTAGTTGACCAGAGTATTTGGATCTAAGAGCTCTGCCAGGTTTATATTCTCTGAACATATCCAAGATGTATTCTGGGCCTAAACCATTCTGGGATTTGAAAACGATCAGAAGGGTTTTAAAATCTATTCTGTGACTAACCCACACACTTTTTACGTTTAATTAAATTTCTCTCAAACCTATTTTTCTTACTTATTTGCTCTCCGAAGATAGACAAAATGCACACATAAGGATGCAGAAGATAGATAGAAAGCTGCGTTTATATGTATTTAACGTAAAGTATAAATAAAGCTTAAGGTCCCTGCCCCACACAGTTTTGTCCTAATTGAGATTTTCCCTACAGCTTCGGGCTACAATGATAATATGAAAGTATGATGATACTGGACTGAACGAGTACAGAAGGTGTTGATCCGATGACATCGACAGCTGCATGAAAACCGCCATCCTCACCAACAAGATGACTCCCACACTGCAGAAGCTTGGCAGAAGAGGAATATTCCAACAAGATAAAGCACACTGCCAAAATCATGATTTCTAAAAGTAAAAAATGTAAAAACTATGACCTGGCAAGTATATTGCCTGACCTGAAATCAACAGAGCACTTTTGAAGTATTTTAAAAAACAAAGATTGAGCAGGACAGCCCCTTCAGCAAAGTGTAGCTAAAAGAATTTTTCTCTGAAAGATTGCAAAACATCTTTCTTCTACGCCAAGGAGGATTTAGTTAGTCTGTCATTAAAAACACATTAAATGAATCTCATTTTGTAGATTTGCAGACTTTACTTGACTTTAGTAGGGGGCTACATTCACATGCAATAAATCTTAACTATTTGTTATTTAGTTTACACATAAACAAATACTCTACTTTTTTTTTTTAACTTAGATTGCACAATAACACAATTACTGTACAGGTATACAACTTTAAATCGTTTGACATTTAAGTGATATTGATCAGTGTAAATTGTTCTGTTGTCTCTGATGTATATTCAGTACTTACTGTCTCTGAGTTCTGTCTAGACTTCAGGAGCCAAGCCAGAAGTAAGCAGAGCTGAATGGCCTTTCTCCTGCCGTTAACACTGCTGGTCTGCCAACATTACTGTGCATATGGTCAGAGTGTTCCCAGGTGGCCAGGCTACACACAGACGTGCAGCACTTAAAGCTGACATCTTCGCCTACACAGACAATCTGGAGAAGCGCACATATTTATGCAGTCTCTACCTCTTCCATCTGTCCTATAGCTCATGATTGTAGTTGACGGCTGAAGATGTGTCACAGCTGGCTCTTAGACCAAACTTGAACAATGGCAGGTTAAGCCAACTAGGTCACATGTCTTCTTGAAGCCTCAGTCCATTTATTTGCCCCCTCAGGGATCTCCACAATCATCCCATTCTCTCATTCCAAAGTTGTCCATACCCATGCTTGGTTAACATGTTAGGTACCCCTTTATTACCACTTTTTGACATATTAGGGACTGCTCTCCAGCTTCCAACTGCTATTAATAATTTTTCAGCAGAAAACCTACCACCTACTGGACTAATTAAAACCTGCTCGTTTGGTGCAGGCTTGGCAATGATAACATAGACCTTGTAAGGAGACTGAAGGCGGGAAATAGTCACCTGACGCTCAAGGATGGGACTAATTTTCAAGACTAACCTTAAGTCTGTTGAGTTTCACTCACTTGTTTAAATTTATTTGCTTAATATTTTGAGGTCTACTGCTTAATACGACTTTACTAAACATGACATAAAGTTATGAAATAAAAGTACTCCATTTAGGTTAGAATAATGTTACGGTAGCGCATTTCATTAGAAATACCTTTTACTGACATTTTCCAAGTTGATATTGAAACACGTTCTGGTTCACATTATTAGTTCTGAAGATGCTCCATGTCCAAAGAGTCAGTGGGATGAGTTGGGTGGGAAAATGACCGATCATGTTGCTTTCAATTAGAGATTTCTAATGTTATTTACACTCACAACCTATTTTTTAATGACACAATACAAATTAAGAACTGCACAGTCGCTGCTATTTCCAATGAAATATATACGATTTCAAAGCTGATTTAATTATTAGCTTTTAGGCCTGATTTTTCTACAATGAAAGTGTTCCATCTGTCCATCCGTCTATCCATCCATCCATCCATTTTCTGTACCTGTCTATTCCAGTTCAGGGTTATGGAGGAACTGGAGCTTATCCCAGCTGCTTCCTGGCGAGAGGCAGTGTGCATCCTGGTTGATTCGCCAGTTCATCACATGGCCAGCATACAGCCCCTATATTCATATACCAATATTAATTTCTGTCCATTTGAAAGACAGATTTCTATGTGTTAATTTTGTTTGTTAAAAACAAAAATACACATTTTTTAATATTATGAAGAGTCCAGATGGGCCAAGCTATGTAATATTTAAATTGTAACATTTATACACACGCATTAAAAACTTAAAATTTTTTTTCTCCCTTTTTTAATGGAAAATTAAATAATTTAAAGGGAATTTGTTGCCCTTAATAAAATAACCATATTCTGGCCAGATATTTTCTTTTTATAATACAGTAGTTGATAGTATTATCTGAAATGAACAGAGACTCATAGATCATAAGACACTATGGTTTTCTTTCTTCTTCTTTTTTTTTTGTTATGTTATTAGCGGTTAACAAAGGACCCTATTCAAGTGAGGTACTTATAGGCTCAATCACAGGTCACTTCTAGACACAGAGCATCAAATATTTATGCTCATTATTGTATTTAATTAGAAATTATGTCATAAAAGTGTTCTAATAGACCGTTTTAAAGTTTGCAAACATTGTGACGTTTTGGTGGGCGGAGCTTAGCCTGGAGGCAAAAGCGGAGGCTAGGAGCTATGTTATCAAATGGCAGCTAACAAATTTCGGTGGCATTTTAGTAAATGGAAGGTTTTCAAGCAAGTGGTTCAGTCTCGGAACTCTCGGAATATGTTCAGACACTCACTTTACGGGACTGTGACAGCTATTTTAGAAAATTAGATGGAAGCAGGCTGGCTGATCTATACACTTTACGGGAGTGGCATGAAGATCGTTTGGGTCTGGCGACGGTGGAGTGGCCCGACATCTACATGTACCTAATCGAGACACCATGTGTGTACAGCAAAAAGAAACTCAAACCATTTAAATCACTGGACGCTTACAACTACGTCATAAATAGCCACGTTCAAATAATAAAATACTGGATATATAACATTGCCTTTATCAGCACATTAGCAAGCGCATAAATACTAAACTTTAGACCGCAGCACACAAAGATCGGGATGTAAATGGCTCTTATCTTACCTGATATAATGTGTAGGCTGCAAACACAAGAGTTGTTGATTATCGTCTCTGTCCTGTCCTTTCGTCTTATTGCATTCAGCTATCATTGTCTTCGTTTTTTTCTGAACTGGTATCCTAAAAAACTGCCAGGAATGTTTTTGCTCTTACTCTGGCACCCAAACACACAAGAAGGCGACATTTTTAAGTCGTAACAACATTTGAGGTAGCTCGTTTCTACAGTGTTTTTTATGTGCTTTCCTCTTTTTTTGCCTCCAGATACAGTAGTGACGTCACTGATTACGTAGGCCGTGAAAAGTCTATAAAACGTATGAATTAAAACATGCACTGTACTTGAATAGATGCAGCATTAAATACATAACATGTTATACTCTCACAAGAAGGGGCTCCACTGCTTTCCGCTGTGACCTGGCATCAAATATGATTGACCAGTTTTTTATATGAAAATGGAAACATTGAGTTAAGGTGCAATTAGACTTCATTTTATTTATTTACTTTCAAATGTGTGACATGATAACTCTACCATTAAACTTGCAATTGATTCTGTCTGTGCTGCCACATTATATGCGAGCTGAGAAAGTGTGAGGTGTCGGACAATAACACAGTGTCAGATAAATGTCAAAAGGGAAATGACAAGAAGGGCCTGAGATATGGAAGGAAGGCTTATAACTGGAATCTACTGAATGCTGAATAGGTCAAACATTTAATTTTAATTCTTGAAAATCCTGTCCTATAACCATATCTGAATCTTCCTATTGTTATTGGTTATCCTTTCTTTTCTTACCTTATGCAATTTAAGATAACCGGATCCCCCCCTTCCACACGTCAGCAAACACAGACACTAATGATACATGCACAAATAGACACAGAGCTACTTCTTATCTGTTTGTACATCCTTCTGTAACTCTTTAACCCACCCACTCCTACACAACTGCACTCCTACACACAGAAGCTTTTGAATCTTTAATAAAAGGAACATCTGTGTCCTCTTCCACAGTATATTGACCTCCAGAGTGGTGCCAAGGCTTTGTTCTAAACCTTCTATGTTTAATTTAAAGGCAAAGCCATAGACTTACTGTACATATTTAGAGGGGTCAAACGTCTTCCATTGGTGCTGCCTGTGTGTTCAAATAGCTCCATTTCTGAGTCTGAAAAAGAGATAACCATCGATTTTCTTTAAAAAAGGAAGAAAATACTGTCTTTGGCCATGTGGGCTTCAACTCATTGTACAGTTAATAGTAGTTGTGCCACAAGCTAAAAACAAAAAGTCCATTATCTGGTTAGTTAATTTACCAAAAACAAACAAATAAACAAACATACAAACAAACAAAAAAGAAAAAAGAAACAACTACTTTAATTACTGGCGTGACATTAAATCAGTCATGCTAAAAGTGAAACACTCAGCTGCTCGCTGGTGGGCAGACAAGAAGCTGCTATTTTCTTTGTCACAATAAACCGTGGCATTTAGAAGCAGTTCTGGACAATTCTCACACTTACAAAAAACAAACCTGGATATATATATATAGTCACACTGGAAAGAAATTGTTGAAATTGTTTTACGTATGTGATGTTCTGCTACAAAAATATTTAGTTTGCACATGTCAGTTTCTAATATATATTCCCTTAGTTTTAGCTTTATCTTTTCTAGTTTCTACCACCTCTTTATCTTTATCTGCTGCTGAGATAAACAAGCACCCTATGCCCCTCACTATCCTGGAGGGGAAAACAATTGCTGCCCTGTTGCCCTCACCCTTCTAAAAACAATGCACATACATCGTTGCATGGGTCCATCTTGAGCACCAGCCAAACCCTGCAGGGTAAGCTTGAGGCTATAAAAAGTTTAGTTTTTATTTCTTTTAAAACAGTCAAAGCTTCAGGTTGCATGGTATACTCTGATCCTAAAAGACAAATCCACTATATTTACTGTACTTTGACCCTTTCATGTATGCCAACTTTCATACTAACAGGCCATAAATGTTAAAGTCTGAACATATTATCATTGTAATATTTCCTGTCATTGATTTGTGCAAGCTTTGAGGCAAAACATGGCTCAACTTCAAAGAAATACTGTTGTTGTTTAAATCCAAACAAATTTAGATTAGAGTATTTTAGTGGGATAGTTGTGGCACTTATGTTGCTTTCATTTTCATGTCGCACAAAGTGCATGGCTCAAGCTGCTGCTCTGATATAAAATAGACACTCAAATGAGTCATATTTTCCACCGGCTGTTTGCAGAGGTGATACATAAGCTGTGGGTCATATTCAAGGGTATAAACAAATTACTTGTAGGATTGTGTTATTTGGAGGCCTCTTTGAATACTTCAGCCTTTTTTTTCTGCTACTAGTTTTGGAGGAGGGACAGTCAAATTGACTTGATTACTTGTATCATTAAACACAACATATTGCTTATGTTTTGCACTCACAATCACATACTTGCATATACACTATCATTCACTGATATATAGATCTCATTTTATTTCCCTTTACTGTACCCTTTTCTCTACTGCTCACTCTCTCCTTTCTTTTGCCCCCCTTATCAGGTCTAGCAATATGTCATTAAGAAATAACCAAATGAAAAAAGCAAAACAGAAAAAAAGAATAATAGCTAAGTATCAAGGCAAACTTTATATCCACAAAGCTCCATTTAATTTATATCCATAAAGCTTCCCACTGAAAAGCCAAAGGACTAAAAGAAAAAAAAAATACTGCCTTATTACCAGATTATTTTATGTAAATATAAACTAAGAAGATACATAACATAATTTATCTGAAAATACCCCAGAGAGGGAGAATGTGTGTCTTACAAACAAGCACATAATCCCTCATTTGGAGGTTAGAGGGGTGGAGATGGAGTAAATTTATTTTGCTTTCACTTGTTTGACTTCAGTGTGAGAGCACTGTTTATACACTTAGTTGCTAAATTAATGTAGTGAATGTAATTTCTAACCATATAAAACTATGAACTTTTATTACAAATTGTTATGATGTGATTAAAGAAAAAAGAGAGTGAAAAAAAAATAACCCCCCCCCCCCCAAAAAAAAAAAAAATAAAATAAATAAACAGCACAAAAAACCCAAAGAAACACACTTTTAAGCTACATTGAGATTAATTATGCCATTAGTCTGATGACTAGACTGGAAAATATGTTTTAAGTAATTTGTTTCATATGATTTGAGCACTTAACAGCCTTTTCTGTGATTGTTTTCTTTCTTTTTGCCTTACAAATCTTTCAAAATGAGCAATTTAAATCACTTTTAATTGTTTTACAAAGTATTAAAATCAAGAAAAAAAACCCACCCCCCCAACCAACCCCCAGCCGCCTGCCTGTCTGAACATGCCACTCAGATGTTTATAAATTACACTCACCCACTTCTCTTCTGTTAGGTCATTTCAGTGTGTTGTGCTGTGGCTCAGAAGCGATGTCTGTTCCAAGAACACTCCAGAACTGACGTTATTTGCATTTGCTCAGGCCTCATACGACATCCTCTTGGACAAATGGCTCTCTCTCACAGATGCACACACACTTATCAAATTATGACAGTGAGTCATTGTGTGGCATGCTGAAATATTATATGAATAATGTCAACGTTCCAGATGAGGAATGGGGAAAAAAAGTAAGAAGAATCTTTTGTATTCTAACATTAAATGACTTTAAAAAGGAAGTCATAAGATCCATACTTTGTACAGTTTATACTTCTTTAAATCAGAAATAAAGTAACAGAAGAGCGTGATATTCTAATCAAGAATGAAATTAAACATCTTTATCCCTAAGTGAGAGCAAGCAGCATGTTCACATTTCCCGGCTACATATAAAGAACACAGCAGCTATCTCTACCCTTATAACCACCTCTTCAGTACTTGGCATGGATACAGTGTTGGAGTGAAATGATAGCCTCAATAAAGTTTTGTCATTTTTATTGACATCTCTTTTTTTGTGTGAGATCCTCTGTGGATGTTACTTGAGAAGGTCATATATTAATTTCTGCCCTTGTACACAGATCATTTAAGTGAGTTATTTGGATGGGAAAATAATTCACAGGGAAATAGTAATAAAAAAGGAAGCGAGCGCTCAAGATGATTCACACAGTGGAGAAAGTCACTTAGTTTTGCATGGGCTTTTATTCAGTAACAACATTAATCAGCTCTTTGTCAGGAAACCCTTAAGATGGCTCCATTTCATAGTAAGGAGTTTGTTGCTGCTGCTCATATCGCTCCCTGTAATAGTGATGCTTCATGAGGACTCACTTTCAGTCATACCAGATATCACTCCTGAGATTTAGAAACACAAATCTTGAATGAAAACTACAAATATGAGCATATGCAAAGCTAGCAACATTCATATGCTTATGTTTCTGGTACATTAATCAAATTCTAATTTCATGGTGTTGACTATCTGTTAATCTTCAATCATGCATGCATGCAGGCATGATGCCACTTCGCTATAATCCCAGAATGGATCGCAACACATGTTAAACATGGTTTAGAAAAATATCCTACCAATTCTTAACAAGTCATATAGCAAGACTGTAAAATCATGCAGACTTTATACACCACGGAACATGTGGCATCCTATTGACTGATTATACATGGTTAGACTGAATTTATGGTCCATGAACATCTTGTTTCTGCATTACTAGATTATAAGTATCATGATATGAAACCCATTTCCCCCTATAAGAATTAAAAATTTCAACAAATATCAATAAGAAGACCCTTTCTGATGTTGGATGTTGCAGTGTGAATTGTGTTTTTGCAGTAAGATGAATGGTACATCTGAATGTTAGGTGTGTAAGAGGTTTTAAAATCAATCCAATCAGGATTTTAATATCTGTACTTCAGAATTAATTAGCTGGTGCTTTGAGCTAATTATCTGATAATTAAGTTTGTTGCTTGTGGTGGGGAAAGGGTGGTGGAAAGTTATTTAATGTCACATCTAGTCATCAACATGTGTTGTGTAAAAATGACTAAGAGTCTGGAATGAGTAAAAGTATAACAACCTTTAATAAAGGGAAAAAAGACAATTTACTTGCAAGTATTACGAGTGGTCGTCCTGCCTTGCGTTAAGTCAGGAGAGACTCTGATCAACAAATCAGAGGCAAACAGTTTTAATTATCTGGTATTCGTATGCTTCCCAAAACAAGGTCAGACTCAAACCTGATCAAGTCAGTGAAGAGAGACTGAATGGCGCCACTCTCTTCGCAGTTCTCAGAGGACAATCACTTACAAACAAGCTGGTATCCTAAACAACTATTCTCCAGCAGGTGTGCGTCTTCGAGATGCTCCCATATTCAAGGTCTAGGAAGAGAGTGGTCATGCACTATAACCCAGCAGAGAAAGAGTAACTTCAATGTTCTTTAATATACTTAATGGATTAGCAATAAAAAAATGAATAAAGAAAATACCTATATTTGTGATTATTATACGTGTGATCATTATATGAGTACATATGAGTTATGATATGTAGTAAAATTACTTCCACACATGACAACACTTTTGCCACTTCCTGACTGAATTAGTTAGGTTTAGGACAGAAATATCTTTTTTTGTTCATAAACTTAATAATAACGTCTTGTACAGTGCAGGTGCATGGGGTAACTAGGTCTCATATAAGCGTTTCCACATTGGAGCGGATGTGATTTTCAACATTGGGAAGCATTAGCTTTAAAAGTAGCTAATCAGATTAGAGATTACTACCTTCAAAGGTAATGTTATTTTGCTGTGATACTTGCTAAGAAAAGTAGCACCTTAGATAGCTTCTGTATTATTTTGTACTTTGTTAAAAGCCAGACATTTACTTTAGAATGTACTGTGGTTTATGATGTGCTGCACCGCAGGCTAAAGAACAAGAATGATACATGTAATTTTTGGTTACAGTTCTTTATAAACTATAACATTTAAAGAAACACCAAATTAAAATGAATGCATTTGGCTTACTAAGTTTCCTGGAAAGATGGCAGCTTTACAGTAGTTGGTAGCATCTTCTTTACCAGATTTACATTACAGCATACTGGGATTTTTATTGGACCTGTGGCTTTGGCTGACTCAACACCTAGCTGTTGTTGTGGATTTGTAGAACCAGTATAATCTCAGCCCACACATGTTTCTTAAAATTTGAACTACAGTTTGTACTGATAATATTTGTTGCCATCCAGGAACATGTCTTTCAATGTTTGCCCCTGTCCTTGTCACCCGCAAATTCCCTAATGTAAACATTGTCCTCTTTGCCATCTTACTAGCTAAATAAGCTGTGCTTGTTCACTAGATGTGTGCAGGCTGACGTTCAACAATTTTTTTTTATTTTTTATTTTGGTGCCAAAATACACAGAGTGAAACATTTTCATAATGGATGTGATTTTTATCCTTCATATTCTTTGACCACAAGAAACTGCACATTCTTTGAATGTAATTACACTCGTTTTCTGCCTGCATTCCATTGGGCATATTTTGGGACAGAGGATAATCTCACTTGAGTAAATCTTTTCTTACAATGCCACCTTAATGGATGCCAATTTGACACTGTGCAGGTGCTCACAAAACCAGTAATTGTTGCATCTTCTTAAAATATAACTATATTTTAATTTCCTGCCTGGACTAACAACCCACAGCGCTGTTTTATGTGGGACTTCAGTGTCAAATTAAAGATTTGATTAGGAGGAAAAAGCCTTGACTACAGAACTAAATTGACACAGCTTCCACTCTGTGTGAAACCAAGCCTAATAACAGCATGATGTGCTGTTGAATGTTGCACACAACTTAAACTGCTACTAATGATCAACTTAAAGTTTGAAATGTCAGAGGTAAAGCAACAGCAACAAAAAACCAAAACAAATATAAAAGACTTCACATGCATCTTTGTATTTACTGCGACATTCTTCAGTCACTGTACAGCAGAGCAACACGTCTCCTCACAGCAGCGGAGTATCAGATGTCAGACAAATGCTGCCAAGGGAAATGCTCAACCAACAATTTCTACACAAATGCCAGAAAAGGGTTTAATTCTATTTTGAAACAGGGAAAACTTGCTTTGATTTTAGATCATCCTCCATTTCATTTTACAAAACAAATTTCAAGCACAGAACAACCCCGGAAAGGGTAGGATGAAATCCTGTGATTTTGCTTCTTGTAGACTTAGTGTGTTTTACTACTCATGGGGGTGGTTGTGACATTATTAGATGCTGCCCTTTTACCAATTACCATGTGTTCAGGTCAAATGGATCCACTCTCCACAGGGAACACTACATGCAAAGATGGAATCTAAGCTACCTTTAATCTGCTGTGTTATTGAATTAAAGGCTTATACCTGCTCTTCGTAAATTCTTCAGTTTTCTCATTTCAATACTTAAAGGTAGATTCAGTGAAATATACGGGCGTACTTAGGTTGAAAAATTCAAATGTATTTTTAGGAAGTATGATTACTGTGATGGAAGCCTATTTGAATTGACACCAAAAAGAAGGCAGATACATTGCCATCATATTTCTGTCATTCTGTTTCCTACAGCAGCCTATTAGAGCCATGACACATGATCAAAGTTTGTAATAAGGCAAGCAAACATTATCTCTGTAACATACAATTTACCCACTTTTACATTACAGACTGGATATTGCTGCAGCTTTTGTGTTTTATAAATTCCACCTTTGGTAAAAAAAAAATAAATATATTATTCATTCAGTTATAGAAGAGACATGTTTGTGGATATACGACAAAGAGCCAGTTTTCTTTCCTTTTTGGTGCTGCATAGCGATTAAATCTTATCACATTTATGCTCAGAATATACCTTATGAATGAAGTGTGTTTGGAAAGTTTAAGGAATAAACTTGAAATGTGATTGATGCAAAATCAAAAATATTTTTGTTGAAAGAAACGAAAGAACTGAAAGAAACAAAACAATTAATTTTCAGCAGTGTGTTGCATTTATTTATTTACCATCTGACTAAATGCTGTTAGAAATTAATAATAAGCTTTGCTTTCAACACGTTACACCACAAAGAAACTTTTGATTCCAAGTACTGTGTTTGCAGCTTGATGCTAGGTGAGTCACGTCAAACAAAAAAAGCTAAGGGGCAGTCAAGCCGTTCAATAGAAATGCTGAGTAAAAGCCCCATGTTTTGTTAAGTGTCTTGTATTTCACGTCAGAAAATTAATTTCCTGGAGAAATGGGAATATTTTAGTTGGAATTCAGTCTAAATGGTTTAAAAAAGCTAGGTTTAAAGAGAATTTTAGGGGTTAGAGCTGTTGTTTCCTCTTTTCACCTGTGTGATGAGAGCCAATTGGACTAATAAACAAATGACTATGATCATAACAATCACAACATTTTGAAATGTAAAGATAAAACAAAACTAACATATTTGCTTGAAAAAAAATTGAGCCTATCTTAGATTATACCACAAACTCAAGGTTGTCAGACAACAATGTTTAGAAATGCCTTTGTGAAGACATCAAGAATGCTGGTATACCCATGTTTAAAATCATAATTGTAAAATACAAGGACATTTTTAATGTATGCCTATTTTAATGTTGGAAAACTAAAGATTGTATAACATTATCTCCTACCCACGCTCAGACTTCAGTGTTATGTTTCCAATAATTTATGCAAGTTATTAATTCTAAAACAGTTTAAAATCACTGTTACGCTCCGGTGTGAACTTAGGAATCCAAGCGCAGACACTACAGGTGGCATACAAGACAGACTTTATTTTCCAGAATCGCTTGGAAGGTGCGGGCGTGCTGGTGGTTCGGCAGGCGGGCAGGTCAGTCAGCAGGTAAACTGGTCGGCAGGCAGGCGGGTCACTGGCAGGATA
>JBAMHW010000001.1:13776061-13807336 GCA_037177495.1 Rhadinocentrus ornatus
TAAATAAATAAATAAATAAAAAATAAAAATAAAAATAAATAAAAATAAAAATAAAAATAAAAATAAAAATAAAAATAAAAATAAAAATAAAAATAAAAATAAAATTAAAATTAAAATTAAAATTAAAATTAAAATTAAAATTAAAAATAAATTAAAATTAAAAATAAAAATAAAAATAAAATAAAATGGCTGGGCAGCGGTCTGTACTCTCTGAGTGCTTCTAGTTTCTGTTACCAAATACTGAAAAAAGGAAAAAAAATTCATGACAGGTCACGTACTTCTGGTAGGTGAGGCTGTTTTAGACAGTAACTGTTTTAGAAGCGACGCTGACATACAGTATATGACAAAGTAATTTGTGTATTTACATATTCAAACATACATTTTCAAAACTAGAAGTTAAGCATTTTGTATTATAAATTTGCCTAACAGTATGTTTTTGAAATGATTTGTGCTTTATTTTAAAGTATGATAAAAATACAGAAGGAAACAAAAGCTTTAAGGACATCAGGAAACATTAATCAACCCAAGGCTGACCTCTTATGTTAGTTACATATTAAAGCACCTGTCTGCAGGGGTGCAATGGTTTGTGTATTCGAACCAGCTGTCAGTGTGTGGACATTACGGTTCACTGCATGCCATCGTACAGAGATAAATTAAGCAAAAATTGATGAACATAATGCTGAACTGTTTTGTCAGTGCCTGTGGGTCCAGCTACAGCATTAGCGAGCCGGTTATGCTTCTGTCACTGTTTCCATCAGTGTGATGAACTTTGGCTTAACTTTCCAGCTGAGGTCATGCAGGTATGTGGTAACACTTAAACCACGAGTTATTTATGTCACTTGAATATATTAATTCCTTAAACAAAACAGAAGCAGACTGGAGGGCAATTTTTTCCCCACTGTGTTCAAGCAGCCTGTTCCTGGAGACTGAAGTGTGTCAGAGAAGAAACTATTGATGTATAGATGTTTAATACTGGATTTTCAACCATGATCAGTTGTAGACAACTGGGATTTAGAGTTGAAACCTCATGCATGTGTTTTGGTGTGCTGGTAATGACTTCCATCCATCTGTAAGGTGCATTTAGCAGTCACATGTCCAGGTTTGTGTCCAACTGGCAGCAAGGTCAACTTAACACTTCTTTCTTTCCCCCATCAACTCCTGTAGCTTCAGTGAGGGGACTTGCAGGTGCTTCCATACCAGGAGGGATGTGTATGCCTTTGGTTTGTCCTCCTTATACACCAAGACCTCCTCCTATTCAGTCATGCAGAGAGCATTGAGGTGATAAAGGAATGCAGAATAACCTAATTTGCAATTACAAAGTTTTAATAATCAGCCTCTAGAGCAGTGTTTTTCAGTCCTGGTCCTCCATCAGAAACCCTGCCCTGCATGTTTTAAGATGTTTCCATACTTTAACTGAAATACATAGCCTATTAACACACTTGCAAAAAACTTAACAAACAGTTCAACTAATCTGAATCAGGTGCAGAAGTTGGAAGCATTTAAAACGTGCAGAGTACAACAGACCAAAACTGAGACACACTGCTTTAGAGTGTGCTTTGATTTGAATGCATGAAATAAATGCCAGCGAGGGCATGCTAGGCAGTCAGCGTCACTCATTTTAATAAAGTGAAAAGTGGGATTTTATAAAGGTTAGACTGTAACATGAGGATGTGAGGTTCATAAATAAGTCAAAACTGTCAGATGTTTTGAATAATTGGAGGTTTTTCCATGTTGTTTTGCCACTGAAATCAATTGAAGATGAGTGCAGATATACAGCACTGAATAAGTCATTAACATGTCGTGCCTGTGAAACCCTGTAATGTTTATAAATTGTCATTAGATTTCTAAAATATTTTAAATACTTTGTTTTTACATGCCAGGGTTACCTCTGCTGTGATAAAAACTAAAAGAACACTTAACCACAAGATCCGTAAGGTTAGGCCTTTGACATAGTATCATACCTGTGTACTAGCCATCTTGGATCACACCTGTTCTCTATTATCATCATCAGCCTCAGTATCTGCACCTGGTCAACTACCTACACATACCCATTCCACACGCTACTCCATTATGTTGTATTCTCAAGCCTGTTTCACACTCACACCAGTCTGTGTTCTTGAATCCTTGGATTAAACCTTTTTGTATTGTTACCTGCACTTGTGTCCAGCTTCTCCTTCAATCTGCCCTGACACATAGATGGCAGATAAAGACGTTTTTCTCCATGAACAGGCCATAAAATTTTATATGATTGTGATATAAATGTAGAACATATGTATGCATATCTGCATATTTATTTTTAAAATCTTTTACATTTTTAATAAATACCCAAATAAACATTTGTGTATTTGTGTATAAATAAACAAATGAGCTGTTTTAATTTGAGGATTAATCCTTGGTTTGAAAGCAAACTGTCAGAGGCAACTGGAGAACAGAAAATGTTGAAGTGGAACTCTGCTGAAAAATTACTCTGAGGTTTTGAGTGTCTGTTGTGAACAGTACTGTTGGCAAGCCATTTCATCACTAAGTTTTTCTAAAGGGTTAAAATCTGGGCTACCTTTAAGGGCAGATTTCCTGAGCTTGAAGTAGTTCTGTTCTGTATTTGCTTTGATGTTTAGGGCCATTGTGCTTCTACATACCTCAGTTTGTATTGAACTTCATCTAGTAGACAATCTATCGGCTCAATATAAAGTCATGAAGATTTTGCAGCAGAAAAATAAATGTTTGCAAATAATTTCAGAGTTTGTATTTGTAATCATTCTGACATCTTGATTTTCCACTAGACTGTCTGCCACCATAAACATGAGAATCCATTTTCCTCATTATAATGGATGGCAAGCTGTGTAGCAACGAAGCAGCAACTTCTGGTGGTAAAATGTGAAGCCTACGTGGAAGTGAAAAAAATCACAGTTCACCCCTCATCCGCTAGGGGCTGGCTCCAAAACAGTGTCCATCCCCAAGGACTCCCATGTTAAAAAGACCAACTTCACAGCAGAAATAAACATGTTTAAAGCCTGGTACAAATAACAACATTTTAGGATTTATAGGTCAAGTTTACCTTCATGACAACTGTGATGTTACTGTAACCATTTAGATGTTATTTATTCTTGAAATTCTGTATAATTAGGGGCGTGTCCTTTAGATTGACAGGTAACCAATATCCGCGGCAAGAAGGGAGAAAACTGTGTTTTTTAGCCAGCTAACAACACACCTTAGTTTTAGCCTGCCTGCCTACCTACGTTAGCTGGTTAGCTACCATTAGCTCCAGGTTAGCTCGGTTAGCTCTTAGCTACAGGCAGCTCCAATTCTTTTGCCCATTTTTGGATTTTCCGGGAATGACAACACGTGTGATGCTGCCAAGATGGCGATGGTGGGAATCGCTTCTGAATAGCTTCAATTCAGCTCTTCAGAAATCTACGGGTGACGTCATGGGTAGCAATGGATGCTCTAAAATGATGAGATTACATTTTCAGAGAAAATGGACCGCACTGATTTATATGCAGTTTTTTTGCAGAGTAAAATCTCAGACTCTTTAAGTTAGTCCTACAGAGAAGCAGTTGATTTACAATATGTAAACAGTTGTATAACTGTGTTATAATATGAGGAAATTTCATTTTTTTTGTGTGTGTTTTGTTGTTTATTGGGGGCTAAGCAAGTTATTACAGTGTTTCCACATTAGCTGAATGTTAAATGGTGACAGTTATTTTATTGTACATTAACACAGTTTTTTCAAAGTTGCTCTGGTTCCGAATACACATACAGACAAACCACGGATCACATGAGGGGGTTACTGACTTGGGACGGCCATCATCACCATGTCTCAACTGTTTATAGTAGTTCAGGTGGAGCTAAAACGCTGATATGAACCGGTTTTCTGCTGAGGTTTGTTTCTTCTCAGAATCGCTGCTACTTTCATGCATGTAGTAGCTGAAAACTCGCTCTTGATGTACTGCACTTGTACCACGGAATGACTACGGAAAGTGTAAAGGCTAAACTTCTCCAGTTTTACAGTTTTTCTTTTGATTTTAAAGATTTAAGTTTTAAAAATCTTTAAATTCAGATTTTGCTTCACGATATGGAGGTGCTGAGATTGTGATTCTTTTTATTTATGTCCGTCCCAGCAAGAAAATGCACCCGATGGCTAGAAATTCACTGTTTATTATTGTTCCTTCTGTGCAGGTTCTCATTGCTAACTTATAACCTTTTAAATAAAAAAATAAAAAACATTTAAATACTCTTTTGTGGTCTATTTTTTATTTAATTAAATTAATGTTTTATTTGAGATTTACAAGAAATATTCTAACTGCAACTGTGTAAAATGAATAGTGCTGTTATATGAAGCAGCTTATTTTATTTTAAGTATTTGAAAACACTTTGATCTAATTTTGCACCTATTTAATTAGTCACGATTTATCACAGGAATGTGCGATTAATTGTGATTAAAGATTTGAATCATCGCCCAACACTACTTTTTGTACAGTGTAATTGTTTTCCTCTACATGCTTCTGAATGTCCTTCCTAATTCAGTTTGCTTTACCCACCGATTAAAAAAGAAAACAATGTTACTTTCAGAAACATTACTTGGTCAGGGTACGAAATTAAAATGTGAGGGTCAAAAATTCATCATAGTGCCATTGTCATATTCTGTCCAGAAGGGCCATAAGATCATTTGTCTGATAGTTAACTAATGAATAGAAAACTATACAAAAAGTATTTTGTTACCTTGAAACAAGTATAATTTGTTTAGATAATATAAGGAAACATTTTTTTCTACTTGCCCAAAAAATGTAATTTTTTCATATCAGTATTTTGTTGTCTTTGGGACAAACACACTTCACAGCCATGTCATCGTAAAGTGCAAATGCTTGTGATAATATGGGAACTCTACCTAAATCATTTTTTTTGACTGCTTGCTCAGATAACAAAGAATTTGATAAGTTTATCTACTGCATAAATATTTAAGGGCAGGCAGCAGTGTGTGCTGGGTCCTAGATAGATGTTGAGCTATCCTGGTAAAGTTTGTTTTGTTTTTTCTTGCAAATATAGAATATTCTAATCTATGACAGGATTTGTGGCTGTTTTTCCTCTTGCAAAAGCAGAAATTATCAATATTACCCTCCCTTTCTCCCTTTTCTGCCTCAAACCACATTTTTTCCTTACTTACAACAGTTGTAAATCTGTATTATGAATTTGCATCTTACATACTTCAACATGAACAATTTAAACAAGAATTGCACAGGAAGTCTTGAATATTTGACTTTCTCTTCCCAAGCAGTTTTGCTATCTGGCTTTGGTTGCATTGCAGTTTATCTAAATTGTATACTCAATGTCAATGTAATAAAATAAGTTAGCATTTTATTGCGCTGCTAACTTAGTTTTCTAGTAAAAGCCACTAAATTAAAGGAAAAACATACAAACAAAAATCATAACAAAACAAATAGAGTCCAATGAGTATTACTTTTAAAAAGAAAAAAGAATCGATAAGTAAACCTTGCATCATCTGAAAAAAAAGGAAAAAGCTTGAAAGTGAAAGTAATTGTGTTATATTAAATAGGTGCTCGGTGGCCTGTTGTTTAACTCCAGGACCTCATGTGACAAGATCTCTGCAGACCAACAACACTCCTCTGATTGTGGGAAAAACACTTTTGGGGTGTAAAAATTTGTGTGAAACAGTTGTTTTAACATTGGGATGTGAAACTGATGTGCTGCCCAACTAGCAGGAACAGTTACTAGGTGTTAATACAGTTGGAACTCAGCTTACCTTGAGTCTCATGCAGCATTTGACCCTGTGCATGAAGTCTTTTTTTTAAATTGAGATTCTTTTGGTGAGGGGTACAAATGCCAGAACCAAGGCAGCTTTGATGAATAATGCTCGACAAGGTCAGTTTGGGTTTTGAAATCTAAACATGAGTTTGAATATTTTCAAAAAATTAAACCAACCCAAGCTCTGTGTGCTGCATTCATCACAGACGTCAAGATTAGTACAATCAATCCACTGCACTGAAGTTGGTGTTATTTTTAGGGAAAAATGTAATAATTTAGCAGTTCTAACCAAAAGTTGCCAAATTTGACTTATAATTAATTTGTGGAATAGGTTACACATGCATTTGAACTCTGATGCGCCTATATTTCTGTTAATTTGAATAGATCTAATTTAATAACAAATGATATAATGTTGGTTATTGCCTCTTTTTATCATCAGATATATAAGATACGGTATAGAATTAAAGAAAACTATCAGATCAGAGGTGAAATGTCTCAAAGACCCAACAAAGTCCTGTTGCCTAGTGTATATTCAAGCTGTTAGACCAATTTTAAATCCACCTTTTACTAAAGATCTAATTTTGCTGTTGACCACCAGTCAAAGATAACAGCTGTGCTCTTTGGAAGTTCAGTGAACTGTTCCAGCCTCTGGCAGCCAGTCGTTCCTGTGGGAAAGAATCATAATTAGAAATGTTACAGGTCGGTTTGAGAAATAACCTGCATTTGTCATGCACTGGTGTATGCAGAAAGGACAGCAGAGTAACACATTTTAACAGGATCATACCAATGTACGTACATGAATATAGAAAGAAAAAAAAAACATGTACACTTCCAACTGATTTCACTGCTTGTGATATATTCATCTGAATTTCAATTGTAGAGATGCACAGCCCTAAAGGAACGTTTACTAGAGGAAGACAATTAGATGCATTGCCCTTGTCCATTTCAACTATATCACTATCTTCAAATAAAGTTGTGATTTGTAGCCTCAGGAAACAGAGACAGTTAGGATATAACAATAAGCGTCACTCTTTTGCTTTTTTATTTGACCCCCTGTCAATCCCTCAGTATTTTAAACATGGCCTCAGGGAGATGCAGTACAGGGACCCGTTAGGAACTTACTTTATTCACTGAGGTAACAGTAAAACTTGCATCAGTAACCGCCCAAGGCAGTTGCCATTGGTCTGCATTTTCCAAAAAACTGCAGGATATTTAGTAGGCTTGTGGAGTTTCACTTTTAACTGTTACAAATGTATTTTATTTTGAAGATAGATTTGATATGATTTGGCAATGGAAACAAAAAATATTGCCTGGAGACACAAGAGCAGTGACCTGCATGAAGAATGTGTGTGTCCTTTTAAAATGCACTCTTTTCTTTCTGTAGATTTCATAAAGTATTATCTTCCACAGCCCTCTCTTAGACCAGCACAATCAAGTTAATGTTAGCCAATAGTTTCATATCTAAACGCAGTCACTAGCTTGGGTTTGCTGCACAAAACATGTATCACTGCTGCCTGTGGCCTGCTCCACCCATCAGTCCGTCCATCTGTCTCCCTATCTACATACAAGTTTTTCTTTCTCTTCATGGGGAGTTTACCTTACAGAATTGTACCTGGATTTGGTTTTACCTGTAAGATAGGACATTTTCAGCAGCAGCCTGTAGAGTTCTGCAAGGCTCCATCTTAGGTATGCTATGGCTTTCACTTTATATTTGTCCTTTGTAGTTAAAAATCATGGTATTTGGAAAACCTCACATTCAGAATGGTCTGCTATATGCATCTTAAAGCCAACCTTACAAAAACAATCTATAATAATTCTGGATAAGTTTTCTTAAATGACAATGGCAGATCAGCACAGGGGTCCTGCCGTTTTTGGTAGTATGGATTACTTCCAGATTTTCTAAAAAAAATATAATAATAATCTGAAAATATTAAGGATTTTTTTCCCTTTATAGGCTTCCTGTTAGTTTGATGATCATTTTATTGATCATTTTTAAAGCTTCAAATGATATGCCTCTGGTGTACTTGTCTGAGCCTTTACATGCAACAAGCACCCGTTAGAGCACAACAGTCTTCAATACAGCTTTCATTGGAGATCCTATATTCCAGGCTCAAAACCATGGATGAAAAAGCTTTATCAGTGACTGCACCTAAACTTTATAAAAATATGACTCTCAGTGTCAGAACTGCTAAGATAAGCCTATCATGCACTTGTCCTTATTTATTTATTTTTAATCAGGTTTTATTGCATTTTTTATTGAACGTTATGTTTTTTTTAGATCATACGGCACTTTGGGCAACTGGGGTGTAAATTTGCTACATGAATAAACTTGACCATGATTTTATAACATTTTAGGATTATACTCCTGAGATTGATACAATATCAAAACGTCTTTTGGTTGTGATTTGTTCAATTGTGAGTTTTAACACATCGATACAAAGTTACCACTACATTTGATAAAGTAGTCCTGACATCTGTGTTGAAAAAAAAGTTAAAGTTTGAATACAACAGAAAGTACTGTGTGTCACTATTTGACATGACAGATAGTCAAAGACACTCAGTGATGTGAGACACATGAAAGTCATCCCAAATACACAGCCAGTTAAGTCAAGGCTGAGCTGTTTCTTAGCTCATCAGTTTCAGACCGCAGCTCCTTGTTCACCAGAGCAGCAATAACTTGCCTGTAACTCAAGTGGGTCTCAAAATCTCGGGAGTCCCATTTTAAAATTTTGGCCTTTTCTGTTTAAATCTTTACATTATGAAGAACTCATCTAAAATCTCTTTTTTGATAGTTCTTCTGGACTTAATTTTGAAAAATAATTGTGTAGATAAATAGATGTTAACGTTTAAGAGATTTGTGCCATTGGACAACTAGTTAAATTTCCACATAAGGATAAACAATTAATTGACTTGTTTTAAACAGTTTTCAGTTAATTAGATTATTGACCTTTTTAAGTAGTTTTACACCTTTAATTTCTGTGTTTTATAGACAATCTTAATGTTATTAAGAATATTTTCAGATAATTTTACCCATTATCCAGTAAGTTAGATTAATGCCAGAGATATGTTGAAGAGCGGCGGCCGCTGTTGGACATGTGTGGACTAGCTCCTGGTGTGGATGGATCCTCATAATATTGATAGACAGCAGCATCAAGCCAAAGGTTTATCACTTTAGCATTTATACCTACATTCAGTTTAGAGACAGAAGAGAGAGTCATGTTTGTACATGTGTGTGCGTGCAACTGTGTGAAAGAAAGCTTGTTTGATTTGTAATATGCATTGATTGAAATATGCATGATTTTTTTTTTAAACATGTAAAGACCTTTGTGTTGCCTTCAGCATGAATAGCGCTTTATAAATAAAGTTTGATTTGATTTGATTATTGTCGCAGACCCAAGAATAGGGAAAGACTGACATGAAACGGCGCAGATTACCACCTTAAACCTAACGATTGAGATGACGGGAGCGGGCTATGACTCTAGTAAGACTCTTAAGATTTCCTAAAGACTTTCGTTTTTAGTCTGCGACTGTGAAAATCGTTTGGTGTGAGCCCAGCATTAGCTGGGTTAGTGGAGACTGGGTTACTTGGGTACCCCTTTTGTGGTTGTATCCTTTTGGAGTTCTGACAAGTTGGCTAACTTTCCTCCGAGTTGCCTTGATTTTTGCTTCCAACCTCCTCCTCCATGGTGCCTCCTTCTTGCACTCCATATTGATGTTATGTTGACCACGCATCTCCAGGATCACTGGAGATCAACACATTAATTTCAATGATGGTCACAGTAGGGATTGTTCTTAGTCCTGCATTCACGTATTATAAGTTGATATTAACTCCCCCTTCTGACCTATTGTCATGGCTCCCCGTGTGTGTGTGTTTGAAGTAGTATGAAAGTTTTATACCCAAAAGTTATGATGAAAGGTGGGGCATCTGCAACATGTGTACTCAATGAATGTTTTTTATTGTTTGCCCGTGTGTTTGTGTGTTTGTGTAACATTAGTGTTACGGCTGGGCAAATGAATGACATCCAACATATAGAAGATGAGACAGAGAGGTGATCATGAGGAAAAGATTAGAAAGAAAGATTGTTCACTAGTCTCAAATCATGAGTCCAAGTTGAGTTTCCAGTCTTTTGGGCGCCAGTCCACATCGAGTCTGTAGCTGTGCAACTGAAGAACAACTTGAGTCTGAGTCTCAAACATGAACCCAATCTCTGGTTGGGAAAGTTCTGACTGCAACAAGCAGCCTTGATCACAAAACCATACTTTATGATGCTTTGTCCATCCATACAGACAGCAGATAATTTTTCCCAGCACTCTACAAGGATATCTTTTAAAACTATTTTGTGCTACCAGCAGGTAATGGGTCCAAAAACAGATAAATAGCCTGTCAGGAAATGTGTTTCTTAACTTTGGGATTTCTTTTCCTTTTTTTTCTTTCTTTTTCTGTCTTCAGTAAGTATTTCATCGTGTACCCTTTTAATAGATCTTTTTTAATGCAAATATTGTTCCTCCAGCAAAATATATGTAAACTTGAGTATGGTCAAGTACCCAAAAGTACATAGAATAAAATACCTGGGGATCTTTGTTGCAAAAACGACTGTTTGAACAGAAAATGCTGCCTGACTGCATCTTCTACTTGTCCCTATGGTAACAAGAAGCAGGGCAAAGGTTGGTGCGTGTAATAATTATGCATTACTCTATTGATCTCCTTATGGAAATTGTCTTTTTGCTTACCCTTGTGTGCAGGCCAGTCAAAGTGCTGGGTCAGCCTGCGAAGTGCACTTCTGAGGCTGTAATAGTTTCATTGTTAAACTCAAGGACGCTTCAGCGGGATGAATGCGTTTAGGTTTAAACCCATTGGAAGGAAAATGTCCCTTTTCACCTCCTGCCCTGCAATATTTTTACACACATATGTGTTCAAATGTGGTTATTTTGCATATTGTATTTGATGTGCAATATATTATAAGTACTTTAGTATCAAACTAAAAGGTTTGCCTTCAGTGATTTATTGTTATTGCACAAGACAGCAATCAAAGAATCTCTTTGAAGACAGTTTGAGTGGAATTGAATACTGTCTCCTTCTTTCAGCATTTGTTTTACCTGATTTTATCACTGAGGGGGTTAGAGTTAATGTTCTGTTTCCCCCTGCAGTCAGGTTTGGTGTCTGTATGCTGATTCCATTTACAGATCCTGTTTTGTTGTAAACAAAAATCATGAAAAACAAATGAGATCTAATTATTAATTCTCACAATTTACTCCAACAGCACGTTGGGTCCTCACTCCACACTTGAGTGAATCCTCAATGTCACTGTGACCATCTGTCCTAATTTCGTTCAGTAAGGAGAATGGTTGTATTTTGGACTGCACTCTATAGCCTTTTCCTAGTTTCCTATTTACCACATGTGCGTTCTGTATATCCTGGCCCCTGTGATGTCTCTCCCTTCCTTTCCACCACACAAATAAAAAAATAGATAATTTTCCACTAATGGTTTTCACTCATTCACAGATAATGCTGTGGCAGCGGGGTGTGGTTTTTGTATTTGCCTGGAAAGGAGACATCAGTGGAGGCACAGTGCTGCAGTCACAGCTGCAGGTAAATTGGTAATTAGTAATCTTGTCTATTTATCTCCCCTGCAGTGAGGCTGGAGCCTCTCTCTTGGTGATTATGTGCACCAGCAGCTTGCTCTCTGAGCCTCTAGTCTTGAGTTGTTGCATAGCAGAGTGGCAAGAACCTTGGCTATGTTTTTTTAATCTAATAAAATCACAGGTGTAAGTTAACTATTCTCCTGAGTGTGCTTCTTTTACATCTTTAGGTGTGTCTCATTTCATGTTCCTTCACTCCTCAGGCCTCCTACGACCCATGCAAATTGATTGGGTCCCCCATCATAAATGACATCTCAATTCCCTTCATTCTCCTTGGAGGAGCAAGAGCACAGATGCTTGAGGAAAAAAATCATCCTAAGTGATTCAGATGGACAAATCCCTTCACTGCAGACTAAGACGTAATAGGTATGCTTACTTAGATTACATTATTAATCATTTCTCACCATACCGGTCATTCCATTCACAGAATGTGAGAATTATTCTCATTTTGCCTGATATATTGATTAAACTTACCTCCCTTGTGTGAACTTGATTTGTAACCTTGTATTTTAATCTTGACTGATTAGTAGTCCACTTGGTAGAAGTGGAACAAAAGTGAAGTTTCCAGAAATTGTGTTGTATTGAAATGGGTCTTCATTGTTTCAAAATTGGTAATTTAACTTAGATTTTTTACATGTAATTTGTGATCTGGCAGGGCATTACTGTTTCCTGTTGGGTTATTGACTGGAGTGCATAAAAACAGTCAGTGTCAGAATAAAACATTCAGCACTGCTGTCATACAGTAACACCGTCATGTGTGCAATTTAGAGCCACTTGCAAGTCTGAGGGTTGCCGGTTCAATCCTTGGGCTTTTGAGTTCGTGTTGAGGTGCTTATCCCCAATTTGCTCCTGATGGGTTGTGGTTGAGCTCCTTGCATAGCAGCTTCCACTGACTGGTATTTATGGCTAAATGAGGAATGTATTCAAATAGAAAGAGGAATAGATGCAAACTTCAGCTTGATTGGTTTGAAATTCATTCATCAGTTGCCTATATTCACTTATTCCAGTGCAGGGTCACGGGGGGGTTGAAAGTTATCTCAGTTGCTACTAGACAAGAGTCAAGGTACACCCTGGACAGGTTGCTAGTCCATAAAAGAAATTGGAGAAATATGATTATCACACTTTCACATTGTGTCAATATTTTTGAAACAAGGGTTTATTTTAAATACTCAGGTAGAATGCATTTGGTTTGATATTGGTGTTTGATACCAATCTTTTCTAGTAGAAAACAACTGTACCAAATCCCACAAGCAGTCAGTGTAATGTATAGTGTCAGTGATACACTTCGATCATACAGGCCTTTTAGGTGGAATGTGTCATTGAACTACTCAGTTTGACTTCTCTCTGTAATTTGGGGGCAATCTACGGTGTTAAAGTTCTATTTTAAATAAAGTCCATCCATCCATCCATCCATCCATCCATCCATCCATCCATCCATCCATCCATCCATCCATCCATCCATCCATCCACACCTAATCCAGTTTATGGTAGCAGGGGCCTTGAGCCTCAGCTGCCATAAGGTCATTTATTCATACACAAATCCTACAGCTTTACCAGCTTCATACTGTGGAAGATTTTAGAAAGATAGAGCATACACAAGCAGACATTACACAAGAATTGCACCCAAAACGCTTTGCCAATTCAATAAATTGGGATAGCTGACTATTCAAAACCAAAAACCAAAACAAAACAACAACAAAAAGAAAAAGAAAAAATACAAACCTCACACACAAAATATTAATTGTGACTTTTCATCACACTAAAATATATTGTGCTCATGCTGCCTTTTAGGTTTACTTAGCCCAGATATGTCTGTTCATATGTGCCGCCCATCTAACAACCTAAATCTGAAATGATTAAAATCCTGAACTGAGGCACTGTTAAGAACATTCTTTCTGTAAATTGCTCCTGAGAGAGATATAGTTGATTACAATCCCTTCAAGAGCCATTAGGCACTCACCATAATCACTCCCTTTCATTTCCCCATGCCCAGATATTGACATATAATGTGCCTCCCTCCAGGTGTTACTCCCAGGGGTAACCCCAACAGCTCCTCCCATAGCTCTCCCTCATCCTAAAGCATGGTAGCTGATGCAATCCAGAATAGATTAAACAGAACCATCAGAGGTAGTCGGTTGGGGAAATAACATTTTCCATAGTTTAAAACAGATTTATGAGACACATAAAATGATTCATGTAGAGAATTGGCACTACACAAATAAAGTTAAATTAAACTGAATTTAATATACTGTAGCTACTCTTTAGTTTATTTAATATAGTTCACAGGCAGGCTTAGACTAGCCTAAGTAATTGGAGCTGCAACAGAAAACTTTTACTGGCTGCTTACTGACTACCTCCTTCCTCAATGTGATGTTATTAAGTGCACACATTTACACACAATTCAAATAGTTAAATGAAATTATCAAATCTTTTTCACTTAATGAGAAAAATTAGCAAAGAAATTTTAGTTTTTTTGGTTAAGAATACCATTAAGTTAAGTCACTAGTCTCAACAGAGGATACTTTGGAATCTCCTCCATGTTTTGTAGCCTGAAATGCACTGAGATTCCTTTCTAAGAAGTTTTACTGGAGTTAGCCTGTTATCCAAATAAAAAATCAATGCAGTTATTTTGAGAACCCTCTCCATGGTGAGAATAGCCGAGAGGCCTGCAATGCCAAACAGCTTGCTGAGCCAAATGCCTACGATCAATAGGTTAGTGAATTATGCATGGTATTCTGGTGCAGTACAACTCCGCAAAGCCTCTTGTGCCTCTGATGCCTGCCGTGATGTGACGTTTTATTATGTGAGCACAGATGTGTGCTTTAGAACATTTGTGATCACTACACGTGAACAGAGTGCTACAGTTATAATCTCTGCCCATCTCGATTGCTTTAAGTGCTACTACACCTTATAAAATGTGACATCCCTTTCTAAGGAAGAGCACAATGAGAAAAAAAACAAAAAACAAAACAAAACATAGAGCAGCAGACAACTACCCACACATTTACACACAAGTGCACACAGCTGTGTAGGCATATACAACATACTGGGCCCATTCGAGACTCTCTGGGCTTCGTCTCTCAAGGCAGAGCAAGACAGTATAAATGTAGTACTGGCTTGTTATCACAAAAAAATCTCTCAACAGCCTTTATTTCAAACGGCGACACATGGTGATGCCTTTTATAATTAAAACTCAAGTGGCTCTATTTCATTTATTTATTCGGGCACGGCTGTTCGTTCTCTTCCACTTTCATGCTTGTTCAAATTGATTTAACTTTTAAAATTGTCACTACAAAATAGGTTAGCCGCCGCAATTACAAAATTTCTAATTAAAAGCAGACTGCAAATATATTTATAATTGTGTTGTTGTCTTATCTGTTTCATAGCTGGTGTTACTTTAAAGCAGGCAGGGGGCAAATAACTATGAGAGACATGGAGAAAGAGAGAGGGGGAGGAGGAGGGAAAAGAGAAAGAAAAAGCCAGAGAGTGTGATCTAATTAGCTGTCTCCCATAGATGACACTGTACTATGACATGTTCTCTGTCACAGCATCACTTAGCTGACCGCATCTTTATCACAGTTTCAGTACTCTTTCCACACACGCACACACACACACATACACGCTTCAACAAAAAAATACTCAAACAGACAAAGCATCAGGTCATTCTGACATATTTACACTGCTCTCACTTTTTTGAAACACTAAAATTTATGACAACTAATTTATTCACACCCCTTGACATTTTTATCAAATCAAGCAGATGGTGATAAGAAGTGGGAAAAAATGGACTGAACCTTAAGACCAAATGAAAGGACACGCTATAAAAACCTTCGTGTTTTTATTCGTGGTGGTCAAACCAGCCACGTAAAATAAGACAACATCCATCTAATAATTCCTCATACTAGTTTTATATTATCACTTTGTGATTTCTTGTACCACATCCTCAGCATTTGTTGTGCAAAATACCTTTTCTTCATGACCTACATCCTCTTACTCGAACATACACCTATTCAATGACTCACTTCACTGCAACATGATACAAATACAGCATAGAATCGCATTAAAGAGATCCCCTTTTTTCACTCCTCTTTTCAAAACATACAGTACAGTAATAAACTTATATTTTACATACTTAAATATTAAATGCTTAGGGTAGAAAATCTCCCAAAACACTTTCCACAAAAGGCCTTTCCACAAAAAGGCAAAAAATGTTCTTGTATTTGCTGGTGGTTTCTGCCTGTTTTAGAGATTTGATGCACATTTAGGGGCATGGAAGCAATTTCATGAATCACATCTGAGCTGGCTAAAAGACTCAAATGATGTGACTCACCAGCTGTTTCTGGTCTAAGACAACAAACAACAAACTATGTCTGACTGGCATCTTCCCAGGTGTGATTTAATACAGTGGTTCCCAGCTTTTTTCTTTGAAGATACTCTTTATGCAACTGCCAAAAAGGGGTGGACCGGCAATGCTGAAATCATGCTTTGCTTTATGCTTTCGCTAGCCAGCTTCTCCTGTCCTGTCCTGTGCTTTGTTAAAACCGAAGTTAAGGCACCTACCAACATATAGACTTCCTTTTTTTCTTTAGGAATAAGTCATCTGTAATGTGGTATTTCTCAGACGTGTTTCATTAATGTTGCAAAATCTAGGTGACTAGGATAGAAATTAACTACTCTACTATTGTAGCTGTGCTGGTTCACTGACCTCACTAAACCACACAGTAAATTGGTTGGATGCATAAGGTGTGGTCTACTATGAAGTTCATTTTTTAAACTAAGTATACAGTGTATGTTTTAAAATGTTGTTCTATAGCAGATTTTGATGTCCCCATTTATTTACTATTAAATTTGATTTCAAAAGGTTTCAGGCTCCTAAAATGCCGGTTACATGTGAATGAAACATCTAAATCAGTGGTTCCCAAGGGGGGTCCCCCAAAGAGCACAGGGGGTTCCTGAGGCTTTAAACAGTAGAACCATTGTGATTAATATCCACAAATTGTCACAATTTTAAGAAAGTAAATTAAGGCTATATATTGTTCATTTAACTTGGGCTCTATCAAAGGATAGGACTCAACCAGTACACATTATTTATAGTAAGAATCTCACTTTTAAAAGCCTAAAACCAAGCATAGTTTCAGCACAGGGTGGAGCAGGGGGTCCACAGCATTTTAGATTATGCACGCAAGGGGTCCCAGAGGAAAAAAAGGTTGGAAACCACTAGTCTAAATTATATGAACCTTAAGCAGATATACCTCCGCTTATCTCAGTGTGGACATGGCCTTAATATTAACCAGAAATCTCATGGACCCCTTCTGTTCCTTGAGAACTCCCATGGGGTCAGGACATTCGTTGCTGATTCAACATGAAGGGAAAATTATTGCAACTATGTAAAAAACTAAATTACACATCGATTGTTCACCTCTTAGTTGACACGCACTGTAAAAGGATATATTAACATGATTTCCTGTAAGGTGATGCACTGTAGGTAGCTTAAGGTTCCCAGTGAGATCAACGCTTCCGGTTGTCATTTTTCATTTTAATTACATGTCATAACATTTACATCCCAGTTAGACTGTATCAGTAAATTATATGTAAGCCTAGTCAAAGGTAACAGTTACCATGTGCTTTAAGAATAGCAAGGATTTACAAAGCTTCAGGACAGTTAACAGTTCGGAGTTCTTTTTTAAGTGATTCTACAATTATGTTTGGGCATGTTTTCACAAATAGTAATTTTTTTGTCATATTTGATTAGCATAGTGGAATACTGTAATATTTTCTTTTGTAACACCACCTCTTATTCCTTCTGCATACAGGCCCTTTGAAAACAAGCTATCTTAATTTATTGTCGTGCTGCTCAAATTTGATAAAGCTCAATGGATCATCAAGAAAGTTATTTAGAAAAATAAAATCGCCACAAAAGTGAAGATTGATGTTGTGATATTCAATATTGAAATCCCAATTTCAGAGATCACTGTATTTGCATGGATTTGCAAAAAAACATTTGTACTATTTATTGCTCACATTTAAGAACTAACTCAACTACTCATGTTCTAATTAATTTGCAAACAAGTCCTGGTCAAGGTAAATAGCAGAGCACACAATCTGTTTTCCCATTTCAACTATACAGATAAGTATAACCCCAAAATAATGTGTGTTAAACATAAAAGCCTAAGAGTGAACAAGACCAGAGAAATGAATGAATGAATGAATGAATGAATGAATGAATGAATGAATGAATGAATGAATGAATGAATGAATGAATGAATGAATTATTGCTCCCAAACTAGCTCCTATTGGGAATAGCCTGGTGGAAACAGTGAAATGGCAACTGATGCTGGAATTTGTTTGAAAAATTTCTCATGAATTTAAAAGAAGCAAAGACAGCGAATGGCATGATGAAAACCCTTGGAGTAAACCAGGGGCTTGCCTCAGTGCTTTTTTCATATTGAAGTGGTCAGCAGGGACTGCTAATGGGACTTTTACAGGATTTGGGGTAATGATATTGAAGACATTACAGCTGTGGGGTAAAACTATTACCAAATGTAGCATGCCTCACTAGGCAGATTTTAAATAGAAACACAATGCCTGGACAATGATTCCAACAAAGGAAAGTAATCCTATACCCTGAATAAATTAGCTCACTTTTCTAATGGATTTACGACACAGTACAACTCTGAAGTAACAGCCTTTGCTTTGATGAAATTGGTGACCCCCAAAAACCAAGCCTGCACCTGAAAGATTTTCATCTTCAAATTTAAATTTTATGAATGGGAGAAACACAAAAACAAACAATGCATGCAACTAAATGACTGGCAAAAATTCCAAACCTTGACAAGTATTTAAGTGATAAAGGGTTAATGTCACAGTTTCGCATTGTACTCGGTTTTTAGCTCCACCAAGGCAGAGGTTATGTTTTTGGCGGTGTCTGTCTGTCCATTCATCTGTCCCGCTGTTACATAACTCAAAAATTAATAGATGGAGTTTGATAGGATTTTCAGGAAATCTCCAAAACTGAATAAGAAACAAGTCATTAAATTTTGCTAGTGATCATGATCACTGCCTGGATCCAGGAGTTTTTTTTAAGGATTCTGCAGGGCTGGCACAAACATCTGGGGAACTTTGTTACATCCGTATCTATCTTGGTGAAAACAAAAGGTTGCTAGCATAGCATCATTAGATTTTCAATGTAGATCCTCATAGATTTTTCTTTGATTTTTGTAGTTTCCTCCTTATATGCCAAAAACTTGTGTTGTGGTTGGCTGCCATATACATAGTTGTTCCACAGAATATAATAGATTGTTCTTCGAACTATGGAAAAGACACAAAAGCCTAGAAAGATGTGATATCTGGCTAGCAGCTATTGAGTGTGTTAATGCTGACGACATTGGAGTCCTTCTCCAACTCTTTGATGAGATGCTCGGCCTCCACCTGAGGCCTTTGCTGCACATCTCCTTTTCTATTCTTTAATTGTAAAATGAAGACCACTAAAGCCAAGGAAAAAAAGGATAATTATAATTTCTACTGATATAGCTGTAGTAGTTTGTAGTGTAGTAGTGTTTAATGATTGCAATGGCTAAACATGGTTATAAATTCTAACATAATAGTAATTTCTGTCAGTCATTTGTTTGTACCAGAACCTGGTTGCCTAGCAACACTGACTCTGTGATGCTGCGGCTGGTCTCAGCATTTTACATTGTTTTCTATAGGGTCAAAATGACTACCTCTGTAGTACTAGGTATATATTAACATGTTCCTTTTTATTTCGTATCATAGACACTTCAAAATTCCCAAAATGACAAAAAATGTCATTTTAGGAAACATCATGAAGTTTGGGCCTGTTGGGGTTCAATTTAAAAGAGTTGAAAATACAAAGGTGGTAAAAATGGCCCCTTTGGCAGTTCTAGTTTTAAAGACACTAAACAAACTGGTATCTCTGGAGCCATTGGAGTTAAATATCCAGGAAAGAATGCTGCGCAAGTTACTGAAAATAATGTAATCTTTTACTGCATTTTAATCTGTTATTAAGTTTTAGTGTACTTTGTCATTTTTAGTTGTCTTTGGTATATTTCAGATATTCATTTCTCAAGTATTTTAATGTCTTTTTTAAATTCAGATTTTCTAGCTGTCTGTGTTTCAACAATTGTATTTTATATATAGAGCACAATGGCAACCATGTGTTTTAAAATGTGCTGTTTAAATAAAGTGGATTGGATGCATGCAATTACATCATACAAAAAAACAACGTTAAATTACACTCTAACGCACTGCATTTGCCCGCTAGATCTAGAAGCCTCAAGAGATGAAATGGAGGAAATGTCTTGTTTCTTCATTATTAAATACACCCTGTCTGACTATGTGCTCTCAACCATCCCCTCTGATACAGCGTCTGTGCCTGCCAATGATCTTTTGAGTTATTCTCAGCATCTACAGTAAACCTAATCCTATCTGATAGGGCAAGATTTCATTTTGGTCCTCTTTCCCATTGATGCAATGCATCAGTGCTTGGCACTGGGTTATGTGGTTGGTCACACAAACATAACAGCTCTCTTTCCATTTAAATCATGACTATCTTGCAGTTTAACTCAAGTGAAGCTTAATTTATTGCATTATAAGAATAAATGTCCTGAATGAGGGTTGAACGAGTCAATACTTTGCAAATAAGGAAATATAAATGTTCATTGCTGTCCATCAACATGATAAAGTGTTTTACAGTTAAAAGAGACTATGTCAAGTTTTCATAGAAAGCAACTAAAAGAGATGGAGTTTCCTTTATTTAAAAAAATAGTAGACGTGCACAGTATGAGGAGCTGATATATTGATTACAGCTGATAAAACAATATTGTTTTATAGCTCCTTTTTTGTTTATCTACACATTTCCACTGATTCCACATTATTTAGTCATTTCCCACATCAGTATTTCTCTTTTGCTGCAATGACTACTTATGTAAACTGATGTTACATCTGAAAACATTATTTTAAATTATTTTTATTCTTCTAAATATTTGGCTCTAAGAAAGGAAAAGGCTAACATTTTCTCACCTCTAAGCACTCAAGCAGCTGTTTCATATGTTCATACCACAAGTGTTTGAGTGGTTGTATTTTACAATAGAGGTTGACAGAAAATTCCACAGCCCACCTGATCTTGTCTCACAGGACACCAGTGTGTGATGGTCCATAATTTGGAAACCATATTTTAGCTATTCCAATTTAAGAAAAACTAACTGAACATGGCTGACAACTTCAGAGCTTGCTGGACCAAAAAAGTATGTCCTTGCTAATTAAAAATATTCTTCAAAGATACATTGGAAACCAGAATTAGATTTTCATTAGAAGACATTTTCCTTGGGGTGGTAATGGTTAAAACACTAAATGGCAGAAACTAGTTGTCCAAACAGATGCTCTGGGAACCCAATTTAGAGTTTATTAAGCAGTGAGTGTGACATTATGTACAGAGTGTGAAATGATTTTCTGTCCCTGACTGTGGATACACACTTGTTTTGGAATCAATATAAATCTAAAACATTTGAAAATTGCACTTTAATTTATTTTAAATTACATGTTGTGTTTCTTTCAGCCTAAGTTGTGCATAAATGATGCTTGTTTAAAAATGATAATAAATGATAATAAATGTTACAAAATGACAACGAAAGGGAGAAAATAGGCAGACACAGCAAAATAACTGAAGCAGTTTGAATTAGATCATTCACTTAGATTGATGGATTTTAATTGCTAGATGCTTTTAGAGGAAAAAAACTGTTTTTCCCCAACCATTTGAGAAGCTTTTGTATTATTGCTTCGACATATCTGAAAGAAAGAAATGCACCTTTGAATTCCCTTCTCTAAAATTTAGCTAATCCCTAGCATCTCTATTCTTGTAATTCTTTCTCTTACCTTTCAATCACTTTGCTCCCCATCTGTCTATTTCGTCACATCTGTCTACTTCTTCCTCCTCATTCCATCTCAGAGTAATGACTGCCAGAACGTGCCCTGACTGTGGAGTGTTTTTCATCTGTAAACATGGCATTTTCTGGGTAGGAGGTAAAAGATGGCTAGAGAAGAATAGAGGCTGGAGAGCTGGCTTTTCAATTAGCAAAAGAGAAATGGCGATCAAACACGACTAGGAAAGAAGTTACAAGTAGAGATGATGAAAAACACTCACTGGATAATGTCAGTTATCCTGTCTCTCATGCTATTCATTCTTATTCACTCATCTTATTCACCTTAGAATATGCTGTAAAAGAAAAAGAGAGATGAATCAAATAGCATTTAAACATCCTAAATAATTAGTTTGACATGTAAGGTAAAGCGTCGTCGGCTCCAAATCCCAAACTGAAAATGGTGTAAATTTTTTGTTTATTACCCGTTCCTCCATCCTCATTGTTACTGATTATTTTTCCAATTACCGTCATGCAGCATCACTTGTGACAGCTTCCTTCTCTCTATAGTCTAGTTATCACTGACTGACTACTGTGCAGTCCAGTCTCAATACAAGCTGTCATATGAAACATTCTTTAGGGCATGGGCAGTTCAACATTTAGCATGCCCCCAAGTAAAAACACAGTATCCTTTGTAAAAATGTGTTTTTTATGTTCCGTGTAAGGAGCAAATGATGCATTTTGTTGTTGTGTTGTGCCCCCTCCATGTTCCTTCTACTTGTAACTGCTTCACTGGCTTGTCTGCTGTGCCTGCACACTATGTACTCAGGACTACATTTCATTATTCCACAACACATCTCCAAAAAAGAATATTTTAAGACCATCCACCGTAGGATTAAACATCACAGCAATATGGGAAACTGTCCAAAAATGCGTTGTAGGACACCCAACGTTTCATTTTGGTTATGTGAAGATGGATATTAAAATTGTTACATTTAGGAGCACATTAGAAGGCTGTTTTCTGGAACTGTCTGAAATGCTTAGGTGAAAACATAAGCATTAGGATACTGGAGGGTGTAACAAAAGGAGTAAAAAATGTAAGCTCTCATATAATTATATATTTTAAACTTGGTTTCATAGGAAACTTTACTTTTAGTTAAAAGTACATAATCGGGAATTATAGTTTACTAGAAGTTTAAAACTATTAGGTAAAGCTCTGCAAATGACATAAATTATAAAAATATAGAAGACCTGCTGAAAATTGTTTGAGTCATGCTGAGTGTCCCTCTGCACACAGAACAGAATTTCCATCTTTTGCTTTTTTCTTGAGCTGAATGAAAATTGTCTCAAACTAGGTCATTTACTTTGATGCTTCACTGCTTTCAAGCTCCAGATAGGGTATTTGTTCAGTTCTTGGTGATAAACGACAATTTCTTCTCACTGTCCATTTTTCTCCATGACCATCATTCCCATTTATCTTGATGTCATTATTCACCCACTGTCCTCACAAACGTATAAATTCCAGAAAAGGATTCAATAACGGATTATAGTCGTTAAAAAAATGGAAATGCCATAATCAAAAGTGTCTGTTCGAATCAGGATGAAGCAGCAGAGATGCAACCGGAGCTGTAGTAGTAGACACTATAGTAATACTCCTTAGAACAGGGTTATAACAGTTTGTGACTTTAGGTAGGCCAACAATTAAAGGGTTGAATATGAGCAGAGGCATAGCACCCGATTTTTTATCTTGACAGAGATTATTTTTAAAAAGATAACATAACAAAGTTAAAATTTTATTTCATAGTCATTCCAACTACAAAATAAACGTCCCCGGATGCAGCAACTCAGTTATTTAAAAAAATTAAAGTTAGAGGGGAAAGCCAAAATCTTATACCCCCCGTCTCCGTCCATCATTTATATACAGTCTATGGACAGGATGCACTCACTCACGTACTCTCCTCATGGCTGTCTTTCCTATAACCCCTGCTTTTTGAGTTGGTTTTGTGCACAAACTTGCCTTCGCCCTTTGAGGATCTTACACTGCATCCATCAATTTCCTAGAGACTATGAGATACTCACCTAACCGTAAACCTTATTCTTACTTTTAACCATATAATCATAGTAAAAACAAAGTGGATTATATAAGAGCTACATTATGGGTAAATTTGCCCTTTCAAAGGATACGATGTACGTAACTATTTTATAGGCAAGCGCAAGCCTAACAATGAAACTACACTCACAAAACAAAATGTTGTCCTTTACATTTAACTTAAAAGAATACAAACAATAAAAGTTATTTTGAAATAAAGACAAGTGAAAAACAAAAAGCAACAACCAAATAAACAAACAAACACCCCCCCCCCAAAAAAACCCAACCCCAAACAAACAAAAAAACAAACAAAAAACAATTAGATTAGCAAAATTTCATCCATTTGAGAGACTCTGTATTATTAGCCTGTCAAATTCCAAATTCAGGTTGTTTTTCTGGCTCATTGTATTCTGCCACTTCCATCCTTTGACCAGATTAAGTGGAAGAATGAATATGTGTCTCTGTAAGACTTGTTCAAATTCCCATAGAAAGCCTGGAAGGATTTTTTTTTTTTATGTTTATATAACAATGCGTAAATATGCAGCAGTTCAACAATGTGCATCACTGAGTAGAGTCAGGATTGTGTTAATAATTTCTATGTTTATTCCAGACTAGTGCACTTGTGCTCACACCACCATGCTGGTAGGAGCTAATAAGCTTTTCTGGATAAATGAATGGAAATAGTTTCCTAAGGGTGTTGTGAACGGGCCAAAATGTCTCTAATTTCTTATTGCTTTGGCTGTTAGGCTATGAGTGTGATTTATAATATGCCTTTTATTTTCATAATTGCACCTCTACTCCAAGAATACAGTTGTATGTAATAAAGTCGATCCTTAGTGGTTTACATAGAGCTCATTTTCCTCCTCTGTATACCACTCAGCTCTGAGTTTATGTAAATGCTTTATTTTGACCTCATTGTTTGACCTCATCTTCCACCACCTGTTTCAAACACTGTTCTTCATATTTCCCTTTTTTCCCTGTTTAAAGGTGCAAAGCATTCTTTTTGCACTTGGTTTAACTGCCAAAGTTTCAAAGCTATGATAAGATGTTAGAGTTTGTATGAATTTATCAGATGTGAATGGATGCCATTTAATTTCCATTCACCCATTGGAGTATTTGACTGTATTCATTTACTGTGGAGATACTGTAGGGAGGAGCATTGTCCCTTCTAATGTCACCAAAGTGGCATTAGAACAGCTGGGATAGGTGATCCCCTTACAAGACCAATCCAAGGGATGGATTGGAAGGGATCCAAACATCAATCATGAACCCAAATAATAAAAAAATGCAAACCAAAAAAAAAAAAAAAAACACTAGGGGGAAAAAAGAAAACAAAAAACAGAAAGATGAATAAAGTCCAAAATATGAATTTCACATCATGCAAAATAGACTCTAATTCACATCAATATTAAAGTTGACTAAGTCAAATTTTAGAGATTAGACATAATAATAATAATAATTAAAAAAAAAGCAGAAAGAATTAAAAAAAATTTTTTTTTAGTGATATATGAAGAAGGCAGCCAAAACATCAGGACAGAAAAAGTGTGGGAGTTAGAATAATGAGAAATCAGGCATTAACTTTCTTGGCACCTCGAAGTTCCACTATGAAAAATTTCCTGGTATCCACTGGTAAAAATGCTTTAGATTACTTGCAACTAAGTTAAACATTAGCATATAATTATGTGGAATAAGATTCATTGTTATTCTATTAACTTGCATTCATGAACACAATTGGACCATCTTTTCAGTGCACAATCTTAGAACAGTATCCCTGAGGGACGAACCAAACGCTGACTTTACAACCGACATTTTACATATTTTTGCATCCACTGTGCGCATTAGACAAGATAAAAATTTGTTAGATTGACTTCAACACCTCCTACACACATTTGATTAAAAGTAAAAGTCATAAACAAAATAGATCAGAATGATGGCATGATATGTAATGGCAGTAGATACTCCATTTCTAGAAATTATGTTCACAAAAAAATTATTTACAATTACAAATTTAATTCATGGATTTTTATTTAATTTTGCAAGTTAAAGATTATTATGCATTATCAAAATTTTCATGGTTAGGCACGTTTGTAAGTGCCTTGTCTTATTTTAAGTATATATATATTTAAAAAAAAAAAAAAAAAAAAAAAGAAGCAGTTAAAACTTGTTGAAGGGCTTTTGTAGCTATACCAAGCAGAGATGGAACCTAGATGCAAACCAAAGTTTCTTTCATTTTACCCACTAAAGCTGCCTCAAGAATTTCTTAAATGTAGCTTAATTACATATAGCTTCCAATCATGACAAAACATTTTTGCAACTTATAAATGAGATTTCTATGCTTGGCTTAATACAAGTAAGAATGAAGTCTTATATTAATTTACTGTCTGGTAGAGAATAAAAAACTCTGTGACCTTTTTTAAAAGAAGAAAAAGCTTACCTATGCCAAAGCGAGACAATTAAAATGAAAACACTATAATGCTTTGGTTGCATTATAAATTTAAACAGAAGGTTAGTATTGCCACTAAAGCCAGCTTATACATGAGAAAGAGTTTTGGAAAAATATTCAGAGCAGATTTTAGTAGACACTGCATTTAGCTTAAACTTGTATCTGCTGCAAGCAATAGAGGTAAAAATTCCCCAAACAACAGCACATCAAGTTGAAGCATATAGCCAGCTCAAAAAAATGTGTCTTTTTCTGATTATAAAAAGAAAAAAATATTTAAGGGTATCTCCTAGCATATAGTTGCAAATTTACTGTAAAGATTAAGTGCTTTTGCATATCAACCTATTTTGAGTTTTACAGTTTAGGACTTTGTTGTTTTGCCACCAAACATATATCCACCCACACTTTTCCTGGATTCTATTTTTTTTTTCTGTCAATGATCAAATATTATAATAGTTACTATACAGTAATGAACTGAAAATGGCAGTCTCCTTAAAAGCTTGACGTCTGGGCAGAAGGGGTTTCTATTGAAAAAGAATGCATAGAACCTCTGAAGGAAAAAAAATAGAAAAAAAAGTGAACCAGTTGACATTTCAACCATGATCTAATGTCACAATTGAAATTTGCTAACTCTTTTAATTTGCAAACTATGAATGTAACATATTTACATAGTTACATTCATAGGACTAAACTGTGGGCTAGGTCTTGTTCGATGTGACCATGCATAACACTGCCAGCACTGAGAAGATTCCTTTGCTTTTTACATGTCACATTTTCAAGACTTTGCATAACATTTAATTCAAACTCACATTCAAGTTGGAAGAAACTGGTGTAACTGTGTTTTTCTCTAAGCTGCAGTTAAGGAGACAATGCAGACACATTTGAATGCTATATTTGTACAAATGGCTGAAAACTGAGTGTGGGCAAAAGCATTAGGGACCTTCAGTCTAATGGGCAGTTTGTTGAGGCACAGAGATCTGTGTTCTCTACTCACCATGGCAACTGATGATTGGAATATTTGTCTCACCTCAATACTCCTGTTTGATATGTGTTCTTCCTAGCGGCAAAAGTGGGTATTTTATGTCATTATCATTTTGTTCCCTTTAAACAAAATAAAGACTTGGAGGTAAATGTCAATAATTGAAGTGCTGATATTTATTGCAAAAAAAAAAATAAAAAAAATTAATCCCTTAAACAAGAACAAATTGAGATTATACAGGTCCCATGTATTTCTACCCAGTAGACAGCTGACTTACTATCTTTTGTTACTGCAATAATAGACATCTGCCTCTACCTGAAATTTTAACATGCTTAAAAAGACGTTTTGATCTATAAAATATTTAAATTTTGTGACTTCGTTGATATGGCATGTTGATAATATGGCAATGTTTACATGATATTTGAGTATAACACCATGAAAAGGGGGAAAAAATATGGTTTGGTGCTCTGTACAATATGCAAATACTGTACTTACCATGAGTTTGTCACCTAATATAGTACTTTAGGCCAACAATTTTTCTCAGGGATATTCAAACATGTCAACCAGCTTAACATTACTGTGTTACGAATTTCTGTGTGATGAAACCCCCAGACAGATTCATAAATAAAAGATACAGAGATAGGCCATGAAATCCTCCCATTTCCTACAAACATGAGATCATTCCAGCAAACACACATACACACAGAGAAATTGTAATTGTCACCCTGATCGTGGAATACTACATTATTCATCACAATGCACGTGGGTTCAACGATTAATACCACTTGTAAAACTGGCTGTTATGCAATTTTAAGCACCCAAAATATAGTAGTTCATTCCAGTATAACATTACTTTTGTGTCTGAGACTGCTGAGAAATAGGTTACATCTGGATGTTGTGCCATATCACTAGCAATGCTCTAGTTAAAACTGAGCTTATGAAAATTCTTAGAACTAGATTCTTCAGTTGTATTTACTTTATCTTTTACACAGCATCCATGAAACATTATCTATTATGCTGTCAAGCCCAAGAAGAAGTGTGTAGAAAACCACAGGGCAAATTGTTGCGTTCAGTCAAAGGTAACCCTTTAAGAAGTTGAAGTTGTTTATCATTTAAAATGACCTGCTGTGAAGCAGGTACTTTAAACTTTAAAAACAGCCTCAATCAGGCAAGTTAAACAATGAAACATAAAATAATATGAAATAAAATAGTAAAAGATGACAAACTAATTAAAATTAGAAAGGCAAAATAAGCTGAAAACTATCACCTTGACATTGCAGTTTTTTTTTGTCATGACTATTGACATAAAAAATAAACAAAAAAACCCCAGCATTTCAGAGTTTCATCAGATTAGTAACAGCTGAAACATCTTATCATGTAAAGACAGACTGTGTCCAGTGGACTGCACGTGCAGAGCATCAGAGATGTATTATATGTCCTTCACTTTTAAATGTAAAATGCTTTGAATGAACCCATGGAAAATCCAAATATCTAACAAATGAAATTAAAACTGACCTCTTCCCTGCAGGCAACTATGATACCTGCCTTTTAATATGAAAGTACAAAGACACCTTCATCTAACTTGCATCAATTCTGAAAGGATCAGCTTTCATTAGACTCTTTCCTTTTCTGTGGCAGGTATTATCTAGACTATTGGTTCTCAAACTTTTTTACGGTGTACTACCTCAAAAGATGTTAGGCTCTCTAAGTACCACCTTTATGACTGATATTGAAATATAGTTGAAATTATTTACCCTTTTCCACCAGACACACTTTAGACAGAGATAAGTTAGTTACAAATTCCTTTTTTAATGAGTAGTGACAGCTATCAGTGTAAAGAACTTGCATTTAAACTAAGCAAAGTCCTTTTAACCCTAAGGGCTCTGAGACTATTTTGGTTGTTTGAATATTATTTATTTTGTCTTTATATATCACATAAAAAGGTTTATCATACCTATATTTAGTATCTTTTTGTTCAGCATAACTTTACCTCCAAAATCTGATCACAATTTATTTCTCATTAACCAATTTAATTAATACTAGGTCACAAAAATTCTCAAATCTAATAAAACCCATAAGCACCATATTTTTGTCTATTGTAAAATGACAAAATATAGCAAATATATTGAAAGTAACTCCTCTCAATTCCGCTTTAAAACCTAGATAAAAAGTTTTGTACCATCAAATTCAAATTAACATATGACCAATTGTTTGATGTCTAGAAACTGGAAAAGTATCAAATTCGCACTTTTGAGTGAAGCTGACACACAAGGTGACCTATTTTTACTTTAATTGTTACAGTGCTATGAAAATGTCATGCGATGTCTTTAAAATGCTAAAAAAAATATCTAGTCACTTTGAAATTGTCTTTGAATTGTGCATTGACACCTAGTGTTTCAAATCAGAACTGCAGTCGAAAAAGAAATACATGGAGAGCGTTCTTCCCCCCTATGCACCCTCGGACAGTTTCGCGCAGGTTGCCGGTTAGTGGGAGGACAGCTATTTTGTATACAGTCTATAAAAGACGGAGAACATATTAACATTAACAAAACAATTAAGTGTCACCACAGAGCTTCAGTCTATACAACTAAAAACCACCAACCAGGCCAGAAATCTGGGTGTATTGATGGACTCAGACTTTAACTTTGAGAAAAAAAAGCAAACATTAGACAGAAGAACAGGGGTCACCATCTCTTCTCCTCAGGTTTTCCTTCAGGTTTTAAATGTTTCCCTGCTGCATCACACCAAACAAAATGAATCTCCAGAAGCTTTATGTCAAGTTCTTCACAAGCCTGTTAATGACTCATTGATTTGAGTCAGGTTTATTGCAGCAGGGAAACATCTAAAAATCTGCTGGGCAGTAGCCCTTGAGGACCGGAGTTAGTGACCCCTGTATTAAAGGATCACACAAAGCCAGTACAGGCTCATGCATTTTTTGACTGAGTAAATCCACTGGTTTTGCTGCAGCTCCCTGTAGGTTAAATCATGCTCTTTTCCCTCACTTAAAAATCAGCAAAAAGGAGAACTTCATGCTGGTTGTCTTCAATGTCTCTTCCCATTATTCCCCTTTTAAAAATGATACTAGGTGAAACATAGTGATCTCATTATTTGTTCCATTTACTTTATTTACTCCATGTTCCAGGAAAATGTGTATTTTTAGGTTATCAGACTAGCAGCTAGCTGCTGGAGACAGTCCTGCTACACAGTCTGACATTTGGTTTAGTCTACACTGTAAAGTTTCAATTATATTTTGCTGTTGTCTGATAACAGGAGTGTGCAAATACATTACGGTGCATTTCACTGTTAAAACTCAGTTTTGGCATGTTTAAAACATTAATTTAAAGGTCTAAAAAGATACAGCATTTGAAACAGTGAACATGACAACAAACTGCTATATGCTGAACCAATGTATTGTTTGTAAATTGTTTCAAATGAAAAACAATAAAAAAATGAGTGAATGGGAGAACTGCATGGTTTTCTTCAATATCTCTTTATTATTCCCTCTTTAAAAGGTACAACATTATAAGGCTTTGCCTTTGTAAAAGTTAATATCTCAAAAATATTGATGCTTATCTATCAGAGCAATCTTTTTGTTTACCAAAAGGCAAATCCTTCTGCAGACTCAAGCCACACCAAGTATTATTTGTCCTTGTAAAACAACCAACTGTGCATTCCCCAAACTTTACTAATTCATTTAAATTCCAATATGAATGAATGAATGAATGAATGAATGAATGAATGAATGAATGAATGAATGAATGGTTTCTACATTCTTTATTATTGTGTGTTTTGTCGGACATAAAGCAGTCTTTTCAGTGTAACCACTACTAATGACTTCAATTTAATGACTGAATTAATTGGCTAGGCCCAAGTTTGGACTGGTGTTTTATTGTATTATTATTGGGGTTAATGAGGCTAGCGTAACACTGGGTGGATTCTTTCCTCCCCTGCTAATAGTGCAATGAGAATAATGTAGCACTTTTCTGCTGTGTTGATTAGAATGCAACACTCTATTCAGAATTGTAGCCGCTTGTATGAAGGTAATTGATACCAGCTGAGCAGGATTTATATTATTTTAACAACAATATTTCCTCTATTTACTTTTTAATTTTTGAGGTGCTTCAGTTAACGCTTTTTGGAATGAATGAATAAATGAATGAATGAATGAATGAATGAATGAATGAATGAATGAATGAATGAAAAGAAAGTACTTTATCCCAGAGCTAAATTATTATTATTATTTTTTTATTTTAACAATAACTAACAAGAAGATTACAAAGATAGTGATTTGTTTTAGCAACTTCTGCAGCATTCTGTTCTGAAAAATCAACTAAATCATGTTCAGCTTCTTAAAACAATAGAGGATGATCTCCCACAGTGGAGGCGCTTACCCATATCACTCATGGAGAGTGTTGCACCATTGAAATGATGGTTCTACCTAAAGTCAACTACCTGTTTTCAATGATACCCACTAAACCATCTTCCAGCTGGT
>JBAMHW010000001.1:13807436-13820196 GCA_037177495.1 Rhadinocentrus ornatus
ATAGCAATTAACTCGGCACACATGATACGCTCGGCATTATGCATCGCAAAGAAAACTATCCTTGTGAACTGGAAAACAAAAAAAAATCTGTGTTTTCAGCACTTTAGGAATCTCTTAGTAGACTACATTAATAGTGAGACAATTTCTGCCTCCTCCTCAAAGAACTCTCTGGTCTGTTCTGGGTCTGGCCCTGTCGGGGGCTGTAAGGGCCAGCAGTTGTGGTTGCCTCATGGTGGGGGGTGAGGCCACTGGTGGTGCCTAGGTCGGTGGGCGTCGGCCCTCGGCCGGACAATTCTGGGGCAGGCTGGGTGGGGGTTCTGGGCTCTGGGTGCCTGGTGATGGCCCCCTCTCCCTTCGGGGTGGTGGGGTCCGTATGTGCCGAGGGTCTGGGCCTGTCTGGTGGCAGCCCTGGGAACCAGGGTATGGCCTGGGGGCAGGAGGGGTGTAGGGGTTTTGAAGGGTGGCTGAGTGGGGTTCAGGAAATTGGTAGGGGGAGGTGCTGGGGTGTGAGACAGGGACGTTTGCATGGTGTGTGTGTGTGTGGTTTGCTTGTATGATGTGTGTATATGTGTGTGTGTGTGTGTGTGTGTATGCATGAGCCTGTGGGGGAGGCCTAGGGGGGGCCTGGGGGTGGTGCGCCGTGGGTCTTGGCTCACCCGCTATTCCCCTCCCGCTCCTCTCCTTCCCCTCCCTGGGTGTGTGGCGGGTGGGTGCGTCCTGGGGTCGGCTTGTTGGCTGCGGTCGCTCCGTGGCCCTGTCATGAGGGAGGTGGCTGCTCCTGGCCTAATATTCTTTGCTCTTGTTCTGTGTTTGGCTGGACTTTGCCTGGCAGTGTTGCAGTATACTGGCAAAGTAAATCTTTTAAAAAATACCAAATAGCAGACAAGTTAAAAATTGACAGTGGTACATATTGGACAAAACAATATCTTAAAATCTGTGTCCTCTCGGTTATTGCAGTTGCTCCTGCTGTTTTTCAGACTGCTACTAGCTCATATCAGTCTAGTCATGTTCCTCCTGTGTCAAAACAATATGCTACCAACCAAGGTTTAAGTGTTTGTCTTGGGTCTGTTAAAGCTTTCTTCATTCGTCAGGGTATCTTATCCATCATTTGGCTCTGCTCAGATTGCGACAGTTCTTCTATTCTTCCGCAATCAGGGGTTAAGAAAGGAGGTCATCACTTGATCCAAAATGGACCTTGATGCAGGGTCATACTGGACCTGCCCTATACCCTCCTGTCTTGGGCCCAGATGGGGAGGTCAGCCCCCAACACCAGATGGGGAGGTCACCCTCTAGCACCAGCTGGACCATCTCCAGCACACTCGTTACAGACTTCGTTCTCTCTCCTTGCTGCTCCTCAGTGTTTCTCTTTCATTTCCTTCTCCCTACACTCCACACCTGTTGCTTATTACACTGATTGCTACCAGGATAGTCAGAATGCACAACTAATAGCCTGTAGTTTTCAAAACAAAATTAGTTTTGCTTCCTGTCACACCAGTTTTCAGACTGTGATTGCCACTCCGCGGTTTTACGTTAGTCATTACCTTCCTGTGTATGCTGCTGAGTTTTCCCTCTTCATTGTCAGATCTTTCCCTTCGCCTTTCCTCTCATTTAGTTCCTGCCATGCTAGTTTCTGTTTGTTCTTTTTGACTCCTGTGGACTCTGCTTTCTCTGGAGTGCCTGCCCTGCAGTGCTTTAAGTTTTGTTCAGTTTTGTAAGTAATTAAAATCTTTTGTTTGCAATTCAGCTGCCTCCTGTGGGTTTTGTATTTGGTTTTGTTTTCATCAAAACACCACTTCATGACAGTATCTGCTATGCCTACCAATCTCGCCACGAAGTGGCAGCAAACGGTAGTAGATAAGACCATACTGTAGTGATTTAAAATATAGCCGACTTTTTGTTTAAGACAACTACCATCAAATTTTTTCACACTGGTTTGGAGGGTGTGCTGCTCATGTGATTTCTGAGTGTACTTTGGACTCTTTCAAGACTTATGATGATTCCAAGTCTATGAAAAAAGTTGTTTACCAGAAGGATCAACTGATTAAGCTTTCCAAAACCAAAATAATCAGCAAAATAACACACCAAATCCCAAAGGAATTGGAAAGGAAGCAAAGAGAATGCAGGGCAGAAGCGGGGCAGAGAGAAAAATTTTAAAAAATCAAACCATTTCTTGCAACTGTTCTGGTGGGTAACACAAGATTGCTAGTTAACAAAATGGACGAGCTTGAGATGCTAACAAGGTCTCGAAATAAAACATGGAATGCAGTATTATGTGCTTCATTCACCGAGACATGGCTGCACAAACACATCCCTGATTCTATCATGTCTGTACACTGCTTTAAGGTTTTACAAGCAGACCACAATTAGAAATTCAGTGGAAAGCTAAAGGGAGGTGGAATTGCAGTGCTTTTTAACCATCATTGGTGCCATCCTTGACGTGGCATTGTCAAGATCTACACATGGGACTGTTAGCTGTGAGTTTTCATCTATTTAATTTACCCAGAGGATTTACCTGTTTTATTCTGGTAGCGGTTTATATCACACCGGGTACGGCTGCAGACATAGCCTGTGATGTCATCAGCTCCATTGTTGCTAGGCTACAATCACAGCGTCCTAACACATTCATTGCGATCTCTGGAGACTTCCACAACCATTCCCTCTATTCAAACAATTTGTCAGCTGCTCTACTTCAGCAGCACTGATGTTGGACTTATTTTATATAAATGTTTAAAATACATACGGCTCCTCTGCCCTGCCTCCTGTAGGAAGATCAGACCATAATCTTGATCTTCTCACCTTCACCTACAACTTAGTTGTGTTCTAGTCATAAATATTTAAGCTAAAAAGAAAATCTAGTCATTGTGTCTTACACTGGTTGCTGGGTGTTCATTAACAGTGCAGATTACATATTTGTGCTTGTAATATCAAATCCAGCTACCAGCCATCCATTTGCTGCATTCATGCCTCAGTCAGTGTTCTACTGTGTGCACCATTCTTTGCCTTTTGATTTTTCATCTCTGAATGAGAAAAGAGATCAATGAATTCTAAGCATAAAATATTGACAACTCATTGGTGCCAAGTTATAAACCGATTTAGAAGATCACTGAGTAAAAGAGTTCAGCTTAATAACCCTCAACGTTGACTTGTTCAGTTGGAAGAGTCAGTGGAACAAAGGGACAAAACACTGAAGATGTGAAATAGTCGCAAGAGACATGTACTGTATATCTCATTGTGTTACAATAATTATTTAATGCAAATAAGAGGAACAATATCAGGGTAAAGATAGCACAAACAGTAGAAAGAGGAGAAGCATATAAATAGCAAAAAAGATAACCACACACTGGCTCAAATTCCCTTCTTTTGTTCTAATCCTGTCCTTATTCCTTTCTTTGAGACTTGACATATTATTATGTTTGTTGCATCCCTTTTTGCCATTATTTTAAATAATTTAGCACATCATTTACACTTTAATGTTTGGTCTGTGATGAGGAACCCAATCTCTAAGGAAACCCTTAATAGCTTTCTTGCAATCTTTTTTCAAAACCTTTAAACCTTTAAAGCACCCTTTAAAAGGTGTTTTAAACCTTTTAACCATCTGTAAGTCATGTTACTGTTTTCACGAGTAATTGCTGTATGTATTCATCATAGCCGGTCCCAAAATAACCCAAGTCTAATTATTCTGCCATCAGTGACGGATGTTCGTTATGAAGGTAACCTTTTTTTACAAGTTATAATCCTGTTGCACTGCCCAAACTACAATGTTTGGACAGGGTGATGGATTAAATATATTTATTTATCTTGTTTTTTGCCCTGATGCCTGGTAATGGCACTGTGCACCCTTTGCTTAGTATCAAGGAAGACAGCCAATTTCAGCACCTAGTCTATGGATGTAGTGGAATATTTTGCAGCTACTAAAACCCCAATTCCCTTCAGTATTAAAGGTTGAAATCACTCTTGAAGTTTAATGGAGGAAATTCCAGTTAATGTCAGAAGAGTACAGACCTGATTAGATATGTTAAATTCAACTCACAAAATAGCAAACACAACAATGTTCCAACCAGGAATGAAATGCATCAGTGGGTGAGCAGTGATGACTAGGAATTACTACAGTGGCAGTCTTTGATTTTACCCATGATTACATGGTTTGACTCATACAGAAAATAAGGTAATGGTTGCCTGACAGGTAAGCTGACTTGTTGTGAATATAAATAATCATATTACTGTATTATTATTATTGTACTGTCTCCTGGTTACATATATTGGCTGCGCTGTAACTATTTGCCACTCCAGTGAAACAGAAAGGGGCTGATATGGAACTACAAGAAGGAACATACCTTTCAACTCAAATGCAAGGATTACTAGGGAGAAAGTCATCAGATATGGCACAAGCCTAAAAAATTCCACTGATAACCTTCACACTGCAATGCCCCTGAATAAATGTCAAATACTATCTGCTGTTAGCTCAGCAGAACCATTGCATCCAATCTGCCCAAATGGAAGTGAAGAGATGTTGGAAACAAAGCCCCAAATCACTTTTTGTAAAGTTTCTTTCTTTAAAAAAGAACAGACAGGACCAAATATTGGTCAATTTTTTCATGTCAATTGGATTCAGTGGGTGTGTGAGTGTGCAAATGGTGTCAGCTTCATCATATTCCATTGAAACTTACTGGTTTATTATCGCATGTTAAAATTTTCCTTCTACTGTCCATCTGTGTCTGTGTATTTAGCAAAAATAGATGGCTAGGATTTGCGCTATGACCCATATGTCCATATCACCAATGCAGGATTTGCTTGCCCAAGGATACAGACACTGACGTCAGGTTTATGAATATTCAATTAGGCTGAGCTACACTTGTCCCTTTTTTCCATGGACATTAGCTCATAATTAATCTGAAGTAATATATGTTACTGTTGTCATTAAAGCCATAGATATCACTGTGTTTGGTATAATGTATTCAAGACAGGATATCAAACTATGAAGGTCTGACCTTTGGGCTCACAACACCATTTTTATTGATGCAGCCTCTTTATAATTAGGGAGTAGCTAGAGGAGGCAGTGATGAGCAGTATAGTTAGTGTGCAACTAGCGAAAGGAACAAATAAGTAGTAGTAGTAGTAGTAGTAGTAGTAGTAGCAGAAGACGCATATCTAATGTAAATAATAAATATAAATAAACAAATTTCTTAATGTGCATTTTTTTAAATTTGTTTTACCACATAATTTTTTTTGTTTTTGTGAATTTTTTCATTAATAAAAGGTAAGGCAAGATTGTATACTGTTTAAACCAGACCAGAAACAATTATCCATATATATAGTATTTGTTGAAATGTGAGGTTGACCTCAGATTATAAATAGGTTTTCTAAGAGAATCGCGTGAGATGTTAAGGAGTGCATTTGACAGTGTGATAGGATAGCTATAAGGGAAGATAATGGGATTAAGGTCTTTCATGTAGTTCCAGCATTGCAGCACTTCACTCTCTGCCCACCCATGCTTTCCTCAACCTTTTAAACCATACCTTGTCACAATGAAAGCTGGATCAGAGGTTCTCTCTATCACGGCCTTGTGCTCCTCATTAGATAGTATAACCCTTGGTTTAAAACAAGGCCTCTCAGATCTTTACACTACCAGGACTCTCTAGTTAAAGTCAGAGCTTTACCTCTTACCTTGGATCAAACTATGCTCAGTTCTCATTTGTTATGACCAGAGGTGAGGAATAATGGCAGTACATAACTTTACAATAAAGCCTTTGAGAGTGCCACATTGGTTTACATTTTTTTACATCTGATTTGAGTAAATACGAAAGATAAAAATTTTAATTTTAGAAAATTCTAAACATCAATTTAACTGTCTGGTATACTTTACATCAGTCATAGTATATCCCCTCTAAAAATGCTATCATATATATGCACCTAATTAGGAATAATAACCTTTATATTGAAGGTATTATTGCAACATAAAAAAAAAAAAGTTCAATTTATAAGAAACTATACATGTAGCAGATTTGCCATGTCTTCAGCACAAGACAGGCTGCAACAAGATTACATCCTTTAAATAGCATCAACTCCATTAGTCAATTCCATCAAACATTAAAAAACCAGGAACAAATATGGCATTTTAATTCATTTCACCATGCTGTCACCATGCACAACTGTCTTCAGTGAAGGAAAGAACTGTGAAAAATAGTCTTGTCTATCAACTCCAAGACTACTGGATGCATTACTATTACTCTATATTAACCCTTTAGATGCCAGAGTTTTTAAAGTTTTAAATGCATACTGTAAATGATTAAAAATATTCAATATAAACCAGAGTTTTTGATGGCAGTAAAATAAGTCATTAAATTTTGTATTATGGCATCACAGGTAGTAAGCTGCATTACGTTCCATAACTTTCACTATGAATTACAGCTTATGTGCTATCTCCCTCGTGCGTTGCGTCAGGAACATTATTATTATGGACGGACACACCGTGATTTCCATCATCTGCTAGATGACCAATCGTCATCAAGGAGGCAAATATTCGCCTCCAGAATCAGGCTCTGTAGGATGCCTTTCAAATTGCATTTCCTCATAAGTTTTGATGTGTGTCAAGAGAGCCTCTAATTTTAATATGACCATTTCTGGCCTCTAGAAAGTACTTCATATTATGCAGAATGCTATTTATAATGGTTAGTATGTCATATAAAACTGCAAATGCATCAGGACAACTAAAACAAAAAATAATGGAAAAATCAGTTTTCTTCTATGTTAAAATTTTGGCTGTTTATTGTATCTAATCCAAACCTAATTAATTATTTAGTTTATTTGTGTACAACGATTGACCAAAGTGTTGTACATTAAGAGAAAAAGTATAAAAATAATAAATAGGTTAAACAGATATAAAACAAGTTTGCCTCATATGAACATACAACTCATCCCGTAATTTAGGGGTTGCAACTGAAGAAGCCCAATCCCCTTTGAGGTTACCTGATACTCAGCAGTTTCAGCATCTTTCATTTTCCAGGTAATGTCCAAGATTAATAATTTTTTTTTAAAAAGCAATGTTTTTCCATGCAGGCATATTACCTTTGTGTTCAAGTACACATGATGTACAGTAAATATTTGAAAAGAGGACACAGGTAAGTAAAACATCACATCTAGTTAGATGAAAGGTTGCCAAACTTATCTCAGTAAACAAGCTCTACATCAGTAAAAGTTGCTCTAATTTACCATCTTGTCTAACTCCTTACTTGTTATATATGGATGCTTGGTCAGGCTACGTTACATATTCACACGTCAAGTACTGCCCCTGACATACAGGGTGGTCTGATTGTTGAGTCGCAAAGTTGAAGTTCAGTAAATGAAAAAGTAAAAAAAAAAAAAAAGACAAATACATTAGCTGTGAAGGGATCGTAGCACATTTTATATGCTGTTTCAAAGTACAAGAACAGGCTCCTCAGCATCTCAAACAGCACAAACCCCACAGAAACAATTACCAATGAGACACAGAACAGGATTACAGTTTCACAACTAACTCTTTTTACTCTGCAAAAGTGAGCCTTCAATTTACTGTTATTTTGGAGCAGCCTGATATTGTTATATAAATACATAACAGAAAACACCTCTGCTGTATGTATGTTTTTTTTTTCTTGTGCGGTAGCACGCAACACTTTTGCATTCCCTCGCAATACTTTTGCGTTACCTCACAATACTTTTGCGTAAGCACGCAATCCTTTTGTGCTACCTTGCATAAAAAGGGATGATCCGAGAGAGCACAGCCTGTTAAAGCTGTTAAGGCTGCTTGTGTTTAGACTGTAAAGTGAGATTGATTTGATTTATTGGTAATTTATTAAATAAACTCCAATTTCCATTTATTTTCATGACTGAATTATTAACTGCTACAGCTTATTATTAAGAGGAAGTTGTGGTAGTTATGCAAAAAATATGTGATGCTGGCTTCTCTTGAGGATCTTCAGGCTCAAAAAGGCTCATTTAATCTTCTTTATTTAGATTATTCCGTCTGCATTCTGCCAGCGTCATCTGACTGCTGTAACGTGTCATTCATCAGCTGCTTGATACAGTTTCTGATTGCAGCAATCCTCTGTCTACTAACCCATTAAAGCATTACGTTAACAACACACTTCCTCTGTAAACGCGGACATGATGTCATTGTCATGTGTGCGTGTTATGTTGACATTATGCTGAGAGGGACAGATGCAGACTAGAAACACCCAAAGAAACTGAGCAAAACGGCTTTTACAGACTGTACTCGCTTTCTCGGATCATCCCTTTTTTGCGAGGGAATGCAATAGGATTGCGTGCTAACGCAAAAGTACTGCAAGGTAACGCAAAAGTACTTCGAGGGAACGCAAAAGTATCGCGTGCTAACGCGAAAGAAAAAAATTACCCGTGTCCCCTGGGGGGCTCCGTAGTATAACTGCATGATGAAAAGAAAGAAAAAAAAAAGTTTTCATCTCATGTCAGAAGTCTGGGCTTCTGCAGAAGCTTCTGTGCCTTATCCTCAAAATGCTTAAAGTGTGTGGATCAGTCCTCTTTTTGTCATTATACTGCTTCTGTTTTTTTTTTGTTGCTTAATATGAATGATGATATAGTGTACTCTCACTTGTTAGTTTTTTCCTGTTTTTGTACAGCCACGGGGATTGTTACAGTGACTGACAAAATGACTGTTGGCTTGCAACAATAAATAAAAACACACTTGGGCTTAACGAGTTTAGATAAATGTCTTTCCCTTTGCAGTGCATTGCATGAATTATGTTCTAAAGACTGAAGAGTGAATTTTAAATCTGTCTTTGAGTTGTCCTTCTTATGCACTGATAGGAAAGATGCACTTCAGCTTTACTGGGAGAGCCTTCTACAATGCTCCTGCTGTTGCCTGAAGCCTCTTTTAACCTTTGTGTGGTGCTTGGCTCTTTGGGATGCGTTTTCCACATTTGTTAAAAGAAAATTCATACCATGAATTACTGTTTCTACCTAACTCACCGGCCTTGGCCCATTTTCTGTGAAGAACATGTAAAAGAACATATTTTCTTTGAGTGCACTGTATACTCTCTGCACTGTATTTTTTTTTTTTTAAACTAAGGTTGTTTGAAATTTTAGGTGAAAACTATTTCACATTTTAAAAAATCCTTTACTTGTGCGTTTTTATTAATCATATTTCAAACACCTTTCATTAATAAAGCCTTATTTACTGGCATTTTGGGGAAATTTCCCAGGCTCAGGCCCATCACCACCAACCCACCTCACTTCTACTATTTTGAGTTGGATGTGACTTGGAAACGGATTAATCTTTTGAAATATTTACAAGGTGTGTGGCAGCAACCTTGTAACAACCGCTGAGGGTCAAGATATAATTTTGTCTCCACAGCCTTGCAGACACACATCTGCCTGTTGCTGTCATTTTGCTGTCATTTGGGGGTAGTTACTGTATAAAATAATGAGTAGGTGAAGGTGATAGGCGAGCTTTGTTACTGCTGCTGTTGGTCTTTTAGCTTACAGCTGTGGTGAAAGAAAAGTTACAGGAAACACAGATCTGCATTGTCGTGGAAAAAGAGTGTAAAAATAATTAAAACTGTCCAGGGCACCTAACGTCACTGTTTTTCACCAATGCATGTTAGTTCTTTACTTTGTCTACTTCCATGTCATGAAACCTTTTGTGGTTGTTCAAGATAAGTCTAGCACATGGTTATGTCTTGGTGGAAAAAATAATTATGCAAAAACCGAGCTTTCCAGAGGAGAGTCCACATTTGCCAGAGAAAGGGAGACAAATTTGTGACAAAGGGTATATATTGTATTGAGGATGTTCCTGAAAACTTACAACTCTCAAAGCAGTTTGCTTGAAAGGAATTCAAAGGAAAATGCAAATCATTCAAAAAAAAAAAAAAAAAAAAAATCCTCTTAGCAGTACCAACAACTTGATTAGTGTAAGACAGTTGTGACAATCTGTGGCTAAGAAGCTGTGGAAACTTAGAGGTTACGTTTTTGTGGTAAGAGGACCAATCTTTGTATTAACTAGTTATTTAAACTCACTGAGATATGGAGGTGTTAAATTTTTTTCAACAGGCTTTACAGATAAAGATCAGAAATTGTATTCCTAAAGCTAAGAAAAAAAACAATAAAAGAAATTAAATAAATGGTGCATGTCTATCACAATTTTTCTTGCAAATATTTTTTTTTTTTGTTGTTGTTTTCTGGATTAATTGACTGAACTTCTTGCAAGGCAGGCTGAATTTTCAAACATCCCAATAATGAAGATTCAAACAGTGTGATAGTCTGAAAAACAAAGAAATGTTATTCAAAAAGTAGAAATAAAAAGAACAAATGTAAACCAGCACAATTAAATGTGTATTTATATACATTGTGTAATTGTATGGATATGTATGCAGATGTGTAGATGAGTATGTATGCGTACATGTTTATATTTATTTTTTTCTGTATCTATTTATTATAGATTAATGTGACAGCTGTTTTTTTATACTTCATCCTGCTCCTTTTGGGGCTCTATAGCAACTGTTATTTTTTTCGTTACTCTGATTTATTTGTGTTATTTTTGTTTAAAATAAATATCAATCAATTAATAGTAGTTTGTCAACATTGAACAACAGCAGATCCTGAAGACTAAAGCACAGATTCTGCTAAGTCATATGCAAGATTTGAAAGATGTAAGATATAGTCAAAAAAAGTTAAATCAGAAAATAATTCCAGTGTGTTTCTTTGCTGAACTTAAAGGGGAAAGTTATACACCAAAGAGACCTCAGCATGCAAGCCTATGGCGCACAACTACAGCTTATATAATTTCAATATAAACCATGGCTTAGGCTTCGGGCTCCATTAAGGACCAACCACTGTTAAGTTGTTCAGACTTGTTAGCTATCGATGCCATTTGAAGTGCCACTTAGTGCTCTGGGGCTCTGTATGCCTCTTCTAGTCATGTTTTTTTTTCCTCAGGACCCAGAAGGGTCTCAGCACCTGCTGTGTTTAAAATGTTGGTTTTTCAGTCTTAGCCTGCTGGAGATAAAATGGTCATTTTCTTGTCATTTCCTTAATCTATCAAGAAAAAGCAAAATAAGATGAACAAGTTCCATAATTTCCCCTGAAGCAAGACATGCATAGAGTTGTTTGGCAAGAAGAGCCAATGTCTTTGAATTTTTAAAACAATGGAGAAATAGGATTTTCTTGTTTATATTTTTTTATATGGAGAATAAGTGTAGAATAAACAATTTCATGTCATTTCAAAAGCATCTCTTGATGCAACTCTCTGTTCTGTTACTTTTCTCATTTTGCCGAACACACACACACACACACACACACACACATTAACACAATCAGAATAAACAATAAATGAGAATACAGAATTGTCTTTTAGAGGGCGCTCTAGGTATTTGAAGTAGGTATATTTTCTGTTGGTTAATGTAATACTAACATTTTGTCTACTATCCACCCATTTGCAATCCATGTGGAGGGAAGTGCTGGAAATGGCCGAAGATGTGAGGGTCAGAGTGCAGGTGTGTTTAAATTTAAGCAACATAGGTTCTATGTGAATGGTTTGTGATTGGGGTGTGCCCACCCCCTTGCACTGATTAACCCCATTACTACCTGCAAACTTGAACAATGAATAGAAATGTTAAATATTTATATTCTTACACTGCTTATGTACATTAACTCAGCTGCATTCATGTTTCTTTAAAGGAAATTTAAACTCTGACAGAATTATAAAACCACCAGGCTCAAGGCTGAAGAAACATCTTTCATCCACCAAGATTGCTCCCTTCCTAGTACAGGGTCACTGCCATTGATTTGTACCAGCATGAAAATCTGCCCCAAGGCACTTAATGGGACAGTGTTCTGCCCATAATGTAGCCTGAAAAGCTTCAAGATGTCATTGCAATTGAATTATACTTCCTTTCATCGTGTGCATGAAGGCTTCTTTGTATGAACTGTACTAACATACAAGAAGAAATATTTGGGAAAATCCAACAAATGCTTGTTAGACCTTGAAGTGTTTGCACTGCTGAATTCATTAGTTTTGTTCTCTATTCACAGTCGTGTTAGTTGTGTGATGAAGAAATCATTCAGCTATTTAGCCAGTATTATTTTTCAGTGTTTTATAATAACAAAATCTCTGGCAGGTTTCCATGCTGGCTTTAAAAAAATAAAAAGCATCACAGTCACATCGTCTTGTCTTTATTTAGCATTCGTCCCGTCAGCAACTGGATGTCAACTACTAAAGCAGTCACCTGGACAGGCCCCTCAGGCTAACAGATATGTCAGCTTTCTCCTCCACTGCAGTTGATTTCCCCCCACCTAGCCTGTGAATGTATCCAAATGATCTTTGGCTTGAGGTAATCAAGGGGGAGCAGGAATTGAAAGGACATAGAAAAAAAAAAGAGGAAGGGTAGGAGAAAGAGGTTGAATTGGGAGAAAAATTAAAGCAGGGATGGAGGCTCAAGTATGTGTGGTCGGGGGGACACCTGGGACTGGGACGTGATCCAGCTTGTACATCTTGTCACACCTGTTGCATCGACTGTCTGGCAAACACCAGTGAAAAGAGTAAGGGGGTAGCCATCTGCTCCATCCTGCCCTTTTCCAGTGTGTTGCCATGGGGATTTTCTTGTCTAGCCAAATGTACAGCAAAAACCTTGCTGATAGACAACAGCTTTGGGGGGGGGAAAGGAATGGGGGGTGCGGTGGGGGGGGGGGGGGGTGTGTGTTTGTTTTTTTTCTGGTTAGCGACGTGAGTGGTGGTATTGATGCGAGGACCATT
>JBAMHW010000001.1:13829266-13847689 GCA_037177495.1 Rhadinocentrus ornatus
TATATATACCATACCAACAAAACACTGACTCACCATTTTTAATCTACCTGTAGTGTTTGCGATCATACCATAAAATAATTAGATACTCTAGTCGTCTGATTAGAATAGGATTAAACTGGGAACATAAACATAAACAAACATGAAGCTTATCTTAATCCAAAATGAAACACTTGAAAACATTGCAATGTAAAGATCAAACAGTGGGATGAAACAGTAGAGTACAGTGTGAATGTTCACACAGCAACATTACCAAGGCTTGAAAACCATACAATGGTTCTGTTAGGAGCTGCTATTATGTTGTAGCCTAGATAATAAAAATACTGTCTTCTCAAGCATTGTTTGCATTGGCTTAATTAACAATGGCAATTACAATTATAGTCAAACAGCCACTGATTACCCTGTGGTTGGATAACTGGAATTGCTTTTTATCAGGCTGTCCCCAAAAATTCTTTAAAAAGCCTCCAGTTGATCTAAAATGTTGCAGCAAGAATTCTGATTACAAATGGTTTCTTATAAGATATAAAAACAGATTTAAAGTTATTTTCCTCATATATAAACCCATAATAAAGACTAATTTTTTTAGCTCTTATGTAGGCCCATTTATGCTCCCATAAATACGTAAATAGAGCCATCTATTTTAAACGTTGTCATATGTCACTGTCCTCATACTTTCATGTGTCTTTTACGCTGCCATGGTGTTAAAGGTACAGTGTGTAGCTTTTTTGTATTTTTGTTAGCAAAAATCAAGAATTGCTTTCATAAATACGTATTTTACCAAAGTCTAATCACAGTCTTATCCAAATGAAATCGTTCTCGTAGCTTAGAATTAGATGTTTATAAATACATAGGTGGCATCACAACCAACTGGAGGCTGCCATGTTGCGTCGCCATCTTTAAATACAGCAGCCAAAAGGGGAAAAACTTGCTAGCCTTGTGCATTTTACCTGCGAGTCCCCGCTGTTTCGGGGGGAGAGGTGGTGTAAACAAGCCAGGACGACCGTGGATCATTCAGCTTGCCAGCTTACATTGAAATAGAGGACCACCTATACTCTTTGCCCGCGAGATGGAGGAAAAAATAGCCAAGAAAAGAAAAAGAAATAATAACTGGGAGAAAACGAGAGTGTACGTTGGTGGAACATTTACTAGATGGAGGCAGCTGATGAGGAGAGGGACTTCAAAGCTAACGCGGAGGTTGCATATTTCTGCTGGATAGGTGAGTTAGTGCAATCTAACAGTGAAGTTTATTGTGGTGTTATGTTAGAAACAGGGCAGGGTGGTCCAGCAACTACTTTATCCTCCCGTTTAAGTCGGTTAATTTACGGTCACTCGCTATATAAAACAGCAGAAACAGCTAATATGTTAGTTAGCCTACAGTAGAAAAGCTCTGTTGCAACAGTTTTCAGTTGTTACTCTTCACAGAAGTCATACCAGCAGGCGACCGTGCGCTTCTTTCAGACGTATTTTCTGAGAGCTTACTCTCCTGTTTTATATTTTATTTCAGCTGATTTGTCAACGGGATCAGGGTAGTTGTCGTCCTTCTAGTCAGACAAAATAGACCAAAGTAATACCAGTTTCTCGGCGTGATTTATTCACCAGAAACCGCAGCATTCTAACATAAAAATATCTCAGATAATAACTTTATTCTATCAATACCTCCCTTCATAAATCAGCTTCCTCTTGCAGCGCCAACAGTCCACTGCCCTGCATTTACTTCCTCTTTCTCTCCCTTCATCAGATGATCTCTGAGTCTGCAAGTCACAAAAACCGATTTCACAGGATAACATTAGCTATTAGCAGTAGCTTGGTACTAAATGCATGGAGGACACGCTTGTAACTTATTGGCATTAAAAAACTAATGATGTATCGTTCTGTTCCTCATGCTCATGTCATGTCACCTGACGGGACGCTCGAACTTCACATTTATGAATCTCCGCGGCTTCAGTAGTTGTAATAACGCTCTTTTTAACGGTAAGGCTCCAGTAGAGCACTACTCGGTTGCTTGTAATTTATTAGATATAATATTCTCACCTCCCACCACTAGATGGGAGTAATTCTTACACACTGGAGCTTTAAGTAAATTCTTCTACTTGTGTGCAGTGGTAAGTTCAGAGATCACTCCTGCAATCCGATGTTATTGTCAGACACTGGTTGGCAGCAGTAATGCGTCGCTGTAAAGTTGTCTCCAACCACCCAACACGCCTCAACACTTGCATAGCCTTTCTTGAAAAGCTCACACAATTTCTACAGTTGTTGTCCACAGCTCAATCCCAAACATCAAAAATCCCTGTACACACTACCCCTTCACTACCGAGTGCTACTCCCAATGAAGTCACATTTGCAGCTGTGGAGGGCATTTTAATTGGAGGGGGAGGGCATAAATAAGATGTGCAGGAATGGGACGCCCTCTTCCCTCAACCGGAAACACTTGTTGCCATGGTAACACATCCCAAATGTCTGATTTTAGCAAAACGGCCATCCTCTAAAAAGCCGCATCAGCTGCCTTGTTTTTTCAACTGTTCCTGAAACATTATAAATTCAGCAACCACTACAACAACAGGACCTACATTATACTGCAAATACTTTTACGATATTTCACAAGCCTTTTAACTCCATTACCATTTCATGTTTCTAATCAAACGAACGACTGCTGCTAATCGTGCTTACATCAGATCAAACGTCAGCATAGAGGAAGATTTGCTAGTTTAATTTGATCTCTCTAACCTTGTGAACCTTGTTTTGTCAGTGTGACAAACATGCAGGACCCATGTGGAACTCATATTTGAAGGCTGTTTTCTCCATTTTGTCGTCGCACCAGTTGTAAAATTTGTTGTGATTGTGGACGATTTGCAGACTAGCTATTTGAGGGATGAACAGTCCACTCACCACCACAGTACTTGGCTTGGGACAGTCTTTAATATGGTTAATTTTCTTTATCTTGTCACGTCTCAGCTATTCTGCTGCAATTTCTCGTGGTATTGCTTGGTTTTCTGCATCAAGGGAAGGATGACTAAGCTCTTTGAAAATGGACCAAATTATGCACGTAATTGACGCACGAGAGGGACAAAACTGTCCGTCTGTCTGGAATCTTTCCTCAGCGTTGAACATAAATGGACCTCATTGCTGGTTTCCATTTTTTTTCAGCTATACTTTTTGCTAATAATAATAATAATAAAAAGAAAACATAAAATTACCAAATGGCTTAAGCCTTTTTTTAATTTCTGCATTGGGAAATCTGTTAAATTTACAGTAAAGATTGGTGTTATTTTTAATGTTAGAAAATCCTAGACTTACAGGGATTGTGTATGTATTTAGAATATGAAAAGCAAAGAAAACGAAAGTTGTTTACTAGATGAATGGCTTTCCAGAGATGATAAAGGTGATCTCTGTTATTAGTCTCTGAAGGTTTTTTTTTTTTTAAACTGTATTTGTTATATTTTTTAAGTGTCAATACATATCTTAGTCCAAAAGTATGGGAAGAGACAAGCTGTGGATACAGAAATAACTTTTTTTGGAAGTACATTTGTTGTTTTACACATTCTGAGATTTGTTAACTTAAAGCAGAAGAAAATCAGCCTTCCTGCAGGTTGCTACAGGACTTAAGGATTAAGAGATGTACTACTCAGAGAACATAAGCTTCAGAAGTAATTATGGTCAGTGAACACTCAGTGGATTGACCTGCAGAATCTGAAGAGAATTTGGTGATAGAAGGCGGGGGATCACCATGAACACCTTCTTATTTTCCACCTGGCAGTTTTACAGAGTATCATGGACCCCCCCCATTATTAATGATAAATCATTCAAATTTGGCTGTGATGTGTATAAAACATTTTTTTTTATGTTGCAAAGACTGAATGTAGATTTGTTACAGCTTTACTCTTAGATATAGTATGGTGTAATTTAACCTGAAAATTAAAGTAGATGTTCTTTCAATTCTGAGTCCACCCTTCAAATCCGCACTTCATTTGGCCTCAAACGAAGGATGCTGTTGATGCATCCTTCGTGGCCTCTTTTCTCCCAGAATTCATTGTGCACAAGACAGTGGCAAATCAGCAACTGAGCTCAGAAGAGTACGTTTTAGATTTCTATAACGTTTTATAAAAAAAAGAAAAAGTAGGGTTGGTTATTGCACTTGTAAAGGTTTGTTAAATGGTGACATTAAAAAACAGGATTATATGATATTAGTGGATTTTTAAGGGGTTAATGAAGTGTGTACCGGACATCAGAGCGTGTTTTTCTTTTTTTCTGTCGGAGTTGCCGGTCGGTGTTCAGTGTTCACTGAAGTGTCCTACGTGTAATTTCAGAGATTTAACTGATTTAACGTCCTGTGTTGTTGCTACGGGAAACTATTGTTGGCTAGGCAGGGTGTCCCGCACTTTAAGCGGATTTTGAAAACTGTACACTACGGAGCACACGCTGTAGCCTCAGTTGTTTCTTTTGCACTGACACCTAATAATGTGAAAAATCATACAATAAGTCAGTGAACACAGTCAGAGAGAGAATAGGGACAGTTATTCCTTATCGTTCTGCCAGTAGTAAGACTCATGCTATACTGCAAAGGAATCTATTCCTTAAAACTCACTATCACTTGACAAAGCAGTCTGTTTAGCTACTCATAATGTACCATGTACAATGGCTTCATTGCAACATGCGTGTGATGTATGACTGTAATTTTCTGCCCAAGGTTTTATAGATATATGCAAATATAAATGCTTATTGCATCTCCAAGTCAAAGAAGATAGAGATAGAATATTGTTGCCATTACCAGTCTGAATGAAGTCTAATCGCTTAAATGCAGAAGCGGCAGTACGTGTATGAATTTTATGCCCAGAGAAAAGAAGTGGTGTAAATGCTGATTCAACCTTGTCTTACCAATAAAAGAAACAGGTGGTTTTATTTCTTAATAAAAACCTAATATTTTGCTGTAGTATGAAAAAGAAAATCTCACATGATCTTTTACTGAAGACATTTAGTTAATTATCAATATTCAAACTATTGACAGAATAGATTTGTAGAAACTCAAGTATCAGAGTTTTGGTGAAACTGAATTGTATTATAGCTTGTCTTAAATTGATAACATAATGTTATAACTGTGAGAGTACTTCTCCAGAATAAAATATCCCACTGTTACACTGATGTGTAAAAAGCAACTGCAGGGTCAAATTTTCAAAAACATTCTGCCGGACATCTCTGGTGTTCTTGTGTGACAGCAATTAATGATGGTCCAAATAATTATTGTACATTATAAGTTGAATTCATGTTCACTTGTTTTATTAAATGAGGGTCCAATGGGCTAATTAGACTAAAGCTTCATTACATCATCTTAATTACAAAATAAGTTTAAAGACTTATGAGAAACAGTTTTGTTCATTTACTGAAATTAATCTTTCTCTCTCTGTCCCATTTTGCTTGAGCCTCTTGAGGCTCTATACAGTAAGTCCAAGTCCTAAGTTGATTCTGTTTAATTAAAGTGATTTAAAAGCCTATTGGAAGTAAGTTGTATTGTTTTTTTTTTTGTGTATATCTTAAGAAATAGGGTAGCATTAGACATATTGTAGTGTAAAGCTGTTGGCAAATTGCACAACTAAGAGTAAACCACTTTAATAGAAGTTTTTTTGTTGACTATTGTAAGTGTTTAATCACATGGCGGCTGGTGGGAATTATAAAGTATTTTAGATTTCTTTGGTAACTCAAAAAACCTGCCCCCTTGGCACAATTATCAGCACTGTAGCTATTGTTGTGGTTGTTTGGTGTGATGTATATTTACAGTCACAGAGTTTACTTTTGGGATATGCCACATAATATGCCAAGAGAGAGGTTTTAATTATGATCTCACCAGTATGCTGCATGTGTCTTGTGTTGGTTCTGATTAGTGCTTAGGGAATCAAAGCATTGTTTGTTTGCGCTAAGCGAGGTATGTGTATATGTGTGCCTATGACGAGTTGTTGGTAACCCATAGGGCTTATGTTTCTACTCTGAACAGAGGAGAAGTGATTTATTTGCTCAGGGCCACACTGTGCATCCAATCAGCATCAAGCACCCCAGGGTGACACCATCATGGTCATCTCCTCTGCAGGAAATGATGCAAGCTCTACTGTAATTACATAGGGTGTGAGACCAATAAAATTGGGCCTATTCGTGTCACAGCATCAGATAAGCACTGGCTGCTGGATGCATTGCAGCAATTACTGCAGGCCTGTGCTCCTCGGCTGTAGAATTGGGAAATGATCATCTTTGAAACACAGCAGAGTACTACTGCCTCCAGCACAATAACTCAACATGTCCACTTGGCTATGTCAGCTCTTCATGAGGAGAGAATGTGAGAGAAGGGATGATCACAAGGACTTAAAGTAATAACGAAAGACCAAAAAAAAAATAAAAAATTAAAAATCTGTAATATTAGAGAAGATACAGTATTGCATTCGCAAATATTAATCTACTTGCTCGAAGCTAAGGCTAACAAGTGATATGAGAATTTGTAGCATTTTTTGCAATGTTTTTGATGAAATTTTCTATTCTGTGTATCCTTAAAAATAGCCTTCAAAGAATCCTGATATGGTTATGCTGCTTGTTTGGATTAATCAATAGGCAATTAAAGATTAATGCAAAATAAAGTGATCAATCAAAACTTTTCCTGGACCAAGATATGGTAAAGGTGAAGGGATGATAAGGCTCTACATTAATCCTACATGTCTTCTACTAGGATAGATAAAACCAAAAGTTATCATCAACTATATTATGGTTTTTGGGTATTTATTAGAATCTTGATCAGCTGCATGCTCTATTTTGTCCCAAGCTACTCTCACGAAGAGAAAAATAATCAGATGAGAAACAGGAGCAAGAGTAGGAGAATAAAAGTGGCTTTTGAATAGTGAAGAAAAATGGGATAGAAACTTACAGCCACTAGAAGAGAACAGAAACATGGTGAAGAGCCAGACTAATGAGGTAGATGTCTATTTGTTTCACTGGAGACACAATGGCCAGCCATCTGCAATCCACCCTCTTTATTGCTTATGCCAATATGATCTCATCTCCCAATGGAAAGGTAGACACTGTGGTTCTGACAGGGAGACATCCTCTCTGTTTGAGAGAGTTGGTGGAAGCACAAAGAGAGGTTCAGTTAGAGAAGGTCTTAGGTCAATGACTGTATTAGACACAGTGATTGATCCTGTAGAGAAAGGGCCCATCACATGTAATTAATGAGGAAGAGAGACACGTCTGTAGGATGGCCTTCTTTTACTGAACTGTTAGAGAAGAAATGGGGGATGAACATTGTGGTGATACTTTACACAGAAGAAAACTAATTATCTGTTTATGCATTTATTTAATATGTTGATTAACCATGGGAAAATAATACGATTTAATCTGTATTCAAGTAAATGATAATGTAACCTTTGATCTGTGCAAGGATGGAAAAACCACGATAAAAGGATGGAAAAACCATGATAATTATAAGTACTTCTATATTAATAGGATATATTCAAGACACATAAATGTAAAATGCAAGGGTTGATTAGGTCACATAAACCTTTAAAATGCCTAGCTGTTTACATTATGCATGACCATTATTCCTACATGAGTAACTTCCATCTCAAATTTCTGAAAAGTCAGGCAAATCATGCTACATCTTTTTTGTATTGTGGTGTATGCATACTAAAAAATACAACAGTTTTCTTTGGGCTGCAAAGTTAAATGCCATCCTCAAAAAGACTATCACACATTTCCTTTTAAAATTTCATGAAGCGGTGTCTCTGATGGGTTGCAATTTCTGTGTATTGTTTCACTTTTCAAGTCTACTTCACATCCAGTAAGCGAGACTGTCTGGGCTGGGTGTGTTTGCTTGACAGGGGCAATCTGGCTGCGTGTGGGCACTGATGGCATTTATGTGTACATTTTCAGGATATGTTAGGGAAACCTAGCAGAAAGATCTTCTTGCTCAGACAGAATTGGAGCCCTTTCAGGGCTTCAGGAGGAATGGATAAATGATTGGACAGGAGAAAGGAAACTGGAGAACAGCAGAGTCATGACAGGCTAGCAGTTCACAGGTACTTACCTCTCCAGTATTTTGTTTTAAAAAAAAGTCACACTTCCCAACATAAGAGATCATAAGTGTAGACAAGAAATAAACAAACATGTCTGAAAAAAGGGAGATTATAACTCAATCTCCTTCTTGTAAGAATTCACTAGGTTTGAATAATTTTGGCACATAAATTGTTTGCTGAAACCTCATTCCTAATGTACTGCTCTTATTTAACACAAGTGCTTTGAAGGTTTCTTTTTTGGTTGTTTTTGTAAAGTTTTTAAGTTTTTTAGAAGTCATTCAGAAACAGACTTTCCCTCACAATATAGAAGTGCTAAGATTATAATCCTGCTTTTTGTCTGTTACAGCAGGGAAACACACCTGATGGCTGGAAATTCACACTCAAGATATTCTTCCCCATGCTTAGAAGAAAGGCAGGTTCACACACAGATTTGAATTCATGCTATTCACTTGCTGCCTTTAAAGAAGCATTACTGAACTTTGGCATATTTTCTCACTGAGAAACGCTCTTACCAACGCTCTGATCTCTCTCTACTGAGTAATGTCACATTTTGATTCTTTTATTAATCAACCATGGTTACTGGTGTGTGACATGGTGTGTAAAGCATAACTTGGACAAAAAAGTTGAGAAGCCTTGTAAAGAATGTTGCTGGGCAACTACTCCAGGAATGGACATGATAACGAGAAGCACTCAGAGAGTGCAGACCTCAGCCAAGCCATAGGGTCTTTCACATGAGAAAACCCCCAAAAGGCCCAACAGCCTACCCAGAAACCCCTATATTTTTAACCTTTTTTATCACCAGATTCAGAATATAAACATGATCTGGGTCAAACAATATCAGATTATAACATGTACCATGATTTGCCAATAATTTTGGGCATTATCTAATGAGTCAGAAGCTGTAATGGCATAATAATCTATATCTGCTAATATAGACATGAAAATGGGTCAGGGGTGAAGGTGAGAAGGATACAACCCCTGTAGGGGCTCGGAGGCATGCACCCCACCAGAAGAAAAAAAAAATATGTATAACATTGTTAAACAGATATATGTTCACTTGAAAAATCTGATTTCAAATAACACATTTATAGCAAAGGAGTGTTTCACAAGTTCAGAGAAGTAACGCACAGGCCTATCCTAACCCACAGAGTAAAGCTGCAAGTTGTTTTACCCATAACATTAGTCCTAAATATATATAGTTGGATTTCACATAGTGTTGAATTTCACAGATTAAAAGGCAAATTCATTTACAGTTAAAATATAGTAGGTGGCATAACGTAACATAAAGAAAAGTGTCACAATAATATGAATGCCCAGCATCCACACCAATTTCATACCTTATTTGATATAATTAGCATGTCCTGTGACATATGATAGGAAAATTCTGAAAATTCACTAACGTAACAAAACGTTAATTTGTTGACTTAGGTTCTATAATGTAGCTAGTGAGTGTAGTCACAAAAAGCTAATAGTAGCTTGCATCATTTAAAGTTTGCCTTAGCCTCTCAAGCCAGTCTCCTTAGCATCCGCCAAAGTCCAAACCAAATTGGCAAATGAGTCATAACTGTCGTCTGCCCTTGGGTCAGCTCGAGAGCGCTCTGATCAGCACAAGCCAATCAGGTGGCGGTATTTTTCCCACATTCGTGCTAATATTTCAGTGTTGTAGTGCTAGTAGGGGATTTTCTTGTTGAATTCAAGGCTTACTTCAGGAGCATGCACACGTTCGCAGCTCACTATGGCTGTGCGTCGCTCACGTGCATAAAACCAAAGTCCTAATAAAACTATTTCTGGTGTAACTCTATGTCCCATCCATCAGTTGAATAATCAGTTAATTATATATTGATTGAAGCTTTGTCTACTTTCGAATAATAAAAAAGATTCAAGTGGAAAAAAATTGGGCTCTGTAAACGGCATCTTAATTATATTTATGCTGCATCGGCAGTGTGTCGGTGGTCCTAGTGTTAAAAATAATTCCTGGATCCAGATGGTGATCCGAATCACCCCCTAATCCTGTTCCTGATTCTATTTAAGTAATTTCCTAAAAACTTTTATTTATTTATTAATTTATTTTTTTTACCAGAAATAGTGTTTCAGGCTTCCTGAAAGACATTTGAAAGTTCTTCTTTGGATGTTAACTGCCTTTTGTTACCTCTCTGTCAAGATGATCTCATCCTGCTTCAATAATGTTGAGGTCTAGCTATGGGGAGGATTTTTCATTCCATAACAGCTGGATTCTCAGTCTACTTCTTGTGCTATTTGGTATATCTCAGTCTTTTCTCCTGTTTCCCTCCTCGAGCATCCTTTCTTTACAGCCACTCTTCTATGGTGACAGTTTCTGATGAGACTTCTGAGCAGTGGATGGATCAACCGAAAAGCCAGATGCTTTTCTCAGGTATAGTATCACAGGTTTTTGCTATATTTCTTCCAATTTTTTCAAGTAATAACTTTCATATATTTTTCATCTGTTTTATACAGACATTCTTGGCCTGCCACTTTTCTTTGGGAATCACATTGTTGGTGTAAAAATATGAATTCATACCTTTCAAGCTGTGCTGTCTTTGGCATTTTTCATAGATGTAACGATATAAATGGAAATGGATTATGCATCTTTGTGACAGTTTTCTTTGTAACATAGTACAATTCAAACAGGATCTTTAGCAAGTTGTCTGTTATGTTTTGACACCATGCAGACTGATCCCTTGAGTAGGCTGCTGTTTTTTATGCTTGAATCTTTCATGTGTCACTGTTAAGTGACTTGAAAAATATAGAAAGAAAAAAAACTAATCAGAAATTGCACAAGTCCAAGGACTGGGTTGAAAGTGAGTGTAATAAAAGTCAATGATCAAAGAAAAACTTTCAGAAACCTTATAAAAATGTTTCTGAAGACCATTTTAAGGTTTTGCAAGGTCTGGCTATTTTGAAGCTTAATAAAATAAATGAAAGATGGTTCAAGATTTTTAGCCAGCACTACTTTCCATGTATGTTGAATATAGTGATTGTTTGCACTGTTTGAACTCCATATTGAGAAAAGAAAAACATCCATTTAACATGTGTGACGGTCTGATTTCATTTCTGACCCTCTGACTCTGAAGCAATGTCACAGTGAACTTGGATCAGCAGAAAGCTTGCAGTACAATGATACAGTAAACAATTACTGTATCAGATGGCAATAATGTTTAGAAGAAGGACTAAACTTGAATAAAACCTAAAAATAAAATAATAGAAAATGATTACACACAAAAAAAAAAGGAATTAGGAGATGACAGTAAAATATAAATACAAACAGCTAACTCGCTAAAACTAGTCATTTGAATCCTTTCACACCGCCAGTAGCATGTTTTATAATCGTGAGCTGAACCTAAATCATTCATCATCAAGAGCTTCCGAGTGAGATACTACTGTTGGTTAAAGTGATTAAAAAATTAAAATAAATAATTGAGCTTTACCCATTCTTTTTGCCTCAAGTGCAGCACAAAAATTAGCATGTCAACCTAGAAGTTATGTGTACATCACAACCTTCTGGGGCTTATAACCGCTGCAGAATCATTTCACACAGGACGGGTTGGTGATTGCAGACCCTTAGCAGAACCCCAATACAGATAAAAGTCACATGTTAGTAGCTTTTAGTGGCTTTTTGATCAGTAAGAAAAACATATGATTTACTTAATTTTTACCATCATCCAATAATTCTGCCATACTCTAACTGTATGGATGCAATGTCATCCTGGAAGAAACCTACCACCAGATTTCAAATGTTTCATTACTGAATCAAAGTAACCAAATCAATGTTTTATTTGTTGAGACTGGCTTATGATAAGAGAGCCACCCGCATGCGCCTGCCATGTAGGAGACCAAAGTACGAATCCCACAGGTAACCGACATTACTGATGCCAGTAATTTAGTCATTTGTTTTCATTTATAAAATAAATATGTACAGGTACATCTGAGATTGGTAGTGATTTATTTAGTGTCAAATATTTCTTTCTAGTTGCTGGGTGCTAGGGTGGGCGGTGCAGAGGGACACAATCATCGCTAATAACCAGGTGGACAAGGAGTTGCGGGAAATAAAGACCATCTGGACAGAAATTGGGACAACAATAAAAAAAAACATTGTGTGAAAATAAATAAATAAAAGGAAATCCACCTTTTGCGTGTGTCATTAGCGTTGCATTACTTCTAGACTTCCAACCTCCAGTCTGCGTCTGAATGACCAAAGCTACTTTTCGTACTGACTGCTGCATGCTGGCAGCAGACTGTCCACCTTATTTAGCTGAATGCATTTTATAACATGTAAGTTTTTGTTTCAAAATTAATTTCTGCAAACAGCTTTAATATCTAACATGTGGTGTGAAAGGTAATAGTGGATTGTGCACAAAATCTCACTTTTCATGTCATTTCCATGATTTTATTCTATACCGGTGGTGTCGCCATTTCACGTTTCTCTAGATTATGTTATGTTAAATCGCAAAAGTTGACTATATTTGGCGTACGCAGGTTTTTGTTTTCTACGCAAGCTTGATAAATGAGGCCCCAGATTCAATCCCCCTGCCTTATGATTTAAACTGTCAAAGATGGTTTGCTAACTTTTATCTGATCCCATTTTCTTTATGTCTGGATCATTTGACTAAGATTGATCTCTGCTTTTGCTCCTTATTTGTCCCATGGGGGTGTGAGAGTGAGGTGGAGGACTTCAGGATGCAATAATCTCTAAATAGAAATTTGATGCATTGTTCTTAGGTGAAGGAAAAAACTTACCCTGCAACTTACCCACTGGGAACGCAAAGCAATAATGACTTTGAGTGCCCAGAATTATAAATTGTGCTTCATTCTAATGCTGCACATTTAACTGTTTTCCATGCACATTGTTTGTAAACAGTTAAACTTGGTTCCTATTACGGAGGCCATGTATACTGTTTCTGATCAGCTGGCAGAAATGAAACCCTGGTTGCTTTGTCATCACCTAGTCTTGCTTATCTATACAGTCAGTACATTTTTACATGATCTGTCACATGATAGCCAGTCCATATGGCACATACCTTTGAGTAGAGTGTTGTGAAGAAGGTTGTTTGAATGAACTTTAAAGGTCACTGTAAAAAAAAAGGAAGTGTTAGATAAAATTAAATGGAGCATGACTAATTTCACTTGGTGTTGAAACAGTTGATGTTTTTCACATAGACTCATCTTAAACTAAAGGCTTTAAAAATACGCTACTGCAGGGCTCCCTTTCTCCCTCTACTGGGCAGGTGAAAGGTGACATGCTTGTGATATCCTGCTGGGAGAATTTCTCATTAATGCTCATGTAGGAACCTTGCAGATAACCTTACACAGTAATTAATCAAACTAGCCTTAATTATCTCATTATGAAACCCAATTAATTCTTCATACTGCTCCACACACACACAAAAAAAAATGTAAATCTTTGAAGAGCATAAAAGGGAAAAAATATATACAATAAAACTCAAACATCTAAGTGAGAGAAAAAATTCTTTCTAAGTTTATCCCACTGCCTCTCGTTTTCCTCTATCCTCCCTCCTACCTGGTTGGCCATCCCGCTGACAGGAACTGTTGAGTGAGAGATCGCTCTGGCAGCAGACGGCGGTGACGCCTCATCAGACTTCCAGCAAGCCCTGTGGCCCCTGATGGCGCCACAGCTGGATAGATGGACATGATCACTCACTCACAGACAGGATTCTCCCCCCCCCCCAAAAAAAAACAAAAAAAAAAAAACTGCATCTGTCTTTGCTGTCCTGTATCTAATCTCTGTCCCCTACCCTATGTCTGTCTTCCTGTTTCAGCTTGCCTCAATCCTACAGTGCTCATGTACTCTTCTGTTCGCAGCAGGGTTAAGCCGAGACTAAGAAGGAAATAGTCCAGACTCATAACATAACAATACCTTCACAAAGGACAATTGAACTTTGAATTTGAATTATTTTTGCTACAGATGCTAAGTAAGTGAGAAACATAGGACAGGCTATCTAGAGCAAGCCTGACTGGCCTTATTCTGCAATTTCTGCAGGATAATACTTATCCTCAATAATTTAACAAAAAGGCTTTACAGTTATTTCTTTGAAATACATTACACGATCAAAGTTTTGGGGCTGCTTTTATCAGAGAGAGAAATTATTTTTACATCATTAAAACATGTCCAATAATAACTTTAAGATAAGATAGTTATCTGAACCTTTGCTGGAAACACAATTCCTTTGCAGCCCAACTACAAAAAAGGCCTCTGAGAGATCTTTAATGTGACTTAACTATGCTTGTAAAATAAACACAGCATTGTATTCTTTCCTAGCAGATTTTAAACACATTTTGGCTCTGCTAAACTCTAATGATTTCCCTTGTTACAGTGCATTGGAATCAAAGAGAAAATAAAATCCTTGGCATATGCAAAATGAACTGTGAGAATACAGAGTAGTCAAGTCAACTTTATTTATAAGCACATAAAAAACAAAAACATAGGTTTACCAAAGTGCTGTTCAACTCAGCGTGATAAATAAAATAAATAAAAATATGGAGGCCTAAATAACAAAACAGATATAAAAGAAATAAAAGACAATAAAAACACAAGCATGAAACAAATGATCAGCAAAAAATGCCAAAGCTCAGTCTGGTTAAAAAGCAAGAGAGTAAAAATAAGTTTTTAAACGAGATTTAGAAATATCAACACCTGGTGAGGTCTTTATATGAATGGGGAGGCTGTTTCACAATTTGGGGGCAACAACAGAAAAAGCTCTGTCCCTTCTTAATTTCAGCCTAGGCATCGGGACAACAAGAAGTGACTGGTCAGCAGACCTCAGCAATCTAGAGGGAGCGTGTGGGGTTAAAGGATCAGCAAGACAAGAAGTGGCCAGCCCGTTTAAAGACTGAAAAACAAACAGAATCTTAAACTCAACTCTAAAACTAACAGGGAGCCAGGGCAAAGAAGCTAAAATTTGGCTGTGATCTCTCTTCCGAGTGCCAGTTAACAGCTGTATTTTGGACTAACTGAAGATGGAGCATGAGTGGATGACCAACACCTGAAAAGAGGCTGTTCCTGTAGTCAAGTCTAAATTAAATAAAAGTATGAATGACTTTTTCAAAATCAGAAAAGAAAAGAAAATGTTTGTTTTTTTCAAATATTCTGAGCTGATAAAAACTGGCTTTAACCACAGACGGCACTTATATTTTTGTCAAATAAAAAGGCACTATCAAAAATTACTTCCAAAAGTTTTATGGAGGTTTTGCTATATTGGTGCAAGGGACCAAGGTCAACTGCCAGCATGGCAGTCTGAAGGTCCAAGCAACAGAACTTCAGGGTTATTCTCATTGAAAAGTAGGACATTTTAGCCATCCAGGACTTAACATCTAATAATAGTTAATAGTTTAACAAGGAGTCTGGTTGTTTCACTTCAGAGGGATGTATATGTCATGAAATGTGTGATGTTAGGACACGCAGGGTGGAAAGGCAGGAAGCAGATGGGTGCACCAATAAAGGTTTTAATTTTGGAGCACTTACATAGACGACGCTCAACGGGGGAAACACGATGGATGATCTGACAAAGGACAACTGAAACCAAGGGGTATAAATACAGAGGTTACCAAACAGGGAGCAGGTGTAGAAAATTAACAAACCAAACCAGTTGTTTTAATGAACAAAGAAATAAAACAGAATGTAACACACACAGCGAAGGAACTAAATAAAACAGGAAACAAGACAAGACAATGAACCAACAGGACAGTAAAACTAATCCAAAAACTTACAGTCCATGACAGTATATCTGTGTATCATCTGCATAGCAGTGACACGAGGTGCCATGGTTTTTAGATACGGACACTAAAGGAAGCATGTAAAAAGAAAAAATAATTGGACCTAGAACTGATCCCTGGGGAACCCTGCAGGAGAAGGGGGCTGAAGAGGAGAAAAATGCACCAATATTGACAGAGAAACTTCTGTTGGTGAGGTTAAAATTTAAACATTCAACTACAGTACCTTTAAGACCAATAATTTGTTCAAGCCATGATAAGATGCCATGATTGACCGTTTCAGAAGCAGTGCTAAGATCTAGAACTAATAGTAGAGTCCAAATAATCTTTAGAGCATAAAAAAATCATTAACAGTTTCCAGTTCATTTTAAAAGAAACACACACTGTTTTGTGAATTACTGTAGCTATTACCACCTTTTGTTGATTGTACTATGTAACAGTTAATGGTCATTATGCCTTTAGAATAACACAAAATGCATATTTCTTTTTAAGAATTAAATTAAATGGATTTCAAATCACTGATTTGATGAACAAATGTGAAAAAGAAAGAAAAAAAAGTACTAAAATAAATTATAAAAGCATTTCACATATAAATGCATTGAAACACAGAGAAAGCCTTTCAGATTTTTCCAGTGTGAAGCTCAAGGCTGTCTTCAAAGCTTGTTCATGGCCACGGTCGTTTAATTTCCAGCAATGCGAGACTCACACCGTCACACTGACAGACATCTCATCCTGCGCTGTAACAAACCAGCCCTGCCCACTCTGGTTGCACTATTCACACCATCTAAAGCTTTTATTTTCCCAGTGGACACACAGAACGGTGTCACGCTGAGCTGCTTTGATAGAGACAGCTTACGTTTATCACAAGCAAAAAAAGAGGGGAGGAGGCGTGGGGCAGGGGGAGTAGAGTGACAAAATGCTACATCAAAGTGTGAGAGGAGTACAGTTCCGCACATATGACCCATCGGTTTGCTCTCTCATTCACGCATGCACTATTCACACACAGAGTTTGCACATTTTGTTATAAGTGCAATGTGATATGTTTACTCATTACACTCCCACAGCGTGAATGCTTTGCAACTGGGTCACTGGGAACATTGTGACTTGATTTTCTTGCTATTATTAATGGGCAGTGCAGAACAAACAAGATATATAGGCATAAACTCAGTAACCTATATTTGTTGCATAATAACTCCACCGAACTTGATGGGTAAATGTTGGTTTTTTACTTTTCACTGCTCAAGCAGAGACCTTTGTCTATCAACTGACATATTGTGACTGATAACATTCATGTACTCAGTAAAGTTCAAAAGGTCATCGTCGTCCTTAAGAAGATTAAAACCCGAGTCTTTTTATTAGTTTTATTCAGCAAACTGTTGGGACTGTCCCACAAAATAAAACAAGACTTCAGAAGTCATTTGGGTAGGGAGGTCATTACAATCCACCTATATGTGTCACAATGACAGTGGCCTTGAGTGGCTGTGGTAACTCTGATGGAGTAAAGAAGGGGATGGTGAGTGGATCTTGTTATTGAACTATAAAAGGCAGTAGTCAGAGTGGATGGATAGGCTGAGTAGAATTGGCCTCTCTACAGTTAGCCTGCTGTTCTCGTTCCATTTCAAACAGGTCAATGTTTGTTTTAACAAGACACCAACCCAGCTGTTTATTACTGCAACAATAACAACAAAAGTCTTTGGTGTCCTCCCATATTTTATCAGATGGTAGGAAACAAAACTGGACATAAAACTTGGACCTAATCCCATTTCCTCACTTTGACCGCTTGCCTCTACCCATCCAAATGTAATTTCTGAAGATAGGGTTGGTGGTCCTTTTCTTTGGGAGATAAAGAAGTAGCAATCACCTAGCCATCCAAGAGGCCTCTTACACTGCTTCTTGATTTCTAACAAAAAAAGAACACTTTCCTGGGAATATGAATTAAGCCTGAATAAGTAGCTGAAATGAGTTTGACTTTTGAGCAAAGGTTTTGACAAATTGCTAAGTGGTGATCCAGATTTGTGGCATTGTTGATGGGACTGTACTGTATCAATTTAGTATCTTTGTTAGCACATGTCTGCACCAAAGAAATTTAATTTACACTGTTACATATTCATATTTGACCACAATTTTAACAAATGAGGGGGGTGAGAAAGACATAGATTTTTATGAAAAATTTTGTGATCTGTGACAATGAAAAAACACCAGTCCATGGTGTCATTTTATTGCGCAGGCTGCAACATTTGTGGCTTTACTGTTTTATTGTAGAGAAAATTAATGTTTGCGCTGCAGAACATCAATGGCTTGTAATCACAGGATATAACAGACCTGTATGGTTGTAAATACCAGTCTAACTTACAAAAGTGTGTTAGGAATGTTTGTAGGAATGTTGTAATTGATGCTTTAAAGTTGTAGTTTTCTCCGCAGGGTGGCCGGACTCTCCCTTAGAGATAGGGTGAGAAGCTCTGTGATCCGGGAGGGGCTCAAAGTAGAGTCACTGCTCCTCCACATCGAGAGGAGCCAGATGAGGTGGCTCGGGCATCTGGTCAGGATGCCTCCTGGATGCCTTCCTGGTGAGGTGTTCCGAGCACGTCCCACCGGAAAGAGGCCCCAGGGAAGACCCAGGACACGCTGGATGGACTAC
>JBAMHW010000001.1:13872842-13891619 GCA_037177495.1 Rhadinocentrus ornatus
TTCCTCCTTTGGGATCCACACACCCTCTGCCTGTCTCCACTGGTCTGCTACCTTGCCCCTCCTCCAGATCACCTTCAAGACCTTCCAGAGCCTATGGAGTAGCCTGGGGCAATTCTTATATACCTTGTAAGGTACTCCACTAGACTTTTTTCTTAAAAAACAATAAAACAAACAAACACACACAAAAAAAAAACAGTGTAGAACTGGGAGGCTTTTTTTTCTGAATAAGGTGGGGTAAGATCATTAAGAGCTTTGTATGTCAGTAATCAAACACTAAATTCAATCCTGGACCTCACAGGGAGCCAATAAAGGGAATCCAGGGCTGGAAAAATGTGATCTCTTTGGTTAATCCTCATCAAAACCGGTTGAAAACTGTTTAGCCTTTTGCACTAAGATTTGACACAGTTGGGTCATTCCAAACAGATATTTAGATTAATCCTGAAAGTGTATTTTTTAGATTGTTTTTTTGTGCCTTAAATGCTTTTCATTTGTGCTATGTGGCATCTTCTTTTATTATTCACAAATAACACATATACTGATACTGAGACAAGTCTCACATGTTTTCTCATTACTATAACTCCAACAGATTTCAAATAGACCTTATGGTTACTCATTTCATTATGGTTATGCAGTCTTTTAACAGAGGCCTAAAAAATAGGCACAAGGCTCAAAGGGTTAACACTGTTATAATTCTGGGATGAGTGACTCATAAGTCCAGACCTACTCCCAACCCACACACCCTCTGGAATGTCTAACAGTGTCCCTGCTTGAGGGTGTTTGTTGTTCTAGATTGGGAGAAGCAGTTTCAAATGACTTGAAAGGGGATGCAGGCTTTGTGTTGGAGCAAAACGTGCCTACCAAAAAGCTAAAAATAAACACAACTCTGTTTCTGGCTTGAATTTACTTAATTACACCACAAATCTCACCAAGGACAACCAGAAGTGCTTGTGGTTGTGTTCTTGTTGTTGGAGTGTATCCTTGTCGCTGTGTTTCTTTACTGATTTGTATGGATACATTAGACCCATGGGACAAATTTCTCTGTGAACGGCCTAAATATATGTTAATGTTTTAGACTTGCACACTGAAGGCTCCCTTTATGTACATGAATAGATACATCCTTTCAAATGTCCCGGCCCACATAAACTCATGTACTTTTTACATTGGTACGATTGTAAGCCAATACATCCACCAGAAGGCAGTTCAGAGTTCTGACTTCAGTTTCTAACAACAAATTACAAACATGGTGACAATGGAGAAAATAATAATAATATACACATTCAGAAAAAGACATAAAAGGAGGTAGCGCTGGTCTGTGCAGAAATTAAAAATGAGACAGCTTCTTCTTCCTATTTGTTCTTTCCACAGGTTCTACAGCTATACTGCTCAGCACTGCCCCCATGGTATCCTGAGGTACTACTCCATTTACTCTCTCAGGATACGCATTTACAAGGGCCCCAAAATCAGGCCAAAGTCTGCATGTAAAAGATGCTGAAGATGGACGAAAGACTCTGTATTCATCTTTAGTGTAGAGTATAAATGGTATTTTAAGCTACCACAGGGTCATGGAAACAGTAGGATGTATCGCTGCCTGTAGAGTTTGGTTTTATTCTTAACAACTGCTAAAGTACAAGGCTTTCTTTACTTCAATATGGACAGAATTTTCTCAAATGCCAATACTTTATTTACCTAAATGTAATTAACCTTTATTTGGGCTTGAATTTGAAGCAGGTCTTTATTTCTCATTTCTCTGTGTTAATATAAATTCCATTTCTCAAAATAGAATAGAATACAACAGTTATTTGAAATTGAATAGTGGCAACACACTCTAAAACCATTGAGAAGAAGAAGCATTTTTACCTGTATGTTAAGTCCTATTTTGTTTTAATTGCTTTTTTAAATCTTAATAAAATTGAGAATACAAATTATTGTTGCAGGTGGACGAGAGAGAATCTGTGTCCATTCTTGCTGAATCTGTGGCTTTGATCATCTAATTCCCCTTCTAGTGATGTGTTTTACATTTTCATTAGCATATCTGTCATTGCCCCGCTAAAATAATCACAGACCCCCTGGGAAAACATATTGCCTTGATGGCAGCATACTTTTTCTCAGAATTTTAGCATTTGCTTCTGAGTCTATAAAACCTTCACACATATACAAGTCAACCTTGCCATGGGCACAGATTAATCTTAACATCATCACAGATGCCAGCTTTTGCACCTTTTGCTCGTAACAGTCCAAATCAGGGCTACTCATTTCAGTGTTACGAGGGCCGCATTCCAGCATGTTTTCCTTGCTCCAACACACCTAACTAAAATAAATGACTTATTCTGCTAAATTTGATAGGCTGTTAGAGCCATTTAATTTGAGTCATTACTGGATTATGAGTTAAAAAGTAGCATGTAAACTCAGGGGAGGCAGAATGAAATGTCATGAAATAAACTAAATTAATAAAAAATAAATAAATAAATACACTTGTGCATTATTATGCACAAAATGTCCTTTTCCTTTAAATGAATGCTTACTGCTATTTGAAGAAAATGCAGCAGACTTTGGTTTACAAACACTAAATCAGGGGTTTGCTACCTGTGGCTTAGGATCCACAAGTGTCTCTCTGGACTTTCCACAATGGCTCCTAAAAAAAAAAAGCTCATGTTTTTACATACAGTTATAACAACAAATGCAGATTTTTAGCAATTTTTTATTGTTTTATATAATTATTGCATTGAATTTTCACAACATAATGATATTAAAAATACTAGTACTTTTTTTAACATAATTTTTCCATGATATCTACATTCCATAGAAAAAAGTCTGTCGACTACAAAAATTTTATGTTTTTCTTTATTTTAAAATTTAAAAGTAATAAAAATGTGGTTCTTGAAAAATGACAACAAATTTTCTTATAGTAGATATTTATAAAAAATTCTGAGTTGCCTTTTTTTTAAAAGGTCTTGTAACATTTGCAGTTTTATTTAGCTGGACTGAGGGAAAAATGGCTCTTTGGATTGTAAAAAGGTTGCAGACCCCTGCACTAAACACATAAACAGACTTAGCAGCAGTTTTCTCTTTAAACAGCAACACTTAAAATATTTCTTAACATTTATAAAAATCTAATATTTATGACAAAGAATAAAATTTCATAATGGAATTTTCAGGATTTACTAACTAAAAGGTAAAAGGTCAGCAGGATGAATTTAAAGCTGTGAAGCTGCTTCCTTCTAAACACAGAAGGAAAAATATCTGATGAATATCAGCATCAGGTGAACAAACAGAAAGCAGGATTACAATCTCACAGTTTATAGATTTTGAGAGGTGAATATTCGCAAAATGTACAATAACCTCCATCCATGCACCTTCAGTGGTTCATTATGCAGATTTCTTGCCTATAAAGTCTCTAACTTTACATTCTTTGCTCAACTATTTAGCTTAACCTCTCACGCCTGCACCCTCTGCTACGGAGAGTTAAGGGGTCACTTCAGGTTTTATTCGTGTAACGTCAGATCTGTACTATTACTATAAACGTGTGTGGTATCCACAGGAAGTCTCAGCTATCAGCTCAGTGAAACCATTTATATGACCACCAAACACAGTTAAGACAACAAACAATTTACAACCAGGTACACAAAGTCCGAAAAACTATCTAAACACAAATTATGGCTCCCCATGTCCAGCCGACGGGATGAACACGGACAAATGACACCACTGCTAAAAGCACACATCTCACAGATTCCAAAATTAAGATTTGTCTCTCTATGACCAAGATTTACCAAACCAGATACAAAAGAAAGCCCAATTTATGCCTCATGTTTGTAAAACATAGTCATAAAATGTTGCTGTCTTACCTCACAACTTATACTCACCAGGATAAAATAAAATAAAAAAACTACATTTGTCGTCATCTTTTGGGAGCAGTTTTCCATCCAAATATCAAATGGGTTTTTACAGGCAAAGAGAAATTTTTTTGTTCTTTCTCCTGCCAAACAGAAAAAATCTCTTCATTTTCATAAACACTCTCTCTCCTGATTACATCCGACCCACTGCTGCAGCAGGATGAGGCATGTGGCCAGTGAGCAAGAAGTTTGAAAAAGAAACCAAAAAGCAAACCAAATAAAAGGAAAAAGAAAAAAATAAAGAAATAAATAAACTGTAGACTATAAATTAGAGAACGGTCAGAGCTGTTAGATAAAGTACTTAAAATGACACTTTAACTGGAAGTCTGTTCAGCTTGGTACAGGGATATTGTCCATATTTTTCTACTGTTGTGTCCAAGACTTCCCCATACATAGAGGGGTTGTATCGTTCTCACCTTTTTCACCAGAGACCTGTTTTTATGTCTGTCTCGGCTCTTTTTAGTGTCTTCTCAGATCAATAGAGCCCAGCACAGCCTCCTCACCAACCAACTTCACAGAATGTCTTCACTGTACCCTTCAGGTGAAACAAAGACTACTTTTGCTTTGCACTGCCCCCTAACAAAGATACGAGGTGTGGACAATGATTTTTATATGTCGTAATTTCATGTTACATTCTATATGAATATGGGTTGCTGCAATTCAATCAGTTAAATTGTAAGGTCAGTTGGTAAGGTCAGTTTCTGTTTGGTCTTTCAGATTTGTGCTCCATGAACCCCTTTTTAATTATGAGCACCTGCCCCTCCAAAGGTCTCTTCACATCACTGGTTCTCATATTAAACTACCAAAATATTTCTGCATGGTTTTCTAGCTTAAAAAAAAAATAAATAAAAAAGGTGAAAGGGTCTGCAAATGTGCAAGAGTAAACCCAACTTACTTAGGGTGTTTTACATATTATACAATTTTTTGTGTCGTACTTGACTTAAATGAAGCAGATGAACAGAAGCAGCAGCAGGAAAGGCCTTTTTATGGTAGCCTCCATACAAGTTAATATCCTGCTCCCAGAGCAAGTGATGAAAGTGCTGCTTCAGTGAGACCATCAAACTGAAGCTGCAATCCTCTTGGTAGGTTGATATTTTCAAGGATGTTCCACATCAGGCCACACCAAAATCAGTGATGTCAACGTCATTAGAATCTGACTGAGAACACCTGCAAGCATTAACAGTTGTTATGTTAGGATGCTTACGTGCTAAATGGGTTGCATCTGAGGCTATTTTCTATATCTGCTATCATACAAAATTCTCTGAAAAATTTAGATGGCCAAGTAAACCAGAAGTGACCCAGTGGATTTCAATTCCATTAGCCATCCTGTTCAATAATCAGCTTCATTTGCTAAGAAAACAAACTGGGGCCAGATGGCGAGGCTGATGACTGCTCATCGATCTGGGGTCCCTTTTGCATACTTGCTTAATTTGGAAATGGAGAAGATGGACCTCTGAAGGGTGAGGAGGGAACTATAGGGCAGATGTGACTTCAATCCTCAATACTGAACATAATATTTGACATGTGAGTGGTGTAAGAGCTTCAGAGAGGCCCTTGAAGTTTGAAATAACTCCACTTGTGGGTTTATGCTCACTTTAAGGTTTTTTTAGGTACTGCTGCCTGTCTTTGTGGCTGCTTAATAGAGCTGCTTAATAAAATATGGTGTAAAGATTTTAAAAGTAACTTTTAATTCTATGCACTTTGCCCTATTAAAACATGCAAATAAAGTTTTAGTAGACTCAAAGATGTATTTCATGAGTCACATCTGCTAATTAAAGTGGCGTTTGAAGACCTCGTACAACTAAGGTATCTCTAATGGGAGATGGGTATAATCTGATTGTGCTACTGTTTAAGTAATATTTAACTTACAGGTTGTGATTATGTTACTCTGGAACCTTCAGGTTTGCACAGGCTTTTGGTAATTTCTTTTTCTCTTTTTTATAACAGAAACTCATATGCAACCCAGTCAATAGTGTTAAAAGTTCAATTGCAACAAAAAGTGTGCTTCATAATGTTCATTACCTTGGCCCTGTAATACGACAGAATAGATTATTTAAATGATCTTTCCTTCTTGTTTCAATAGATAGTGAAGATTTCAGAATTAAAAGAGAGCAGCAATTTCATCTGGATTTGACCTATGTGGCCCCTACCCTACTTAGGCTGAGATATTAGTCTCACATTCTTCTGAGAGAGTCAGCTTATTAAAAACAACCCTTCATTACCATAAGACATAGCAAAGCAGTTGGCTTCCTAATCTTTGGAAGCTCTAGATGAATATCTATCTGTGACCCAGAATGTACAGTGCAGCAGAATGCAGCACTTGCCTGAGAAAAAGAAGAGAAAAAGATCAAATATAAAAGACCAATGCTTGTTGTCGTGGCCAAAAAACTATTGTCTCCATGAAATCTTGTTTAGTCATGCTGATACGATTGTCCTTTATTGGCAGGGACATAGTTGTTGCATGTTGATGGCTGTGTGTAGATGAAGCAAAAGCAGAGAGAAGAGACAAAGATATGATGCCAAGATTTGGATTGCACGCATTTTAAGTTCACAAAGCAAACATGTAGTTAAAGTTAACAAGAACAGCACATAAAATGCTTCGGAGCTAGAAGGTAATACTAACCTTTGCACAGAGCCAATATTAAAGCATGAAACGGATGTTATGAATCTGATTATGACCAATTGACCAGGGACATAGGAGAACTTGAATCCAAGCCAGGGTGTGACAAATGTAGGAATGCTGTCAGAGATGCTGGGTGAATACCAATGGATCTGGAGTCAGTGTGACGGTGAGTGCTAGAAAACTAGCAAGTATGTTTCAATTACGCCAGTAGCATCAGACCAACAGACTGAGCTGATTATGCTGCTTAGTATGTTAGCAGGAGGAGAGAGAAGCTGGACTGACAGCAATGCACACAGACATTCCAATAACTTCTGAATCACTAACTTACAATCCTTTCTTTATTAGTCCCATTTGGGTTCTGTTGTTTTTGTAAGTAGCGTAGTCAGACCTTTCTAATCCAAGCCAACAGATTTATGTACCATACCTCTCCCTTTAAAACCTATTTAATACATATTGATATACATGGTTCATTTTAATGCAATCTGATTTGACTCAATGCACTTACAGTTCTTAATATTAGCTACTTTAATATTATTAAACCTTTTTTTGTAAATGAGAGGAAGCCATTTTCTATTTGTGTGGCAAATAAGTAATTTACCACATATAATGCAACTAAAGCATACAACAACGTAAGTTTGTAAATTGTGTGTAATAAATCAGACAATAGATTCAACAGTAGATTTTCTTTGTTCTCACCAAGTTGTGCCCAAGTTGTTGCTGAATAAAAGTCCACAACATGCATGCCTTTATCTTGTGGTGTTGCTGATGCCACTTACACTTCGCATTAGCGTCCAGGGATTCACCACAAAGTCTCAGGAGGTGAGTGTTCAGATAAGCACTGCTACTGCTGTAATTGATTCAACAACACAAAATATTTTTTTTGATCCAATATCCTTTCCTTCTTACCAAACCAGATTAATTGACTGATTTTAAGATCGCACGCTGTATTGTAATTCACATCTGTGCTGGTTTATGGACGTTATTTGTGTTAACCCTGCAAACTGCAATACCTCAATACATCACTAGAACTGAACGGAGCATCAAGCGGGAGGAGTGGCTGATATGTTGTGTTATTTGTATGCAGACTCCATTCATTCTATTCTAATGCTTATTCATACACTGAAGAATTACTTGGACATAAGAACAAAAATCTTGCTTTGACTGTAAGATCTGCAGTGAAACCAGAAAATGTAAAATTGTAGCATCAACCACAAACTTGATACAATCCATGGGAAGGTGAACTGAAATAGTACATTTTGAATAATAGGAAGTGGTTCTGATATTTCTCTGTTATTGTTTACCTTACAACTGGCTGAGTTGTTTTTTCTTGTTTGATACCTACTTTATCATGTAATGATTTGTGAATTATTGAACAAAAAGGGAAGTAACATTGTCAGAAATATTCTCTTATAAGGCAAAATAAGCTGCTACCATTCCTCCCATCTTCTTAAAACAGATTTATTTTGTGGACAGTTTTTCTTTCTCCGTTGCATAAATAAATGTGAGGGTCTGTTAAGTCCAGTTGAGTTACTTATACTAAATGAAGCTTAAAAGGAAAGCATAACTTTGCTCCACTTTTCTTTAATCCCATAGAGAAAATACAACAGTGTAGTGATCAAATTAATTTTGAGAAAAAGTCTAAACAATGGCAACATTTTAGATCTTAAAGAAATAATCCATAAAAAATCATTTAATGGCTTAAATGAATAATATGATGGAAATAAACATGCTTCAATTTGGTCCTCGCTTCCAAAGGAACAAAGATATCCATTTCAGGGATAAACAATCCAATGAACAGTTCAGTTTGGCATTTTAATGAGTGCCATAAATCTGCAATGAAACCCTTGGTGAACACATGTTACATACAAAGCAGAGGAAAGTCATCTGAGCAATGTTGGCTTACTTTTTTTTCTGTCCTTATTATGGATTCAATCACTTACATCAGTAGTCTTTTGTGATAGTGTGTTCACTGTTGCGAGCAGCAGACCTTCCTCTTGGGGGAAACAAAATTGTTGCAGTGACAATTTTTTGCTGCATATAATTTTCTCAGGCAGAATAACAGCTTAACTTATCTCATTATCACTAACATTGCAATTCGGCTGAGATATCTAAGAATCCGGTAAATGTTTTTTTTTCATCATTAAATGCACAAACACCTGCTTCAGCACACCTATTGATACGTTTCAGAGCAAGAAAGACTTGTAAGTTGCTTTGTTTTCTTTGCAGGATTGTTAGAGAGATTTAGGAGGTTATTTTGCCAAGGTTCCCTGAATGTAGATGATGTGGAAATGAATCTTTGTGATTGTTTGTTGGTGATGCCTTGGAGGCAAATTTTTTGAGAAGCAATATAATGAGATTCTATATTGGTTTCTTTAAATTCTTAAACAATGTTGACCTGACTATCTCAAGCATAATCTGTTGTAATTTAAAATATAGCTCTTTACTTATTGTTCCATCTTAATTTATTAACATTAAACTAAATTGATTTGCGGAGCACAGAAAAAATAGTTATTATGTCTAGACTTATAGCTGAAGGGGAATAAAAAGAAGAGAAAAAAAGAACAATCTCACATTTTCACAGTCTTATTTTTCAGAGAGCTGTATGTTAGTCAGCTAGCAGACTGCTTTTAATCCATCTCTTTTTGGTGTGCCGGTGTGGATTGCAGCTGAATCAGAGGTGAGCAATAGAAAGGCTATGGCTTCGACAGGGAACACAGGGTTTTTCCTGTTTCTTCTTCTCACAGCATTAATGGCTGGAGCATTCCTATTACCTGCTCTGAGCCCTGAAGATGGGATTCCTGTGGAGCAGACCGGGAGCTGCTCTGCTGCACTGCATTGTGATGAGTTATCCACTGATGTTTTCCTGCTCTCACTCCTCTCAACTCTGCCGGTTCCGCTTTTCTCTGCCGCCTATCTTCAACCAAAGTGTAGTTTCTCAGCACGTCTAGTCTGTTTCTTTTTTTTTCCATCCTTGCTGGATTTAAGTTTACTCTCTTTCTACTGTTTCAAGGCATCTGCTCCTTGTTTTATGACTAAACTGACAGAGTGTATGTCGGAATAATTATTAACAAGTGTCTGGCATAAACAAAGAAATATGAAGTTTAAAAGGCACAAAAAAAATTTAAATGAACCATAAATGATCATTTCTTTTTTTAACCTACCTTTCTTGTGTTTTTTCCTTACCTTTTAAATACGTTTTATTTTTTCACTTTACTATTTGAACTGAACTAATGTCTCCCATTCAAACATTTCTTAGAATAAAAATGGCATTTTTATATTCTAACTCATAAGACACTTGTATTGGATTGCCAAATTTGAATATATTTTGTATTTTGCAAAAGGGCGGCTGTAGCTCAGGAGGAAGGGGAGTTGTCTGCTAACTGGAAGCTTGATGGTTTGATTCTGGCTTCCTTAGACTATACGATGAAGTGTCTTTTGGCAAGACACCAAACCCCACGTTGCCTCCGATTCGCTCATCAGTGTGTGATTGTGCGTAACAGTGAAAGCACAGAATATACTAAAAAAAGTGTGTGTGTGGGAATGTGTGCGTGAATGTAAGGATGTGGCTTGTAGAAAAGCGAAATATAGGTACAGTCTAGGAGGGTGTGTATATTTACAAAACCCAGGTTAGAGTCCCTGGAGTGCAAACAGAGGTGAACTACTGTGGGCCTGTTGAGCAAGCCTTACAACTGGGAGCCAACGGGTCTTTAGTATACCTAGAGATGGGTCAAATACAGAGCAGAATTTCTTAATCTGTATTAACTCAGTAAAATTAAATAATATTATTAATACAGACTATCCAAAACATTGTCCCACAGTTTTTAAGCTTGGATAGTGAAATTTAATGAATTCCTGTTTGTACTATAAAAAAAAATTTAAAAAAAGAATCCAATAGAAGGCAGAAAATGCACACTACCAGTCAAAGTTTTGGCCACACCTTTTCCATTAAATCCACTGGGCATCCAAACTTTTGACTAGTATATGCAATCTGAACACTTCAGCAATACCGGCAAAAATAAAAATACATTTTTTAAAGAAAACAGTTACCAGCCTGTCTGTTGCGGTTACCACAGTGTTCATTTTTTTATATTCCAACCCATTCTCATTGCCATAGTGTAAATATATTCTTCACTTTTGAAATTCTGATGCATCAGGAACAATTAAATCAGGCAGAAAAAAAGTCAGTCAGTCTGAAAGAACAAGGACCTCACAGCATGATTTCTGGTTTGAAATCACATTAGGAAAACAATAGTTTTACTTCCATATTTCCATTAACCTATTATTTACTTTTGGTACTTGATCTTGCCTGTGTGGATGGGTTTAGTCAACACGTTTCAAGTTTAAGTACCAAAAATACCTGGTTAAGTTCGATTCTCAAAAGTACTTAATTAAGTTTAGGTGAAACTAAGATAAGCAAACTGTTAAATGATGCCAAAGATGTGATGTTTTGTTGTTTTTTCCTCTGTTTTGTTGAGTCTTTTTTCTATTTTTTGACATGTCATCTGAGCAAAGATGCCATTTCAGTGAGAATACTGTTTGCTACTAGCTATCTATTCAAACCATGTTCCACAAATAACCAGCATTCATAAATAAACTTCAAAACAAAGCTAGTTAACAATCTCACTTCCTGAGCAGACAATGATGACTCCTTACATTCTACACTGCATGTCACGTGCACAATGACAAAACTGAGAATTTTAATCTTGAACAAAGAGTCAGAAAATGGCATCTCTTTGGTCCTTACTGTCAGTTTCTCTCCGTATTTTTAACTTATGTCCTCATGTTGCCTGTATCTCTCTTTCTACTAATGCTTATCTGTAGCATCACTACACGTAGAGCTTTCAGACATTGTTGTCTTATTTCTCTTGGGAACCCTGTTTGTCTCCTTATTCCCTCTACATTTTCCTCTCCTATCCTCGTACTTTCTCTTCCTTCCCCAGGAGCCTCTTGTCAGTTTATGTGCTCTCAGTGGTCCATCTTAGAAGAAAATGTCCAGAGCCATAACTGTAATATGGCCAGATTTAAAGTGAGAATAGACACGAGAGGATCAAGAATATTGCGCTGAAAATAAATTCAGTAGCAGTCCAATCAGTGGCATAGAGAGGAATGCATCTCCTTCTAATTAAAACCTAGAGGAGCAGCCAATTAGAAGCATGTTAATGATTGTGTGTGTTTGGGTGTGTCTTGTACATTTGAAATATGTGTCAGACTTTAAATCACAGATGAAGTCCATAATCCCTGGACAGTGTCTCAGCATTCCTCCAGACTCATACTCCTACTGCTTTCAAACCCATCTTCAGGGTAGTTCTGGCATGAGACCTTCTTTTGCTTGGGGGTTAAGGGAACCAATATCCTGCCCATCTGAGCCTGCACAGAGTCTGGGTCTCTCATCAGAGAACTGGCTGCCTGACAGCTCATCCATTCAGCCTGGCCCCATAAGGCTTTGCCCCAGTGCTTATGCTTTAACTGGGCCTCCATAACAAACCTCTTCACTGTGTTGATTCTAAAGAACAAAAAAGGCATGGAGCTGAAACAAGCCAGCATGCATGGTGGTCAGGTCTCAGGGGTTGAGAGGTGGCTGAAATGAAAGGAATGGAGTGGGAGGGGCTCCAGCAGTGAGAGAAGGGAAAATAAAGTAAGGCAGAATGAAGAGAGATGTTACAGTCAATAAGTAACCTAATACAGCAGTGGTGGGTAGACTAGGCATTTCTCCTCTCAGTCCCATGTGGTTAGCACAGCGAGCAATTTTTCAAGTGAAAAGAAGGATTTGGGTTAGATGTGGAAGCACATGAGAGTCTATGTGGCATTTGCATTTGGCACTAAGTAAAAGAGAAGAAAGGAATATCTAAGAGCAAACAATAATTTGTCAGTGTTGCAGACAGAACAAAACAAAAAGAAAGAAAAACTTAATTTAAAAGAAAATAGTTTTCTCTCAGTAGAGGACAGTAAGAAATGTCAAGTGACAATTTAAAACACCCTCAATGGGAAGATTATGTGCTTTAGCCACTCTTTTAATCACGTAGACCTAGATACTGAAAAGCTCAACCAAAATAGCTTTGTGTTCCACCCTGCGTATTCCCTCACGTCTGAGCGGGTGCACCATTGCTCAATAACCTCCTCCACACTCTGATGGTGGCCAGCTTCCACTCCAGATGGAGGGAAATTGGATGAAGAGACAAAGAAATAGAAATAGGACAAGCTAGGCCTGAAGCAAATAAAATAGAAGTGAGAATCAATTTTATCATCCAATTATCATTTTGGCCTGACCCCTGTGCACTCAATATAACTACTTTCAGCAATAGAGTAGAAAACACTTTCTCTACATCCTAATTAGAATTAGTATGGGAACATGCATCAGTTTGGTATGTACATAGGTGTTCAGCGTGCACACTAGTGCAGCATGAGCAGCATCATACATGCCAATTAACATTAAATATGGATGTTATTTTAAACATTTGGTCCATTTTATTATTTAATTGATTTCATCATTGTTTCACTGATTGCAGGTTAGATTTCCAGCTCCTGCATGCTTGACTAAGTCACTGAAATGCACATAGCGTTCAATCTTTTGTGTGTAATTTCAGGAAAAAGGGCTGCATGCATAGCAGAACGAGCGCTCTATGAATGAGAAGCACATTGTAGAGTGACATGCAACTGTTATTTTACCATTTTCTAACCACAAGGCACTTATTTAAAAGTAAAAAAGAAAACCCAGAAAACACAAAATGAGTGAATCAACAGAAATATTCATGCTGACAAATTATTTCTCTATCCAAGCTACTGCTCAAAGAATATGCAGACAGTTTTGTGCCAAAAAAGAATTTTGGTTTCACACAACCATTTTTACTACTTCTTGGTTTAAATGCTGTCTAACACAGTGGAGTATCACCAGCTAAATATCTCCACTTGGCTTATTTAAATCTCTAGATGCAAGAAGTAATTTAGGGGAAACGTAAGGTGGCATTTATCATACTGTCAGACAATCAAGCTCTCAAAAAATAGTCTTGGGAAGTGCTGGCACAGCTTAACAAGTCCAACAGGGATTAATTGTACAGTTATAACTAATGTAGTGTGTCAGTCGTAGGCATAATTTATGTGAAATGATGCCACGTTTTCCAGGTTTATATAAATTTGGTGACAATACATAACACATTGTGTATACCTTCCTTTTATGATGCGGGTGCAGGCAACATCAACTGCACTTTTAATGAATTTGCAAACACATCTCTGAACAACTAAATGATAAATGTTATTTTGGTAGTAAGACAGTCATTTAATCAGAGCCACTTAGCATATTTATATGAAGAAGAGGCATTCAGTTTATGTTTATGTTCATAGTTGTGCTTGCAAAACTCTCCTGTGATGTTTTTCACTTCAGACCAGTGAATGAAAATAATGGTGATTATACAACAAGATTAACTCTTATTTGTGGCTGTAACAGCTTTGTTGTCAGTCAGTGGGCATATTTATATGACACCTGAAAATTATAGAAATAAAAACCCTAGTCCACTACAACTTAACATTTAAAAGGCTTCTAAACATGTAAATATGACCAAATTAAAATTAAATATAAGCTCTTGGAACTTCTGCATGTATACAATCAACTAGACTCAAATGGTCTTAGAGGCACTACACAAGCTCCTAAGTTCATATTTTTATGTCTTTTTGTAAAAACTGTAAAGTGTATGTGTTTATTAACACGGTGAAATTCCAAATAAAACATCTCTCATTCACATATTTTTCTGTTTCTTGGATTTATTGGAAATTGTGTCTGGAATGCACAATATCTTGCAATTGTTGTGCCTCATTCCTGATCAAGCAGAGGGGTATTCTGGATGCAGGAAAAATTATTATTGCACACATATTAGTTACATTTTGAGGAGAAAATATCAAATAACTTTATCTGATCAAGCAATAAAAAATTCTGTGCACCTAAAATGAATTTCATTGTTTGCTTCTATCTGTGTAGACTCATGAAGAAAAAACTCTCCCTCAATTTTATTCTTCTTCCCTCTCATGTTGTCTCCTCTCCATTCTGCCACACACGTGCACTCTCAGTGAACTGTCTGTGCTCACTTTTGTCATAATTCACTTAACTTGGTTCAGTGTAATTATTGTGCAACAAAAATCCTTGTTGGCTGATTGGCTGTTTCCCTGCGCCATGATCAAGCTGGAAAAGGTGGTATCTAAGTCAAGCAGAGTTTTTCGTTTCAAACTCCAACACATTTTATTTTTGGTGAGAGAAGAAAATTATAAAAAAGAACAGTGAGTTGCTCAAAGTTTAAACCCTCACAAAACAAGAGTAGTTTTTAGTGCAAGCAATGTTTAGAAATTCTTTATTTTATTTTTTTTATAAATGTGATCAATGTGTGCTTTAAATTGATCACCATTGATCACCATGGGTATCATGGTGTTATACTCTTACAAATGGAGGTGAAAAAAATCAGACAAATGATAGGCAATGGTTGTAATTTACTCAGGCATAGTAACAGACACAAAAGTTGTGACCCTGGGAATACATTCTCCGAGATCCCTAGATGCCCCCTGACACCAAGAACATGCATATGAACCTTGTATTGTGGAGCAAAGCTTTACTTACTCTGGATGGCTTTTGTTATTTTTTTCCTTTATTGTTTTTTCCTAAAAACATTATGTATAATGTATTCAGACATTTTCAGTGACTGTTGTCACTTAATGACATGTTTATGCATTAATATAAGCTGATGTCCCACAGAGAAAATGAATTTTTTTGACAAAGTTGACATGGTCAGGGTGTTGGTCGGTAATATGATTACAGTCCTGCACATGCAGACTGCGACAGGGACTATTAAATGGCTTGGTCAAAGTCTACTTAAAGATCAACTCAACCACACACAAGTACATGGGACAACAAATGCATAGATGTTTAAAGTGAAATAAACCTATACTAGACATTTCCAAAGGAGGATCATTTTATCTGCATGCTACTCTGAAACTTTGAGGAGGTTTGAATATGTTTGACAAAATAATTATAAGTATACAGCTATACTCTTTTCTGCTAATTAATATATTACAAACACATGATGACTGTGACACCTTTTGTAGCATGGAGATGAAAAGGTCCGGACAAAGCACAACACCATCACTAAAAACAGAAAATTTGTTTTAATGAAGCTTAAAGTGTGACCGAAAGAACATTACATAAAACAAAAAAAAACTTTCAGTAAACACTAAAAAACCTTTAAAACACTTTTCAGATAAAACAACAACAAAACTAAAAGCAGATTGTATCAGAAAAGAAGATGTTATATTGTGCTCTATATTGTGCAATGCTGGATGGTAAAAAAAAAAAAAAAAACAAAGAACAAAGAAGAAGAAAATGAACATAATAATCCCACATTATTACTATCCAGCAGTAATTGAAAGCAAAAAAAAACAACAAAAAAAACCACTACTGAATAAAATAAACTAAAAATCATCACTATAGCTGTAACAATATTTAACTGTTGGACAAGTTTTCAACATCAGACATGTTTGTGGAAGTGTAGGGGTCACTGACCTTTTAGCTACATACACTATTGGTGAACTGTGTTGGCCAGTTGATGTGCCCTTTATTTGCTGCTGTCTCTCCCGGACACGTCGGTAGCGGCCAACAATGACCTCTGCCAGCACTTTATAGACCTGAGCTGCACTTGGTCAATAGATAATTATTCAAAGAACTGAACAAAGAGAACAAACACAATCTCTTTCTATCTCATAATATCTCCATCTTTTCTGATGCTCTTTGACTACAAAACTGAGAAAATATGATTTTCCATGTTCAGATTTATAATTCATATAGTCTTTATACTAAAATTGGATTTGATTCAATAGATACAGTTACCTGAAATAAAATGCAATAGCGGTTGAATAATATTGTTTAAGCACAATGATGATTCGGTTAAATCACTATGGTAACCTGATTTCATGGCAGAATATGTCATTGTTATGTTGGTCCTGTCTTTCAAAATGACTTTCAAAATTAGTCAAGAACTGGATGATATTTGTTCTAGGGCAACATTTATTTATCTGAATAAATTATACTGGAGACCCTCAAGTAAAAGGGACCCTCAGAAACTTCCTTTGCTTTAAAGGGGTGGGATTTGTTACATCTGTTGGGTTGGGTGGTGAGATTTCTGCTACTAAATTGATGTAATCCTCTTAAGTGCGCACAAATGCAGGCCAACATAATGTGGCTGAGGTTAGTAATAAAATTCTAAGTAATTGTAACAGTTTCCATAGAGACTCAGTAATCCATATGGGAACCCTGTAGAGATGAAAGCTTATGACCCCAAGGCCATCAGTCTCATGCAGCTGGATAAATGAGAGTGGAGAGAAGATGGTTCACTGTAAGTGCTGACTTACCTTTTATTCTCCTGCATCTTTTAAAAGTAATTTTCACAGGTTAATGCACATTTTAAATATCTGCTAGTTGATCTTTTTCAGCATTAGAAAAAAACAGAATCACAAGCAATTTTTACATCTTTTCAAGTCCCACAGTAAAAATAACAAACATACTTTCCCTGGGATCAAACAAGTCAAGACAAACACTGAAACTGTACTTATTCAATAATCTTTGGTTGCATATAATTAGTATGCAAACATTCTGAAATGTTTTGCGTTTTATCCTTAGAAATCATTAATGTGTTTGTAGATGCATTAACTGAAAAATGCAATGCCTCCTACTTCACCAGAAAGTTTTACTAAGCTTGTTCACAACACACTTACACTTCACACTGGATCAGTAGCTGGAAGGGGTTTTTATCATTGTTGTCAAATAGAAGAAATTTATTTTGCTTTCTTGACCCATGCCTTTTCATCCCTACCTTCAGCCATGACCTTCCTCACCAGGACTGCATTCTGTTCTTGTTCATCACATACCCCTCAACTTTCCTACTAGTCATAATTATTGACTTCCTACACCTGCCTTTTCCTGTGTCTAGTAAAAGCTTCGTCACTACTTAGAGTTTTACATTAGAGATTCTCCTGCCATGTTGCTATTGTTAAGTACTTGCGCTCTCACACATGCAGCTTTAACCTGTTGATACACCTCAAAGGTCTGAATGAGACCTTTGAGGTGTCACGTGGTGGCTAGCAGTGAGACATCATCATCAGATCGCTTGGGGCCTGTGAATCATAGGTTGGGACCTCTGTTGTTCCTGCAGATGCACAGTCAGCTTGGGACTTTGGAGACTCTGGGGAACAATTAATGCCATTAGCTCCATGCCTGTGTTCCCAACTAGTTACTTACTATGCAGCATTTGTGATGTAACGAAACTCTGTCCTTTTGTAATGAACCACTGATGTTTTGAAGGCAACTGGATTTATGTTTTATCATTGTGTTCAGGAAGGTGGCACATTTCAGAGTTACATTTACATGCATTAGACAGGCGTATAGTTGCCTAGCAAAACATTCAGTCGTCATGAGATGCTATTTAATCTGTCAGTGCTTTTTATGTAATGGATCACTGGAATATCTAGCCTCTATTCTGTGGTTAAGTTTACTTAAACGATACATGAAAAGAAATTGCAAATGACATAAACGTTAATAAATCATGTAAATGGTTATAAAACTAAAGTATTTAGTGAAAACAGGCTTTACCAAGTGCTCCAACTGCTTAAAATAAAGGGGAAAAACAAAATTAAAAAGAAAGAAGAAAAAAGCTAAAGTCAGTGCAAGGTGATTTTTTATGGCAGCATCAGATATTTTGAACAGCAATGTGCTCGGTAACAAATCTGTTTGCAACTTGTCAGACTTTAAATGCCAGCCTGCCTTATTAGGTGAGAGTTTGGATGCTTGGAAATTACTTGCAAAAAGAGGATCAAATGAAACCAATTTTATTTTAAATTCTACTACTATATTTAAGAATTTCCTAAATCATTCAAAATAATCATCTTTTAATAGATATTTTTGCCTGAAAATGAATGCAGTGGTGACTAATTTTACTGGATATTTTGTGGAAAGCTTTATCACAATTAACCAAGCCCCTTTAACAATCCAATCTTATAACGGATACAGTCACCCGTAAAATAAAGTGTACCTTAAGAGGCCAAAAACATAATTATTTTATAAAAGTAAAAAGTTGTGCCTCTTCAGGAAGCGTAACGACCTGGAAACTCCAAAAAAAAGCCAAAGCTGGACTGAACAGTTTGAAGTTTTATTTCACAATGTGACGGAGCCCCGTCACTTAATTGCTCTGTCTGTTTATTTGTTTGTTTATTTGTATATTCTTGTGGATAGAAGCT
>JBAMHW010000001.1:13909503-13944046 GCA_037177495.1 Rhadinocentrus ornatus
TAATAATAATAATAATAATAATAATAATAATAATAATAATAATAATAATAATAATAATAATAATAATAATAAGTTAAACTATTTAAACAAAAAAAAATTTAATTTGCTATTTAAACTAATATTTGTATATAGGACGAATCGAGGACGAACAGAGACCATACACAATTGGAGAATACATGGACAAATGGCTGATATAAAAACAGTCTGGCAAGGATAAAAGAAACCAAGAAGTCTACGTACACTTGTGTGAGTTAATCAGCTACACAACCCAGACATGAATGAAACAAAGGTAGAAAGATTTAAAATTAAAAACACAGGAAGTTAACATTCAGTAAGAGAAACCCAAACCATCACAGCTGGCTGTAGGGCTTCAAAACAAGCAATTCCCAGCATAACAAAGCAACAAGTTAAGTAAATAACACAAAGCTAGCTCATTCAAACATTTGTTTGTAACCATTTTATAAAAAATACTGGATAAGAAGCCATTGCAACAATTCTGAATTAGGATTAGATAGATATTGTCATACTTAAATATAAATGCCTAACGATGGATTTTACTAAAGATTTGACACACAAACTTTAAATTAGAGACAAAAAGTAATACGTTTTCTGTATGCAATTTGTAGTATGGTGTCACAGAGCCACAACAAGAAGGAATTGTTTTAAATTAAGCTACTTAAGGATAAGAGAATTTTTTTACACAAATCTTTGTTGTATTTTCATTCAAGCTGAAAACATCTTAGAAAACTCATATAGGTATAGTATAGGTATAGTTGATATTTAAAATGGTCACATATTTTTTTAGACATATTTTGTTGCTTTTTGTTTACTGACAGAGTCAGCTCATGATAGTCAGTACTGATAAAATAACCTAAGGACTGCCCCCAGGCAGGATCTGTGTAGCGTATGCTCATACACTGTTTCTTGAATGATAAGGAAGCCAATAGAAAACAGTTTATAGCTGAAGCTTGCACAAATTTAAGTTGAGCAACGAAAAAGGCCCCTTGTGGCAAACAAGACTGTCTGAAAGGATGCTGCAGTGAAAAGGAGAAAATAATGCTTAAGAACAACAACAAAAAAACAAACAAAACAGAACTTATTCAAGTAAAGCTAGGCAGTACCAGAGATCAGATCTGTCTTGCAGATCTGTGTTGCATCCAACAGCTTTGCATGACCTAATCTGACAATGCTCAGCATCCAGGCTCTAAACAAAGTGAATCATTTTCTAAACAAGCTGTGATGGTTTCCCAGGACTGTCTACACTTGACTCAGTAGGGGGTTAAATAAACAGAATTCTTTCTGATTATTTGCCAAAGGACTGATAAGAAATAAAGTAAACACCTATCCTACCATTAAAAGTCACCATGAAACTGCAATTGAGCAAGGCACCGAACCATCAATTGTTCCTGGAATGCTGCACAGTTGGCAACAGAGAAGATGTCACAATGACTGGGCTGCAGTGAGAGCTTAGAACCCTGAGTGGGTGTCAGGCTATCCAGCTTTTAGCTGCCTGTTGTAGTTGTTGCATCAACTCGTTTTATTAAGGCAACATTAGAAAATCAGTTTGGAAAAAAAAAGGCCTTTCTTGGATAATAAACTGTAACCATGAAAGCACATTTTGTTATTCATAACACCACCTTGCCTGATTTTCTTTCTATCATAGTGAGAATAGAAGAGGATGTGAGTGGACTACTGATTTGCCTTCATTTTGCATTTTGAAAGTCACAGCGATTTGTGTTATTACGCCTCTGTCAGGCTGATGGAGGCGGGATTGATGGGGCCACTGAGCTGTTGCAGAATGCGTGTATGAGAATAGAGGTTACAGTCTTTTTCTCATCAACACCTATGGCACTGCGATGAGTGGAGGCTTGTAGTTTTGACTGACAACCATACACGGAAGCCTGCCACATACTTATATTTGGATAAGAGGTTGCATGTGACTCTAATTTCTGGAAATCATTGCAATTCATGAAGCATAGCAAGATGTGGTTGTAACATTGTATGAGGAGGAGAGATGTGAAGGAAGAGGGAAGGCTGAGAGGGGAAGGGAGAGAAATGTGAGGAGGGAAAAGTTAGCAAAGGAGTTTCAAGCTGAGAGGAGCCGAGGAAAAAATAATGAAAAGACAGGCAAAATGAGATGGAAGGAAAGTAGGGTGAGCTTGTGGTATCAACAGTGTGGTGCATTATCTCATCAGTTTAGAAGTGCTTAGCCTTCTTTGTTTTACACAACAGTAGGTAAAGGTCAGGAAAGAGGTAAACAAAAACATGTCCCTCATGTCATAGGGGACAGAAAATGCTTATAAAACCCATTACAATGTGGAAGTAGAACCTGGATAACCAGCTGACCCTGATGGAAAGAAAAAGGTGAAAAATAAACAGGTGCCAGAAAAAGTTTTTGTCTGTAAGAGCTGAGAAGTGATGACTGGCACAGCAGTGAGTACCAGGAAGGGAAAATTGGACTTTTGTGGCACAAAGGGGGGGCACAGTCCAAGTCAAGACAATAATGTATTTTTTTTCCTTCATCCTACAGAAAAGAAAGACAACTTCCAGTTTACAAATAAAGAAGCAATTTACAGTAACCACTGCATTTGTTGTTAGAAATGTTGGTCACAATAAGTTATTGTTAATTTTGCAGTGCGGCCACCGTAACTTGACCCTTTTCAATGTCATTTTATTCATCTGTTCTAACATCTGCTCATAAACAAAACAGCTAAGCGAGACACAAAAATTAGGACTGGTGAAGCCAACTGGTTGATTATGTGCCCCCTTGCTCTCCCTGTTCCTCCAATTTATTTACATGGTAGGTCTGGGATGACCTCTATGATTGTGGTGCAGCCAGTGGTAACCTATTCCAAACAGAGAAACAGAGGTTACACCAAAAGTCAAGACAACATATGGTCGACATGATCGATCGGCCCTTTAATCTCTTTGCCTATCTCTCAGTTGGATTCAGTGTTTTTGCGTGGTTGCCAGCATCACCAGAATCTTCTAAAGCAGACATCAGCAGGTAGTTTATCTAACTCCACAGCCCTCCTTCATCACCACAGGCCACCAGCTGTCATAGTAGACATCCTTCCAGCCACCACACTGAGGTGAGAAGAGGTACAGTCCAACAGAGCTGCTCGGGTACATCTGCAACACATCAAGCCTCCTAGGAAGTAGGAGGCAGAAGCAAACTGAGCTTTTTTCTCTCTCCTGTGGCTCAAACTGTGCAGAGATAGTTATTATCTGTGGGAGGAGGTGAGGGAGCACCTTATGAGGCAATGAGAAGTCGAATGAATGCTTCTCTTTCTTCCTTTCTTTTTTCTTTTCTATCTACCCTACAGTGTTTCTCCCTTGCTGAGCTTCTCTATTCACCTTTCCTCTCTGAGTGCCTCTTCCTCAGCTCCTATTGCACTCTCCTGACATCAACACAGGTAATTCTATCTAATGTGACAAATAAAGTCTTCTAATCTCAACAAAGCGGCTGTTGCCTTCTCCTGTGCATTCATCTGTGCTAAATCAAAGGTTTTATGCAAATAAAGGCTTTTATGGGGTTACTTTTCATCCACGTAAGCAGCTACATCAGGTTGTAAGCCGGACAGGTTTGAATTTGTCATGTAAACAAGTGTCAAACTTCATGCTGAAATGCAAACCTCCTCAACATTTTCCTGTCGAAATCAGATTTATATTTTTTAAATGACATTTTGTCTAACGAAGGAACATCCTCGGCAGAGAGGTTTAGGTTTTTTAATCAGGTTTGTGGAGTGTGTGATTCACCTTCTCTGCTGTTTAAAACCTGTTATGACCTTAAAGAGCTTAGCACAACTTCACCACTTTCACCACAGAGCCTTACTGCATATGCAAAGCTTTATCCTGTCAGCTGCACAAACTAGATAAATAATGTCAGTAAAGGCTGAATCTTCACACATAAAGACGTCAGATTTGGAGAGCTGAGGAGTCTAATCAGTCACATCCCAACTTCAATCTCCAAAAGTTTCACACACCTTATTTCTCCATTTCTACATCTCATCCTTGCAAGGAAGTACATCACTGTGCTTTGTATTGGCATGGCAGTAAAAGCGTTTAAACTTTAACAACAATACTTCAGAATATATGGGTGCTGTCAGGCTGTAAGTTGTGTGTATGACTGGGAAGCACATTGCTAAAGCACAGACGTCTTGTAAGTGAGGTTAGGTTCAGTGCAGCAGAAAGACAAAGCGTCACCCTGCAGTATTTATGAACAGTTTTTAGGGGGTAGTGCTGAGTGCTCTCCTTTGTACTTCCCGGTCTACATATCCTTGCCTACATAACCTATGTGTGACAACAAGCAGTCATCGGTTGAGTGCAATCTGCTCTCCAAGGGAAAGTTCTTGTACTCTGTTTAATGTGCCAAAAAAACAATTCATTGGCACAGAGGTGTAGAGGGGAAGCTGCAACTAATGTCACTTTGCCCGCGTTACAAATAAACATAATTCCACATATTCTAAAAGCAATATCTTGTAATGTAGATAGATGGAGTTGTATGTGCCAAAGTTTCAAGATCTTTGCCAGGAAGAATTATGTTGCCAAACTCTTACAGTGGAGGTCTGTGGGATTTTCATGTGCTCAAAGCACTGAAAGTTTACATCTAAAAAAATAATACTGCAGCTTTTTTTTGTTTTTTTAAGTTGCAGGGTGTCATTCTGTCTGTTGCTGATATATTTGTGGTATCTGACTGTGTGGACTTAAATAACATGTAAAACCAAGCCAATATTATTTTTATGACATTTCTTGTTTTATTTTACATTTGTCCTAATCCCCTCTTTTTGACATTTTGCAGGTACTGGCTGGGTCTTCAGTTTACCCTTGTAGTTGTCACTGGGCATCAGTAAGGGCCCCTGTGGTGCTGAACGATGCCATCAGGATTGGATGTGGTCTAGATACCACACAGTCCATGCCAGATGCAACTTTGCCACCCGTGGCACAATCTTAACCTTTGGAAATTTAACGGTTCATGTACGTCAGACCGAACCGTCTGGCCCTCTGAAGACTTTTTTTTATGTCAAAATGATTTAAGAGGGGACAAACGAGCAACCCGAGAATTAAAAACATGAATTGTTTTCCACATAGTGTATTTTATCTGTTTGTTCAAATTGTTCTTTTGTAGAGTTGGACAACTTGAAATCTGTATTTACAGTTTCACAATTTTTCCTAATTACATTATAAGACATGAAGCTCTGTGGTTATTGAGAACCAACCCAAACCCCTTTTAAGCAAGCTTTAGTTGTGTTGATATACAACATGTATGCATACAAGAGGTTTCTTTCATATCTTACCAAGTATTTCAGACAGGAATTTCACATTTTCATTCATTTAATTTGCAATGGTCTGTCAATAATGCTAATTTTAGAACAACCTATGTTGTTTGTAAAGTCAGTTAGAGATAGTACATGTTGGATATACAGACACAGAATAACAATACTGTTATTTCCTCTGCTCCCGTGTTTCTCCTCTTTCAATTTTAATGAATGCACATGCCTGTCCTTTTCTAATGAAATATGGATGTGTCTCAGTAGCAAATGTGGTGTAGGAAACTTGGATATATGAAACTGGTGTAAAATAAATCAATAGTTTTATCAATAGCACAATCTGTTGAGTAGCTTATTGATCAGTAAATTGATGCATCAGTCAGTTAAGATTTACAAAAGACTTTTTAGACACAAAATAAGTCATTTGACCAGAATCTTTTGCCTGAGCTCATATCCTTGTACAACGTAATGTACAATGTGACACCTCATTGTAAACTGGTGACAAGCACATTGTGTCATACAGCGGATCTGAGACAGCAAGTCACTGTCCTTCTGTCACTCAACAGACACTTGAAAGCAGGGTGTTCAGATGTGCAGTGGGCTGTGATGCGAGCTGTAATACTATCTCAGATGTGCAACACTCACGTCACACACAGAACGTCTGGGTGGTCCAGGAGAAAGAAGGAAACAAAGAGAGGCAGAAAGAGAGCTGCATATCTGAAGGTTGAAACATTAGAAGGGCATCTCCTATGTTTTCCATTAAGGTAACAGAGATGTGAAGGTAGGGATGTTTGACCAGATAAGAACAGAAAGACACATAAATGGAAATGGACCACTCTCTCCCTCTCTCTTCTCCCCCCCCCTGCATAACCTCAGGCTAGCATGATTTAACTTTGACTTCAAATACTTTTCTGGAGGCTGTGCTTCAGTGTAAGGTTTGCTTTTAATATAAAGAAGCATTAATGCCCAATACAGGCAAGGCAATCTGTAGCACATAATGCATTATGTGCACCATGTCCTGATTTAATTTATATAATGCAAAGTTGCATTGCAACAAAAATAAAAGTAGATAGCTATTACCAATGTTGTAACAAAATGGAGAATTCTTAAAGGCAATTTCCCAGCAGGGGGTTTAGTAAATGTCAGGTAGCATTCAAAAAAATCAAACACCAAACCAGGAAGTCTTTGTGTTATGTGGCACACATCTCAGGGGAATGCCTGTTATTTACACCCTTTCATCTTGTCTAGGTTGGTGCTATGTGGAAGGATCACATTCTCACTTTGTTGTAGATCAGCTTAAGACTGCTTTAACTGTCAGTCGCAGCCCTTTAAATCCCTCAAGGCCCATTTTGTTTGCAGTAGCCATTAGCTGAGGAGAAGGCCTCTGTCTGTTACTCGGCTTATTTAGCAACGCTTTGTTTGTTTTTCCCTTGCTGATTCATAGTTGATCGCGTTGTGTCACACTTGTCATTGATGCACAATTCATTTTTTGCTCGCTTTTCAGTGGACAAATTTTCAGTTGATGGGGGGGGGGTTAAAGCTCCAAAGAAAAGTCTAATCATTTGCAGGCAAGCTGTCAGAAGCTTTAATCGCCTTAGTCAACCATGTCTCTGAGTTCAAGACGGGCCGACGTTTCATACCCACTGCTGTGTTCATACTAAAGACCCATAAACTTTGAAAACAAATGGAGAAAGGCAGAAGCTTTGGTCTTTCATCTGACAATGAGTTGCCAAATTACCATTTTTGCACATACTAGACTAATGGGAAAGCCACTGGTTTGACCACAACAAAGGCTTTGAAAAGGTGCCAACAGAAAAATGTCTTATAGATTTTCATTGTACAATTGACTCTCAAGGCCAAAGTTTTCAGTCATCATAAGTCATCCAAATGAAATATTTTCTGGCTAGAAGCAATTATCATTCAAGTGAACTCTGAGTTGCCAAAACTTCACTGCTGTTGACAGAAAAAAATATACAGTTCTACAGTATCTGTATCAAGCAGTTGTTTCATCAACAGCAGGTTCAAGAAACATACTGTGTCCATTGAAAACCAGTTTACCACCATGACATAGTTTATTCCCATTAACAGCAAAAATCTAGGATACATCGTATGTCAGCTGAACTCCTCCTCTTGCTGTTTGGACATCCTGCCCATGGGTGTTTTCAAAAAGGTCTCAAAGACTCTGGAGTCAGATCTCTTACAGATTGTGAACTTGTCTTTAATTTTGGGCGTCTTCCCAGAGCCTCTGAAAACAGCTGTAATCAAGCCTCTGCTAAAAAAGAAAACGGACAAAACATGACAAGACACAAATAAACAATGACAAAATCTTCTGTTTCTTAGTAAAATCATTGAAAATGCTGTTTTTCATCATTTTTTAGCAAAAAAATAACTGCTATGATGTCTTCCAGTCAGCTTTTAGACAGCACCACAGCAGTGAGACCGCTTTGACCAACGTGATTAATGACATGTTTGAATACAGACACTGAAAAAATGTCAGTCTTAGTCTTACTGGACCTCAGTGCTGCATTTCATACAGTTGACCACAATATGTTAGTCAAACAACTGGAGAACTGGGTGGGCCTCTCTGGTACTGCACTACACTGGTTTAAAACTTTACATCTGAGCAGACAAGAATTACATGTGAAGTTCCTTAAGGTTCCATCCTGGGGCCTCTTTATTTTAACATCTACGTGCGTCCACTGGCACAGGTCATAAAGAAAAACAAAATTAGTTACCATAGCCACGCAGATATATATTACAAGGTCACCAGGCTCTTGGTAAATGCATTGAGGGGATTAAGACTGAATGTGCCTACATTTTTGTTTTTGGTTCCCCGGTAAACAAAACCAAAACTGAGATGATTGTCTTGGGAGCCAAAGAGAAAAGATTAAAGGTCACCACAGAGCTTAAATCTGTACACTTAAAAACCACCAACCAGGGCAGAAATCTGGGTCTATTGTATTGATGGACTTAGATGTATACTTTGAAAAACGCATCAACAGAATCAAAAAGTCAGCCTACTATCACCTTAAGAATATATCAACGGTACAAGATCTGATGTCTAAGCAAGACCTGAAAAACTAGTCCATGCTTTCATCTTTAGTTTGCTTGGTTATTGTAACAGTGTTTTAAAACCAATTAGACACCTGCAGCTTATTCAGAACTTTGCTGCTCGAGTCTTTTCTAAGACCATGATTGTGGACCACATTAGTCCACCTGTGAGGTCTTAACACTGCCTTTTCGTCAGAGAATAGACATGAAATTTCTGCTGCTGGTCTATTAAGATCTGAATGGTTTAAGATCAAAATACATCAGTGACCTCTTGACCAAATATGAACCTACCAGAACCCTCAGGTCGTCTGGACCCAATTTCTTATCAGTTCTCAGAGCCAGAACTAGACATGGAGATGCTGCATTCAGTTTTTTAGCTCCACTTGTCTGGAAAAAACTCCCAGAAAGCCTCTGATCAGCTGAAACACTCTGTTTATTTTAATCCAGATTAAATACCCACCTGTTCTCTGCTGCATTTCACAAGTTTTTTTTTAGTAGTCCAAATCGTCACTTTTACTTTTAAGCTTACATTTTTCAACTTTATCATGTTTTATCACTGTTTTTATCTAACTTTCTTTCTCTTTTAAAGGCAAAATAAGGTGCATTGACACCTAGTGTTTCAAATCAGAGCTGTAGTCGAAAGAGAAAAACACGGAGAGCGTCCAAGCATCGCATATGATTGGTTAAGGAAGTAGGAACGAGCTACACAGTGCACTGAAGTTATTCTGTCACGCAACTTTTATTTTGAAAGAAGAAAAGCTTAACAAAGACATTGTCAGTCAGATTGTTTATAGGGAAGCTTCCTCTTACCCATCGCAACAAATGAGAACATTTTAAATTATTTTTACAAAAATGTTTTTACAAAAATTGGTGTCATTATTTAGCCTTTAAATGATGTTTATTTTCTGATGTTGCACTTTAAATCACCCTGTAGTTGAATTGTGCTGTACAAATAAACTTGCCTTACAAAATATATGGTGCATTATTGTATTTTAAAGCTGCACGGTGTTGTGGTGGTTAGCACCACAGCAAGAAGGTCACTGGTTTGAGCCTCGGCTGGGGGAGGTTTGAGTGTGTGTGTGTGTGTGTGTGTGTGTGTGTGTGGGGGGGGGGGCTGGTGGCCTTTCTGTGTGGAGTTTGCATGTTCTCCCCGTGTATGCGTGGGGTCTCTTTGTTGTTCTCCGGCTTCCTCCCACTATCCAAAGACATGTATATTAGGTTAATTGGTGACTCTAAAATGCTCCCTAGGGATGAGTGTATGCGTGAATGATTGTTTTTCTCCCTGTCTATGTTGGTCTTGCAATGGACCTGGTGACCTGTCCAGGATGTACCTTCCCTCTCACCTGAAAATAGGCTCCAGCTTACCCCGCAACCCGTAATGGAATAAGCGGTACAGATAATGACTGACTGATTGTATTTTAAAGCATTATTCTGAAAATAGACTTTGGACTGAGTTGGGCTGGAAATGAACCAAGGAGTATGTAAGGCAGGGCAAATTTATTTGTATAGCACATTTCATGTACAAGACAATTCAAAGTGCCGTACACAAAACATAAAAGCATTACAACAAGGTGCAGAAAAAAAAATATGTCTATTAGATGAAAACAAAGTTTAAAACGATAAAATTGATTGCATAAAAAAATAAAGATAAAGAAATAAGTTAAGATTTCAGCGTAAAAGAACCAGCTGCAGATCTGGACTCCTAGTAAGAACTATAGGAATGCAGCTGTACACATGAGTTTGGCCTAAATGAGCTTCCACCTTCTTGCTCTAGAGAGATGCTTACCTCATTTTAAATAAATTGCTGCTACCAATTATTATCTGGCAACCGACCTCAAAGTAAAGAAAAATGGTTTAAGCCACCTTGTACCCTCCCAAGCTTGGATTTTTAAACTTGATGTTTTCATTTTGTTTTTATTCAATGTTCTTGCTTCTTTCTCTTTTGTTTTTAATCTTAAATTATGCTTCTTATTTTCTGTAAAGCACTTTGAATCACCCTGTCGTTGAATTGTGACATACAAATAAACTTGCCCTGCCTATTATACAATCATAGAAATATACAACAGTTTTACATCACAATGAGTAATAGCTTCATTGATTCACAGCACAAAACACAGCAAGTTTGACAATAAAAAGGTACTACATTTTTAAGCCTTCAATCATGTTATGTGCCATCATGTTATAATTTTCAGTTTACTTTAATTGTAAACAGACTTTAGAAATATGTGAAACTGTCTCAAATGTTATTTTGCACAGCTAAAAATAATACTTCTAACATTGTATAAGAGAGACTATTCTCAACGCAGTGGGTAATTTCTTCTTGCAGGCAATAATGACCTATATATAGGTTCTAGTAGGTGTGAGAGCAACTGCACTGGTGACACCAAAATGTCATAGTGCAAAGAATGTATATCAGTCCTATCAATGACTTCTTTAACCTTTACCACGGAGTTTTGCAACAAGAAAGTGATGTTAAGGACTAAAATAAAGCAGGAAGTAAGCAACGTAGCAACACATCATAGGTATTACACATACTAGAATGTGCACAGACTGACAATAAATAATGAACATATTTTAGTTTTTACCACAACTGCTTTCTAATCCTAACCCAGCTATGATGTTGTCCAGACCCAAGTTAATTGTATATTTTTAGTAAGTACCTTAAGTATCATTTAAATTTCTTCCAATGGATGCAGGTCGAGACGAGATGGTTAGAGTGTGCGTATGGTTTGTAACCTGTAATGTCGTTGCGTTCCCAGAACCAACTGTAGCCTTACCTGCGAGGTTGAGTTTCAGCTGGATAGCGATAGACACCTCAGCTACGTAATAGCATGACATCATTACAGCGCAATTCCTTTCAACTACACCAAACCATAACCAAGACTCAGAAACAAAGAAGAATGTCAATTATCCAACAGTTTTTGTTCTTTCTTCTTGGTGCAGCTTTGTAAACACAGGCTTAGAGATTTAATAAACTAAAGGAAAATCTGTTGCTCTAAACAAGGAGCAATTTCTGGTTTGTTTTTATGCCAGGTAGCATGGGAAGTGACATTTTTTTTTCTTTCAACCAATCAATGGATTCTAGTGTGTCAAGCTCCAACCTTTTGGGTTGTATTGGTCAGATTGGTACCCCAACAGAAGGGTCCCCAAAAAGAAAGATGGATCGGGTTGGATATTAGGATACCCTTTCCAGTTTTCACGTTTGGAAACACAAATAAAATGCGTCCCAACCTGCACCCGTTGGTGGAAACAAGGTATTAGTAAATTAGTAAAAAAAAGTAATTTTTTTTCTTTTTTACAAACTAAACATAACCCAGAAGTTAACATTCAAAACACTACCTGTATTAACACCGCCTCTCTCTCTCATCACTTGTTTTGGAAAAGGTGCTAGTTTGGAGAATGGCCTTATGGTTCATATTTAAGTAATGAAACAACCTCCATCAATCAATCTGTTTACTATAACCAGTTATTCCAGTGTAGCCGTGGGAGGACTGGAGCCTATCCCAGCAGTAACTCGGGCGAGTGTACCCTGCCTCTCTCCTTGCCTCTAGACGAGAGGCAGGGTACATTGGATTACATACTGGACTGTCTTGGTCCAAACATTTTCACTTCTTTACCTTGCAGTGAGTTGCAGCTTCTTGAGGTTTAAATAAAAATCTAAATAAAATTAGGTTTGGCTCACATATACATGGCACTGGTTGACATGCCATTGCCTGAAAGCTGTCCAGTTAAAAACCAACAGGGAATGGAAAACATTACCATTTTAAATCCCTGCCCATTTTTTGTAACACTATGACATTTTAGACAAACCTTTTACACAATTTCTTCTGAGATCTGACTAAAAAAAACAACAAAGTTTTGGCTACATGAAACTAAATGAATCTCTGTGTAAAGGTGTACTCTGCATTTCTATTCCACAGAGAAGCTGTTTAAAGACAGCAGTAGCCTACTGGTGATGAGAAATACCAAACAAAGAGCCAGCACTACTGGCACTGAATCACATAATTGCCTGAAAATGTCATTTGTGTTCTTTTCTAACAAAATAAGCAAATATGGCAGATAAAGGGCACAAGCTATTAGAGGTAAATTTAATAATTTGTCCAACTGATTTACTTTTCCCATCACTGTGATTTATCATGCAGAAAAAGTTATTGGTGAGTGTGGGGGGTACTTGAATGTGTATATGTATGTACCTCCCACTTATACCTCATGTATTTAGCTGTGGACATAACCCGAAGAACATTATCAAAATTAGGCTGTGGCAAAGCTCAGTTAATAATGGCATAGTTAATTGATATTAGAGATAAAGGATCAATGGCGCAACTCTGCCACGGGAAACGGCTTTAGCATTAAGAACTTTGTCCCCAAAGTCATATTCGGTTACGGCAATATTGACCTTCCTGTTCCTTCCTCCCATTTGGTCAGACGCACATCCTGTTGTTATCGCACAGGCATACAGTCATCCGTCTTTTCTTTCATCCAACAAATCCTTTCTGTGAATGCCTCTGTGGTGAGCTATCAACAAAGTCTAACAACAAAATCACTTGTTGTAATGATTACTAAAATAACTGATTGCAGCATATTGTACTAGAAGAAACAATTCTCATTAGGTTGAACAAACCAAGCAATAATTAAGGTGCTCAGCAGGATATTATTTGCTTTTGTCTATTTAAACAAAGACTAAAATACATATATATATATATATATATATGTATGTTTGTAAATAACTAATACTTGCATTTTGCAAAGAACCTACCGTCTTATTAAATGTATAAAAAGATACAAAAACTAAGGCAATAATCTTGATGGAGGTGAGACAAAAAAACTTAATTTAATCTTTAGCTGCAAATATGCACAGTGAAATAAATTAATAGCAAGGGACAGAACAGGTGAACGGGACTGCTTTGAAAGTCAAGGTGGCATTTAGTGAAAGGTCCCCTTAGCACTTAAGTGTCTTACATACAAGACATTGGATATTTATGAATTGATTCAGCAGTGTCAGTCAGTCCTGTACTTTGCCTGGGGCATTAATCCATGTGATGGAATTCATATGTCTACTTCATATTAAGTTTCCCGTGGTGCTTATTGACCTTTTCATCGAGCATTTTTTTCCCACTGATGTGAACTGGTCCCTTCACAGAAGCTGTCGAGAGCCATTATTTGGTTGCTTTCAATTCTGCTTGGGGTAAGAAACACTTGAACACTCACTGCAGTTGTAAAGGACTTAAATGTGAGAGAGTTGGCCGTGTGTGATGCCAGGTGCAGTCAAATTTTGCTTGAATGGCTGAATGTATAAGACAAGCTAATTTCTGTTCAGACTCTATTCATCATACAAAAAAATGTCTTTTTTTCTACAGGTTTTCTGTCAGTTTTTAATCAAACAGTATCTCACACAATACTGGAAGAGATACAAGATGGTGCATTCTCATTATAATTGTTAGCAGATACTGTTTACTTCACAGACTTTATGTATCACATCAATAGTCAATATTATCTGATTTTATACCTGCAGCAGCACAGAATATTCAAAAATGTTTCCAGACGATCCAAGCAAAAAGAACAGAGAATAAGACAGCATCACAAAAGACCACGATAAAAGAATTTTCTCTTTTGTCTGAGGAAAACGTTTCCTTCAAATATCCATTGATTCACTGTTGCTATAGATACAAACTGTATCCCTGTTTCATATTTGTTTTGTCTAATTCATTTTAGTAAAATCAACAGAAATTACTGTTTTATTTGTGCATAAAATATAGAGTTTATATGCATATTGACTTTTGGAGGATAATGACAAGACATTTCATTCAGCCAATGTATTTAATTTGTGCACATATATCAATATATCAACACTTTTACTTTGTAGAACTAAAGAATTGGAGTGTTCATGCTGACTGCATTTTCTGCTGTGAATGTCCTGGGCTTGTATACCTGCCATCCAACCCAGCCACTGGTGGCTGACTCCAGTGTAGCTCATCTATCTGCTTGGTAGAGCCTAATTGGGAAAGCAATTTAGTTATATAGAAACATAATTTCCAGGAGATGGGGTTGTGTTGCAAGACTTACATTCACATTTCCAGTAGTTCATGCCTCTTTTATTCAACCTCACGTCCACACACACACACTCGCTGTCACAGTCATGCAGCACATATTCTAATTTGCCGTACCTTCCTGAACACTTTCACAAATGAAGGGAGGATCCTTGTCCTTTAACAATAGAATATGATTAATATCTTCTCTTCTCCATGTTGAAAAGATCTTCTCTCCCTTTGCCCTTTTAGCCAGCTCAATACAGAACAGCACTTGATTAAATCTCATGGGTGCAGCTATTTGGATCAAGGACCTTGATTAAAATGCAAAAATAAGATCTGGTGTTAAACCTGGGTCTCCACCTCCGTTTGGCTGAGAGTAAACAATTAAACGAAGGCTTTATACACAAAAACTCTATGCAAAGTTGAATGCTTAATGCATAAACATGTATACTACATTTGATGTTTTACATAAGTACATCAGTTTCTGCTTCATGTTTTCACTGGACACATGCTCTGAAATGTAACTTGTTTTTAAAATACACGTTACCTACGGCTAAATATGTTTGGATCGCATTTTATCTCATGGTTATGTGTTTGTGCTGCCCTGCATACATTTCACCACATCATTAATATTTTACACCTTTTTGCAGTTTCAATAACAAGTTGTGTGATCTTAAGAATTCTTGACTGAGAGTAATTGACACATACAAGAAGACAGCCTGTTATTTTCTCCAAGGTATGCTGTGGGTTTAAAGAAAACTCTGACCACTGGGCAAAATGAGTCAGCCCAACATGGACCTTCTGCAGGCCTAGATGTGGTGTTTTATGTAAGACTGCCACAGCTATCTTTTTAATTAATATCTGCCTCGAGGCAACTAGTTAGACTCCAACAGATACAAAAAAAGCCTCGATGCATACCAATGGTCTGTAAATCCAGTATGGGGCAAAACAATCTCTTCGTGGTCAAAAAAAAATAAAAAAACTAAATATTTAATAGGGTTCTCTTCAGATAGTAGATAATTCTTCTGGCACAAAAAAATTAGACGCACATAAAGCATCAACTTTACCGTTGCAGATGATTTGAATCCTTCACAAATAAAATATTTTCCATTTCACTGGGATAAATATGTTAAACCTCTTATTTGTGGTTTTCATATCAGAGCTAATAATCATCTTTAGATTAAGGGAAGTTATATGCAAATGTTTAAAAGGATTGGAGTCTGGGAAAGCAGTAGCTTTAATCTTAGATGGGAGATTGATGCACGATGGAAAGGAAACAACCATATGCACTTCTGCAATTACAAAGAGATAATGTAATATTTTCCATAAGAAATGTATCATTAGCTCTTGTCTGTCATTTTGTGTAGGGAAACACTAAACAAACAAACGAAAAAAACAACAACAACAGAGACATAAAAAAACAATTTCCCACAGATACTTAATACACCAGCAGATGTAAAAAAGTTTGCTTATTTTTAGTTTTGGGAATCAAACATTTTAAGGAAGATCACACATTCAGTGTGCTCCACTCTTACACATCTCCCATCTAACAGGCATAAATTAAGAATTAAGTAAACCAGATTTGACAGAGCAAATGCGAAGCATAAAGTCTATCACTCTAACCAGAGGCGATTGTTTAGGAGACTTCAAATTGGCCTTTGAATGCAAATCTAGCTGAGGGGTAGAATTCAAAATCTTATCCGAGAAGCATTAGTACACATAATTTCAAGCGCCAACTTATTTGCCTCTTAGCAATTAGGAAAAAAAAAAAAAGCATGAGCGGTAATCTTGTGTGGCAAAAATGTGAACTAATGTGATGAATGGAGAATCATTTGCCCAAAGCAAGTAAATAGAAGTGTGTGTATGCATGCTCCGACTGGATGTGCCTGCATATGTGCATTTAATTGCAACTGAAAATATTTTCTAACTCGTTTTTATCTTTTCAAAAGTAAGTTGGCACTTGGAAAGTAAACAATGCAATCCTATTTGACAAGGAAAAATTGGCTATGTAGATGCTTGAGGGGGAACAGAAGTATCGGGTGTGTGCGGTTATCTCTGGGGAGGAGAGAAATTAAATCAGAGCTATGACTAACCATCCCTCAACCAACTCATACAAGGACAAGAGCAAACGTTATTAGTAATTGCTTTTTATTTTATCTTTTTATTTTTTTTTTTCAGATAGATCACAATGAACACAGCCTTTAGACAGTAGCAGTTGAAATAATCCATACAAATGAATGTTTCTGGTCTTTTCACCAGCTGCCCATTGTAGCATGAAGCCCTATGCTATCAGTGTGGGCCTGGGGGTGAGGGGACAACACTGACAAACACGGGGTGCTTGCATTAACTAACCCAAAAAGGCATATTGTTTCTATATGTGTGTTTGTTTGTGTGAGAAGCAGTGACTGTCAGAGTCTGTGTGCACTTGCATCAGTGTGAGTAATAGACCAGAGGTGGTTAGTCACATTCAACAAGGCCCTTTTCTAATCACTTGGTAAAGCATGCAGTCTCAAGTGGGCAAAAATATCCCACTCGAGGCTTGAGTAATGCACTGCCAACTGTGTATGATGCCAGAGTGTAATTAGACAATAACGAGAGGCCTCACATTGCGCTCAATCTCTAAACTTTGGAGGCCAAACTATGTGTTGGCCTCAACAGCAGCGTCTGCTCTATTAAACAGCAAATAGCCTGAGAAAGGGGCCATGGCTTTAGAGAATTCCTTCTATCCACTGGACCCAGCTCATTTACTTACGCTCAGCTTGTGAGTGTGCAGACGGTGGCCGAGCCCAGGGAGTACCATAAGAGGGGACAGCACTTTGAATTGTGACAGCGACCGTTTTGCGGCAGCCAGGCATGGAGTGAAATGACAGTCCTGGGATGAACTCTGGTAATTAATGCCAAAAATAAAAAAAGCAAACTCAGCATTAGGTTTCACGCTAGTTGGAATTAAATCTATAAGAAACAGAAATTGAAGAAGAATGGAATTGTTTTGTCAAACAATAAGGGCATTTGAAATCAAGCACATGCACACAGAACAGCGCAGAAATTGCCTGTTGTAGCAAGAAAAAAATTAAATAAAAAGAAAATAAAACATAAAGACAAGTGCGGAAGAGTCACATTTGTCTTGGTAGTGTTTTGCCCTCTCTTTCAGCCTTTATTTTCATGGGTTATGAATTTAAATGAAAGGCAGTGAGTTGCTGTAATGCCTTGGTGTTTCTTGCGAGTGTGCGCAGCAGCATTTCCGTTAGAATCAAAGCTGCAGTGCGCACTTCGAGCAGCATATTTAACTGTTTGTACTGTTTTTATGATGAGAATGTAAGGCTTGCTTGATTCACCCAGATATTTGAGATATGATGGGAAAAAAATCTAATTTAAAAGGAACTATAAATATTTTCCTCCTTCCTCAAAACCTCCAAGACATCTCTAAAAACAGCTTCCACCATCTCCGAGGAACAAGAAGCAACAGTAAGCCTAAACCCTATACTTTGCAGACGAAAGAGAGAAAAAAAGGCAGCTGTTACTTTGCCCCTCTGAGGCAAAAGAGCAAACAGCTAAAGTGGAGTAAAAGTAAGCAAATGAATAACAAAATAAAACATGAGGCCTAAAAGATACAGAAGGGAAGACTGACAGGAGAATGTTCAAACATGCAGCTAAACAAGGAAAAAATAATGCAAGCACACTCAGATGGTATATGTCTACAAAACAGAATGTGTCATATCTGCTGTTAAAATTCCAGCTTAGCCAGGACCGGCAGCCATACGGACAGAAGTCGCTGTTCCCTCTCATGGCTGCATGTTACATACATTTTATGATTGTGGTCACAATTTCCAAAACACATCTAATCTAGTAGCCTACTGTTCTGCTTATTTTGCTGTCGGAGATTATTAGAAAAAGCACCTCCTACTATTATTTCAGAGTGGCCGAAATGTGCCAAAATTTTCAAAAAATAAATGTCTGTATCATCATTTTTTTTAAGAAAGCCTGAATGTGAAGACACCTGGTTATATAAACCATGTACCTAAACAGCTAAGACATCAAATCCAAAGGAAGATAGGATTTTTGATGTCAAGTTTCTCTGCAAAGTATGAGAATTTGAACATGTATTGAGGAGTACATACAGAAACAACACAGACTGCTGAAAAGAACCTGTTTTGGTCCTTTATAGAAAATGCACATTCTGGTGGACCAGGGCTTTTTAAGCAGTCACAAAGCTCCACAGACACAACAAGCTCTCTGCAGAGACAGTAAGGCAGTTTTATGATCACCAAGGAAACCACTCCACTTTCCATATGGCAGGTGTCTTTTTTTCTGGGTTTATTTTTTTGGAAAGGAAGTAAAAACATAAAAAAAAAAGAAAAAATTAATTAAAAAACAAAAAAAAACAAACTCAGATTAGTTGTAAAAGAAAAAAATAGCTGCCCTGGTAAAAATCTGCCAGTAAAAAATATTCAAAAATTTAAACTGTTTCCTTGTGGTTGTTGCTTTTGTTGTTGTTATGAATTGTATTCTAGATCAGCTGGCTCATTAAGCTTTCAACAGATATTGTATTTGATCCAGCTGGATCTCAGGGTAAAAAGAGGCAACATCTCAAAAGCACTGAAGCCAGTCTGCAAAGATGCAGAATTAGAAATGGAAAAAAGGGAGACACCAACAACAAAAAAATAAAAAATAACTAAAGCAAACTCACAGAGTTCGACAGCTACTTAGGCAACTTTTGCCAAATACAATATAAGCCCATGTATATTGCAACACAACAATATATTAATTTAATAAAATACACAATATAGCTTTTGTACACGTAACAATTTGGCTCAAATGCACAGAAATTGCAGTAAAATCAATAAAAAATATGTCAGTTTTTTGATGTAAACACATCTAGATTGGATACATATACACATATAATGATATTATGTATAGTGATAATGTGAAGGGACATTTTCTTGTCTATTCATATTTCTGGATATTTGTTTTTGAAACATGGCAGTGTCCTTTGTAGTTCTTTGAGTTAATACCCCACATATGAGCTTAACTCCAGGACACCATTTTCTTGAGATTCCTCGCTTCTTTTCTTTTTTTTTTCTTAGAAAATGTATAAATATTCTGTTAATATTTGGACACTATACATGAATTCATACATACAGTCATCTATATAAGTATATAGATATTATCTTTTCACAACTGAGGAAAAATGTCCCTTTTTATACACATTGTGGTTGCCTTAAGGCATAGTCACACACATGATTATTCACTGTACACAAGGGACTAAAAGCTGATGGTGTACATGTATAAGACAATTCCATAGATGGATAATTGTGGGTAAGCATTCTTGTGTGTGTGTGTGTGTGTGGGCCATCAGTACATATGAGTATGTCAGCATATGTATCTGCAAAGTGTAGAGCACATGTGTAAAGTCGGTGCGTGCAACTACACTGCTCAGCAACATGAACATTTAAATAGAGGTGTGAGACAGACACAGCTTACACATGTAGCTACAAATGACAGGTGAAACATGGTTACACTGTTAATAATCTTCCTCCAGTGGAGAGCAGAAGCAGCTCCAACTCTAGGTCCATTACAAACCTTCTGGTACAGGTCTGGTCCGTCAGTCTGCCTGCCAGTACAGTAAATTCAGAAAAAGATAAGGTTGTATTGTGTATTTTGGCCTTTCACTGTCCCAAAGATGAGCGTTTTCCACTGTTTCTGACTGGCGTGTATGACCACAAGTAGTCCTTTTTCATTCAGTTTCAATGTCCATCACATATAACAGAAATCCACCTACACACATTTATATATGTAGGATTTCACGAGAGACCATGAACAACACACGTATGAGCTGGTGGGCACTTAGATAAGAGCTTGCAAGGTGCCAGAAGCAGAAACCTCTGCAATTTGCTTAAGAATTCAAAACAAAAACGTCTATAAATTCAGAAGTAATTGGGTGTCAGTTCATTTTTGTTGGTAGGAGTCTTACAGCACCAAAAGTGCTACGTGACTGACATGATACATATTTGTCCAGTGTTGGTACTTTTCTACAACAAATACAGTGAAAAGAGCCCCAGTCATTAGAGCCATTTAACCTTTTCAATTTGTTTTGGTGACAGTTTTGGCACAAGAGTTTTTGGAATAGCATCCTACTCCTCTCTCTACCTTCCTACTTCTTTTTGCTGCAGTCCTTTGTGTCACTTCCTGAGTGTGCCAGTAGCCTCGTTTCCTCTGCAGTCCTGCAATAGTTTGTCGATGTCCCTCACCACCTGGTCAGCGTCCATTCCATCGCCGGTTGTGTCTGGCTCCACCTGCTCCAGGACACACTCCATTTCACCTGTTGCCTCCTGACTGATCCTGGAGCGAGCCTCTGCAAGCACCTTGGCCACTGGGTCTGAGGGGGGCAAGGATGAGTAACCCCCTTGGTCTCTGGTTTGTTTAGTTGGTGACAAGTACTGACCATCAGGAGGCCCGTAGTGACCAGAGCAGGAGGCAGGAGGAGGTTTGCCCTCAGCCCCATCTGCTGGGCTTTTCACTGAGGAGCAGAGGGACATAGTGGAGCAGCCCTTGGTAGGACTGCTGGAGGCTGAGGGTACCTCTTGGAGAAGTGGGCTGAGGGCACGTTTTGCTTTCAGGTAGGGCTTGACATTGGCAACCAGGATGGTGTGATCTCGCCTCTCTTTGCCAAAAGTGCAGAATGTTTTCTTTCCATTGGGATTTGCAGTTTCGTAGGTCTCTGTCTCGGGGACAGTCTCCATTCCAGCTGGCACAAACATATTGTTGCGATAGTCAATGCCCTCCGCCTGGTTTCCACCAGCAGGGAACTGAGGCATCCAGCAGCGGTCAGAATGACCCAGTACTCTGCACTCCTCTGTACAATTCACACAATCCTCATCTGCAGAAATAAAGAGAGGGGATGGAAGGAGAGATATTCTAGTCAGTAGTGTGCATAAAATTGAAAAACCACACAGTAAGAGGGTAATTGAATCATACTTCTATTATGAAATTGAAATGAACTGTGGAAGGAGCTGGAGCTTTGCATTAGACAGGTAGAAAAAAACCTACAGAGTTTAAGTAAAAAAGGAACACCCTGCCTAGGATGCCCCTCTTTTACCACACATATAAACACATGCCCATGCACACACACACACATGTGCATGGCTTTCCAAAGGGACAGGGTGACACGTGCTTGAATTTTCCAAAGCCCTGATCAAGGGGATGGCAGAGCATACAGAAAAGATGGGGAGGGAGCGAGAGAAAAACAACAACGGTTGAGGTTTGGCAAAGGCATAGTGCCGTTATCATAAATTCATGTCAGTGGGCTTTGAAGCCCTCCCTAGATAGGGAGGCTGTGCCAAATGGCTTGTGCTTCTTCCCCGTGTGTTTGTGCCTGTTTATTTGTTGTTGCTGTTTGTCTGCACATGTGTGTATGAGAGCGTGTGTTCTCTTCTTTCATCTCTATTCAGAAGGATGCACATTCTGGCTGATTATGAGAGTGTTCATGCCTGTGTCAAATAGTTCCAAAACTTGGTTTAAAAAAATAACAATAAAATAGAAAAAGACATATTTTTTACCCCCTCCTCTTGGAAGTGAAGAGAAAAATTGTGGGGAAATTAAAGAAATAATGAAAAAAGGCATCTGTTGTCCTCCAAATTGATATTTTTTTGGGTGGGATAAAATCAAGAGAGGACACAAAGAAAGACACGACTGCTATATAAAATAAAATGATCATCTTCAGCCACACATCTCACATGCACTGTAAATAAATAATTAAGTCAAACTCTGATTCACTCATATAAATGAAAATTTTGGCAGGAAAAATGTCACTTTTAGGTTTGATTTCTGCTTACACCGTCCAGTAACTTTAAGTAGATCATGTGGCCCACAACCATACTCTGCTAAGCACAGTCGCATCCATATGTTTAGCCCATGTTGATTACAGCTTGTTGTCACCTTTTTACCACGCCTGCTGAATGCTAATGATGACCTTTCATTCTTATCCTGCTAAATGTGCAGTCAAAGAAGATTTTAGAACATTGTGATTTGAATCCAAAATCAGAAGATGAATACTCTTTAGGATTTTTTTTACAACATATGGCTTCAAACTGTTTCTTCAGCTTTGTCTTAAAGGCAACTTTTAACGGAGTTAGAACGAGGCTATTCGGGGCTCTGCATTTCCACGATTATGCTCAACTACATACGGGAGGACAGCATTACTGTTAGGAGCTGTAAGGATACTCCATCAATTCCATTATGCAATACATGAACCTCTACAGCATGGTGAGAGTGCTGCCTTAAAGACCACAAACTTGGGACTAATACAATCTTTTGTTGATGCGAATGAGCAGGCAGAGTTGGATGTGCTTGAGTGCACTTGGCTTGGCTGTCTTTCCTGTGTTGTGGGTCAGCAGCCTGGATTCCTGTGAGACTGCCCTCCTAAGCTGTAGAGATGAGCTTAGCACTTCACAAATGTTTGAAGAAGCCAAACAGCACTGGCAAGGAGAGCCTGACATTTCCCATGTCAAGGCAGTCATCTGAGGAGGAAAAAAGGTGAGCTGGGAGGCAGAGGAGCAATTTGAAATAGACTGCATTTAAATGGTGTAGAGGTGAGGGAATGCATGTGTGTATGCTTGTGTTTGTCCAAAAATATGTCAAAGCATAGAGAGAATGACGATTTAGTAAAAAGATTGTACCTAAAAAATACAAACCTGAATACAGTTTCCTACCTAAACACATTATTACTGTAATTCATCACTCGGGTTAAAAATATGGAACTGACATCTGACCGTGCTTATCCATTGACAACCACTGGGTTCACACACACAGCTTGCATTCACACAAACAATAAACTTGGTCCCTACAATGTCTTCATGCTTTTAGAGGCGATTGTCCATTCACCATGTGCATATTTAAGCATAAATAATCTATGCAGACACATTTCCCTCTATTTAGTTGGAAGAAACCTCTGATAGATTATTCATGTCTCTGCTGCACGTACAACCTTGAGGCGTTCTCCTCATATCTACGGCTAACAATATGACATATGAGAGCAAGGGTGACCGGTTTCTTCGGCATGACTCCAGCAGCTCTATGGGATGGGCAAAGGCGTTCTACCAAGGACACATTTGCCTATGATGATGTGGCTACCAGGTGTGAGTTCCATCTCTCTCTCTCCAGTTTCTCAATACTGCATATAGTCCAAGATAAATTATATTAGGAGATAAATTAAAACATACCATCATTTGTCATAATTTGATTCACCTCTTGGCCAATGATTGGATTCAGTATGATGATGAATTAGACTAATAATGTGATGTCCTAACTGAGCATCAGAATGAGGATGGATACCATCTTTTTAAGATGTATACTCAACTATTGAAGAAAAGACTAACATGAACACTTAAGCTTTATTACTAAAGAGCTTTGGATTTTTTGTTGAAAACTACAGCTATTGTTAAAAGTTTTAGAGAGGGGAGTCTTATGGTCATTTCTTATTCTTTTTTCTCACGCAGTGCACAGCTGCTGTCTGGATAACGAACCATAAAAACAACACTGTGCATGTGCAAAAAGCTCATTCATGCTACTCATTCCTCTCTGCCAGTGAATGTACAGAGGAGAAGCAGAGAGATGTTTCGCTACATTTGTCACACAGTGTTTTTTTCTAAAAGGGCGTCTGAAAAGACAAAGCCACTAAGTTGGCAACTGCGAGCGTAGTGAAGCATGACGCTCAATGTTGTGAGTTAGAAGGACGTCAAACAGGAAAAATCAAGACGGTAAATATTTCAATATTTTTTTAAAAGAAATATCCGAAAGCGAAAACCAAATGTCTTTATGAGAAACCGGCTTATCCTTCCCAATAAACATTTAGCTTTTTCAACATCTTCAGAATAACACTATCATACACTCACTGGCCACTTTATTAGGTAGACCTCCCTAGTATTGAGTTTGACCCTCTTTTACTTTCAGAACTGCCTTAATTCTTCATGACATAGATACAAAAGGATTTTGGAAACATTCCTCAAAAATTTTGGTCCATATTGAAAGGATAGCATCACACAGTTGCCACAGATTTGTCATCTGCACATCCATGATGAGAATCTCTTCCACCACATCCCAAAGGTGCTCTGTTGGTTTGAGATCTGGTGACTCTGGAGGTTATTGGAGTACAGTGAACTCAATGGGATGTTCAAGAAACCAGTTTGAGATCATTTGAGCTTTGTGACATGGTGGATTATCCAGCTGGAAGTACCTTTTGATAGACACTGTGGTCATAAACAATCAGGCAGGCTGTTGCAATTAAATAATTTTCAGTTGGTACTAAGTGGCCCATAGCGTACAAAGAAATTATCCTCTGCACTACATCACCACCATCAGCAAAGCAGAATGGATTCATGTTGTCATGTTGTTTATGCCAAAACACTGACTCTTCCATTTGAATGTTTCAGCTGAAATCAAGTCACATCAGACCTGGCTTTGTCCAATTTTAGTTAGTCTCTGCAAATTGTTGCCTCAGTTTACTCTTCTTAGCTGACAGGAGTGAAACATGGTGTGTTAGTCCACTGCTGTAGCCCATTTGCTTCAAGGTTGGAGATGTTGTGAGTTCAGAGATAGTATTCTGCATACCTTGGTTGTTAATAGTGGTTGAGTTACTGTTGCCTTTCTATCATCTCCGACCAATGTACCCATTCTCCTCTGACCTCTGACATCAACAAGGCTTTTCCATCAAAACAACCACTGCTCCCTGGATAGTTTTTCTTTTTAGACAATTCTCTGTAAATTCTAAAGATGGCAGTGCATTAAAATCCCAGTAGATCAGCACTTTGTCTGGCACAAACAACCATGTCACGCTCAAAGTCACTAAAATTCCCTTTCTTCCTCATTCTGATGCTCAATTTGAACATCAGCAAGTCCTCTTGACCATATCTACATGGCTAAATACATTGCGTTGCCATCATCTGATTGGCAGATTAGGTATTTGGGTTAACAAGTAATTAAACAGGTGTACTTAATAAAACGGCCAGTAGGTGTATTTCTTACCTGGAAACTTTAAAGAAAACTTCAGTTTAAAGCTCTCAAAGAAAGGATTTTTGTATTCCAGTATTTTGCACTGATGTCAGGTGGCAAGAAATAAATACACCACATCCTCAACAACAGTTACTGAAACATCTCAGGCATCAGAACTACGGGGAGAGGCAAGATTCAGCCTAAGCTTCAAGCAGACTGACAGTGAAACACTGATCGAATTGACTGATCAGGAGTCAACAACAGCTGATGCTTCTATCTTTGCAGCTCTACTAAAGACACTTGACCCAAATCTCTGATTGAAATAAGAGTATTACACCTCCAGTGTCAACAAAAGAGGTTTAATTAAACTCCATACGCTCTTCTGTACTTGTGGATGCTTTCTTAATAGCAAGCAGCCAGATTTATCTTACTACCTCTGGCAGGGTTAATTGCCTTGTTTGAGGGCAGATTTTCAAGACTTGGTAACAATGACTAAGATAGTACAGCTCTGTAGCCGCTAGTTATCTTTAATGCTAAGAGCGCATGAAACCGATATTAAAGTAGCAGAGTGAGAAATCTGAAATAGCTGCAGTAAGAAATCTTTAAGCAGGAGCTAAAGGACATAGTGTCAAAGGAATCTACTATTTCATAAAAACCTTTAATTCTGCTACAAAGATGGATTATATGCAAGTAATCATCCACTATATTTGTCGGGATTATGTATTAACTGTACTTTGAACTAAAACTAAGAAGGAGATAGTCAAGTAAAAATAAATGAAGGATTAATTACTAATTCCTGTCTGTATAAAAATAAGTGCACATGCAAAATTTTAAACATTGCTTAAACATGACTGAGATGGATCTCGTGGACCAGATAATTATAATAACTATTTGTGATTAATTGCAGATTGTATTTCGCTGCCTTGTACCTGTGACATGCGCAATGACAATAAAGTTGAATCTGAATCTGAATTGGGGCATCGAAAACTAAATATGTGCATGATGCTTTTAAAACAGAGGGCGTAATAAGCAGTAAGCTTATACCGGTACATAAAAAATTGCTGCACATTTCTGGATACAAGGCATTAAATGCAGAGGTCATATATTGGTGACCAATACATGAAATCAAAACAACAATAAAAAGAAAAAAAAAAGAAATCAAAACAACAACAACCATGGAAATTTAAAATATATCTGCTTTCAGCTGGCTGGCAAACGTCAAGCAAAAACAGATGCAAAAGAAAAAAACACTGAAAAAATGATGCATCCAAACATTAACTCTCACAGATATTCACTAGTCCAAAATAAAATAAATAAATAAATGCAGGAAAGAGAAAGAAGTTTAATATTAAACCAATAGGACTACTCATTTGTGGGTCAAACTGTTGTTAACCAAACAACCTGACGGAGTCATCAGACTCCAGCCTCCATCTTAGCCTTGCTGCAGCAGTAAATGCCTCTTATGTTCCAGTTTTTCCATTCAGGAGAAGTCATTTACTAAATGAACATTTTGATACTAAAGGCAAGACCACAACATTACATGTAAGCGGGCAGGAAGGATCGGCACTGACTAACACCAAGCAGCTGATCATATTGAGTAAAATTACAAGCAGTTTTTGTTTTTATCTGTTTTTGGTTTTGCAGGGTGGAAATTAACAGAATGGTGTGTGAAATGTATACATTAAAATCTGTAAGCATAAAAGTGCTCTTGTGTGTCAGCGTGTCATAAAGCATGGTGTGATTTCCCTAAACAGCCTTTTCTCCCTCCTGACGCCTGCTCCCCCTGGCCCTACATGCCCATCCCTCCTTACTTTATTACCAAGCCCTGTGATTAATGTCCCTCTGTCACACGCTGTGGTTCGCAGGGAGGGAGGGATCAACCAGCAGAGTGTTGGACTCACTAATATTAGCCGAACAACGACAACAAGCTGAACATTGGGCAAACCCATGCAGGGGTACCATACTCCCTAAGTTTAAAAATTAGGTAAAAGTCTCCAAACAGATATTGGTAGCGGTGAATCATTCCACATCATTAGACACCTCTGTGAGCTACTCAAGTAACCTCGGAGACCAGAGGATGATCTGAGATAATGTAAGAGAGTATTGAGGTTGAGCTGCAGTGAATATCCCCCAACCCACCCAAGGTGGACAGGAGGAGTGGCAGCAGACAAATTGAGCAGAGCATCTGTGACAGACCATGAGTGCACCTGCTCACCTGAGGGAGCTCACAGTGTGTGTTTACGTGTGCATGTGTGTTATTTGGTTTTTAATCTCCTCTCCTACTGCTATCTAGCCCAACTGATCCGTGCAATCTGATACCCCCCGCCCACCTTTCTCTGCGCTTTCTCAGCCAATCAGGTTAATAAAATATTTGAACTACACAGATGAGAGAGTCTCCACTCTGGCTGAGACAAATGTTTAGCAAATATCTTGTCTCAGGTTGCTGCTCTACAAAACAACACTGGACTTTGGATAACAATGAAAAAACTTATTTAAGGATCTCATTTGCTGATTTATTGTTTAACTGGATAACTTTTGAAGTATTACTTTTCTTATACTGTAGAGTCTAATATTTTTTCTTTTAAGAAAAAAACCTAAAACCTTTGTTTTCTCTCCCAGTGTGTTCTGAATTGTCAGCCTTTTTGGTCGAAATTGTGAAAAAGAGCTGCTCATTTTTTTCTCGAGGTGTGCCTAAACAAGCAACTAAGCAGAAATTATGCAAATGTCTTTCTAAGTAATGTTATTAAGCAATGGATGAAAAGCCTGGACTAACATTGTGTTTTAAACAGCTCAGGAGTGGTGTCTTCTCCCTTATGTTACAACTCTGGTTTTGTTGCTTTGCAAGCTACTTTTAGGGACATGAGGCACAAACTCACAAAGCACCAAATTATAAGAATTAGATAACATTATCAAAGGAGAGCTTCAGTTGAGCTAGATCTTAATGCTGACACTTTTAGAGTTTGTGGAAACAAATTTAAACCAAAACAAGTAGTTTTCCCCCCAATTCATTATAGACAAGAGTTTGGTTTGTGGTTGTGTAAAGACCATAAATGTTGTTTTCAGGTGTTCCATAAGTGATTTCCTACATGTGTTTTGATTTTAAAACAGAGTCAGATTGATGTATTTGTGACCAATATATGACCCCTGCATTCAATGCCTTGCGTCCAGAAATGCGCAGGGCATGTTGACTGCTTCGTACAGATCTGTTTTGCCAACATTATTTCAAGAGGTTGCAGTACAGTTGCATTTCCATTAAGCTGCTCTTTTTGGTTTGTTCATCACAGTTTACTGTGGGACCTGTGTTTCATGCTGGTTTACTGCTCTGCTTGAATCAGCAAACAACAGTAAATTGAGCCCATGATTTCATTTTGAAGTGGTTATGCAGAGCAAGCTGCAGGTTCATATGCATTTTTTTTTCTTTTCATTATTTACACTCCTGTTGATTTGACATCTAAAACACCAGATCTCATCATAAGTCCAACAAATACAAAATTTTGGTAAGCAAACAATTATAAATTCAAAGTTCTGCCATAAGTGAACTAGATTACTTGGCGGAATAAGAAACAAATTGTGTCTAGTGTGATAGATTTTAGCACAGTGGGAGGGAGGAGATTACCATTGCATAGCTGGAAATGCTTAGCAGCAGTAGCAGGGTGCAGTGATAGCTGGCGATGCACAGACTGAATCAAGGATGTGTATCTTAGGATCAAACACATCCTCTCTTTAGGCATGTCCCCACAAACTGCAGACCCCTCTGTCAGCTAATGCCTGGCTAAGTTGCTCAGAGAACACCCTGAGGAGAAAGTGTTTTTGCATAGGAGAGAGAATGACCAAACCCAGGCGGAGCAGAAGCTCACATTTAAACAAAAACAAACTCACAAAGTCTGATCAATGATGAGCAAGCATAGCTGTGTGCTGTGGGTGGAAGGAAGGGTCTGTGGTGGAGAGATGATGGGCATCTGGGCAGCCAGCTTAATGTCCTCATACAGCACTTTCTTGTTAACACAAAAAAATGGCAAGGGCCCTAAAATACAGGATGTTGTCCTTAAAAATACACATTCAGCTGCAAATTACCTGCCTTGTTATATGAGCCAACACATGTGACTGCATCTGTTTATTTGTGCACCTGTGTACTTGGCTGTTTGTGTCTGAATGGATTGTGCCCTTTATCTGCAGTTTGAGCAAATATTAATTGTATTTTTTTAATTAACCTTATCTTTACACACTCATTACAAACACAAATAGCTTTTCCTGGCAATCAGTGTTTTCACTGATGAGGCAAGCGCTCAATAATCATCTCAATAATGCAAAATTCCTACTATCTTTTTACCGTTAAGGTCAGCCAGCAGACAGTTATGGAAACAAGATCTTAACGCTTCTCTCTTAAAAGCTGACAGTCAAACCTGATACGAGGAAAAAAAATCAAGACAAACAGGTTCAACAGTAATTAACGGCCATGGGAATGCATCGAAGGCTAAAAAGAGCTGAGAGCAAGTAAACTGATGTTTATCTGTAACGACATTTGTGGCGTGACTACAATCCCACTTCTGTTTGAGCAGCATAGTCACCTTAAGCATTAATCTATAGGATTTTTTTTTTTTTGGTGATAGAAGAACAGAGGTGCAAAAAAAAGAAGCCCTTTTTAATGCAAAGAGCAGCTGTGAGCCTTTACTCTTGACAGCAGTCAGAAGCACTCAATAAATATTGCAAGGTCAGTTGTAGGAGATCCTCGCTCCAGCCAATCAAAACACCTGAGTCTCTTTTCCAACCTGTGACTTAAGACCTTCTATGATTCACATTTCCTCTAGTTATAGATCGTTCTTTCTTTCACCCCTAAAGTGTTTTAATGGTGGATTATTTGCAAGAGAGCAGCCACAGGCAAGCTATTAGACATAGAAGAGTGCAGCCTAACATCATTCCTGCTGTCATCAAGCTATTTATACTCAGCACAGTTTGGTAATATATATGTTCTCATATGACTATCTTGCATTTGTTTTTAGAATACCAGTGACTAGGACCCACCTACGTATTCTTAACACAGATAGTAAACTAGAAACTAGAAAGCATGAACGCATGTAGTTCAATGTGAATTAAAGCTTTGAAATTTCCCTTTAAAAGGAGTCTTATGGATATTTTAGTTGTCCTCAGCATCGGGAACTTTCAGCCAATTTGTGGATTTACTATCAATTGCATCTGCCTTCAATTTAATCCCACTTAAGAATATTGCGATCAGAGCTGTGCAGAGTCCGTGGCATCTGCTGCAGGTCTCCTTGTTCTTCTCATTGCTGAAGATAGTTCTGTGTGAGACAACGGCTGTGTGTTTGGGGTCACTGTTGTATTTGGGACTAAATCTGATGCCTGCCTGATGGTGCTGGATGCTGAATAAGAATCAAAGCCTTTAAATCAACTAAAATTGCACTGCAATGTAAATTAACTTTTGCTGTGGATAGATCGTGTTCGGCACATTCACAGATGAGGAGATGAACTTATGCAGATCATATGCAAACAGAAATAAAGTACAAAGAAGAATATGATCCTGTATATCACTGATGTAAAGACTCAGTCCAAATGCTGAATATAAATGACAAAGAAAGCTAACAAAGCAAGTCCGCTTCACAGCCTACTTTTCTAAAAGGATTAACTTTTGTTGTCTGAGGCAGACATGTTTGTAAAAAACGGAACAAAGAGGGACAAAAAGCAATAGGTCAGGAGTATCTTACTACCTTTACCTGGAGAGACAGAGGGTGGCACAAAAGGGTGGCAAGGAGACAAGAGGAGGACTTATTAGAAGATGAGGCGAGAAGCGTGGTGAATTGGTGGCTAATCCTCTGTTTCCTCTAAGCCTGTGTAATTAGGACATGGGGGATTGTACCGTGACAGAGGATGCTTCTGGACCGCCTTGCTTTTTTTTCCCTCGTTTTTTATTTCCTTCCCCTTTAGCCTGGGTTTGTGGCACTTTGTCATCTAAATATAGTATGCTAGTGTTCTCTCTGTCTTTATTTTGTGTGCGTCACAGCTTGCATGCTCTTAAGAAACACAAACAGACACAGCATGTCTGCACTATGTTTTACTTTTAATCACTACTTGCTCTTTATAGACATGAGGAGAGCGAGCATGCTTTTTTTTCTTTTGTTTATGCTGCTTTGGTGGCTGAATTGCACTTTGGAAGTATGTTTAGTCATATTTGTGCAAATCAGATGGGCTGTTTCAATCCAACAGCACTTCCCCCAACACACAAAACAAACAACCACATTGTGTTTGAAGAATGCTGAAAAGCCTTAGGAGAAAGAGAGTCCACAATATGGCCTAGACATTAGATCTGAGACCAGAGAGGCTGATCAGCATCCTTCTGCCAGATAATAGCCTTAATCTACTTCCTTCCCAAAGTAGATGGCAAAGAAAGTTGCCTTGGCCCATTTAGAGAAACAGCGAGCACAAGACATAAAGTGAGAAAGAGAAAAAAAAAACAAGAGGGGGTGGGGAATTTAAAAAAATTAAGCCGAGAGAATCTATGACTCACCACCTCATTACAGAAATCCTGTTTTTATCCGAGAAGAAAACAGGTTTAAAACACCCCATTAAAGAAAGAATGAGGGGAAACCTTTTGTTACTAATTCGGAGCGGGGTTGTCTTTTGAAGTACTTCATTCCACCAAATTTTTACATTTTAACCAGGATACTTTAATGACGCTATTTACAACAACTAGAATTGATGAACTGTCTGGATTTAGTGGTCTGTCTGATAAATAGCTTAAAAACTACAGGAAGAGCAGAGAAGGAAGAAAAATGTGGAGGTTTAATACACAAAATCCAAATATTAGTAAGATCCACCATGCATTCAATACTGACACATTTACTGAATTATTTTATTCTTTTATTGTCTTCCTCTCTCTGTTTGTTGCTCTCTTTTGAACAAAAGGGATTTGAACAACTCAGGGTGTCACGGCTTTGTGCAAGTAATCATTCTCATGTGTACTGCTTTAGCAGGATTAGGCAAAGTGCTTCTGATTCTCTCTCAGCAGAAGCCTTACTGCAATAGCACATACAGCACACACACTACAACAGTGCTGTCCTTGTTATTGCAATAAGGTTCTGTGGTTTCAAATTACCTTGATCATTTTAGCATTGGACTTGTTTGCTGAACGGAGCTCTGAAAGAAAGCTTGCGATGTAAAAAAAAAAAAAAAAGTAGGGTTTGTGTAATCCTTTGGCACAGCTTGCTTCCACAACCACTACCTTCAACTTGCTGGCTAAACATCTGAAACTCAACAAAGCAAAGGTTCATAGGTGGTAATCAATGCTAATGCAGTCCAAGAGGAAACATAAAGATAAGTATAAATGTGTAAATGTGGTACTCTTGCATAAATCCAAAACCACAGAAAATATCTGAAACTTGTTCTTAAATAACATGACGCAAAATACAAGCCTCAAATAATATGGAATTCATAGCGTAGAAAAATCTAAAAATATCCAAATTATCCCCCTGGTTTCTGTGAGGTGCCTTGCATCAATAAAGATGATAAGACAGAATCCACTGAATTAATGTGTTGCTTATTTCTGCTCAGATCCAAATCTGCAAAGGGATACCACCAACAGAAATGTTATTTTTCAGCAGCATTTGTAGATTGTTTACCTGTCTCCTATAAATTCAGCCAAAATAACACCATCATATCTCTGCGGGAATATTAAGAATTAAAGCATGTAGCTGATATGACTTCAAACAGCCTAATCTGACAGACCAATTCTGCTTACTAGTGTGTGCAATATCTTTTCATTTTTATTCCAATTTGACTCAAACAGAGCACATAAAGTCAGACATTAACACAGCAGACAATGTTCCTGCACGATCAAAGTTCCTTTAAATAATTCAGAAATATGTGCTACTCACATGTAATTTGGCAAAGAGGGGTTTCCGCTACACTGATAATGCACAATATGCACTCATGAATGCACAAAATCCAGAAAGGTTCTCTTCCTTTGTCCATTTATGAAACTGCAAATTTGTGTGTACATGAAATAATCACCATCACGATCTCTTGTAAATATGACTGGACCACTTTCAGTCTGACTGAGTGCTAAATAGTGTGATGTAGCAGTTAAGAGAAGAAACTGGCCACAAAGTCACTCCAGCAAACCACCAAACTACTCTAAATTCATCCTCCAACACATGTTCTCACGAGACTAATAAGTACAATGAGAAAAATGTACACTTTAGCATGAAGGCATTTGATCAATTGTGCCAATGAGCTGCAGAGTAACTCCCCTAAGGATATTGGCGGGTGTTGAACAGAGGCTAAGTGGAAAGGTGGAGTGAGGTGGGTTGAGTCGATGGTGTTGGCTTTCTCAGCCCCAGGGCCCAACACATTTAGAGAGCTAACTGACACACTTTGGATGTATTAGCCATGGTGAGCTCTGCCAACCTTTCCTCCTTTTCTGCTGCACAACATCCTCCTCCTATCGCTGTCTGTCTGGTACTACAATCTCGCCCCCTCCATATGAAAACTGAAGAACATGCCTTGTGTTTCAGCAGCATTGCTTTAGCATTGATGTTCCTCTGTGCCCCAGCCAAATTGGTGTTTGCCGTCTAGACACTGGTTGCTTATGTCTCTGTGTGGATAAATATACACACACACTGACACCATCACTCATCTGTTTATATGTGTGATTAGATTAAAAGAAACTGACGGAAATGCAATAACAGTCTATTAGTATACCCGTCAGGGGGTATAATCATTTCAAACAGAAATGCGTTTTCCATCTCACTATCTAATTTATTCTTTCTTTGCCTCTCCATCGGTTTTACTCCTGAGACTGGAGAGTTATGAGCATGAGGATTTAAAAGAGGCTGGGTTCAAGACGAGGCTCCTGCAATAAAACAAAACAAATAGAAATATATAGCAATAAGCATCTTTCGGATGCAGCTCCTGAGACGGAAAACCTGAAAGCTAAAGGACCCCAGCTTTCTGCAACAAATGTATGCACCGAATTTGAAGGTGAGAAAAACAAGTCTCCTCAATCCACACTGCCCCGTTCTATTCAGCGGGTTTAAGATTAGGGTCAAAGATTAGAGGGCTTACACAAGATAAGAATGGGATTAAAAGAGCTCAGAGATGTAAAATTACAGATCAGAGAACTGGCGAAAATGCACCTGGATTGTAAACAAACTCCTAACACGGCAGCCACCTGTCCTGCTGGAAAGCATTGGCGTC
>JBAMHW010000001.1:13944146-13962442 GCA_037177495.1 Rhadinocentrus ornatus
CCCCCCCCCCCCCCCCCCCCCCCCCCCCCTCCCCCCCCCCCCCACAAAACAATATATTCCTGACAAGGAAAAAAGAAGTGAAGCTGCATACCATATTCCAGAGAGGGGATTCAGCTCACATCAAAGGCTGCTTCTGCAGTGTGTCTGTTAGATTTGGGATTAATGGACTCCAGAGGGGCCTGGACACACACACATGCACACATTGACTCACAAACACACAGAGACATAGAAAATCCACCACCACAACTCTGCCTGATAAGATTCACAACCCAGCTTGCAAAGCACTGCAGTGCAGACTGAGTATCTATCCTAGTAACTCTCCACAGAAGGCTCTCTACTGCAGTATGATACAGTGTAACAACAAGTCATAAGTCAGTGAAGGCAGTTAGTGTAATTTCTTAACATTCCAATAAATTTTGGAGAACAAATGTTTTAACTGTCTGGGTAATTCGAGGGCAAGATTTACATGCCTGTGGTGCAGGTTTTTCCAGTCTTTTTTATTAGCTTGTTTGGACAAGGGTTTGGTTTTGCTTGTCAAATTACAAAATACATGCCCAGACACACAAGCATGCCTGATTGCACACGTGCACACACAACCGTAAGTTGCCTCCAAGCTCCACTGAGTTCATGCAAACTACAAATATGCAAATACGGATGGTGCAGCTCAGCTGTCCAGTGATGCACTTTAAAGGAATCACAACAACAAAAAAAGGGAAAACTCACAATGAATCTATTTCCTTTAATCTCGACAGACAGAAGGACAGCCTAATCCAAACTCTGACTGCCTTTCCACCCCAGTGACCAGCTTCTCCCCATTCCGCTACCCCCTTCCTGCATCCCCTGCCCTCTACCACAGGTGCAGGCAAATGCAAACCACTGGGTGGAAAATTCTCGTTGACAGCATTCTGGTGTGTTTGCGATTGGTCAGCGAACAATGAGGGAGTTTCCTGAACCACTTGTCGTCCAGATGGAACAGCTGGACAGCAACACCAGACACAGATCAGGGTGGGAAGAGATCATGCGGAACAACGGGGAACTTAAAACTAAAATGAGATTGAGCAGAGCTTAGGCTTACTGTCATTTCACAAACTGTCAGTAACAGAAAAAAGGAAAAACAACAGACTGCAAACAGAATTGTGTCACAGTTATTTGGAAGAAATTTCTAGGCTTTGATCATGTGTCACACTGCAAATGCTTTTCAACCAAATAACGTGTTAGTAAATGAAATGCACTCATGCAAAAAATAAGTAAACCCAATGAAATCTGCTGATCTTCATTGATATAAAACATGCACATAGAGGTCAACAGTCAAATAGAACATGTAACTACTCCCTTACATTTATTAAAACCCATGATCCTCTTATGGCATCCATAAGCTCCAGTTCTCTTTGCTGCGGAAGTGTGCGGTCCAATCAGCCAAAACCTTCCAAAAATCTCTTTGAGGTCTTTAGGGGGAAAAAAAAAAAAAAAAAAAAAACGTTTAGGATGCTTATGTTTAGGTGAAGGCATTTCAGGAGACTTCCAAATAATACAAAATAAATTATTCCATTATAAAGAGGATAATCAACAGGTAGTTTACCAAATCAACCAACTTTAATGAAAAAAAGGAAATTAGAAAAAATAAAGGTTGCCACAACAAGATCAGACCTTTTGGAATAAAGGGTCATGGACAAACAAATCAAAGACAAGAGTTGTTTGGCCGTTGTGATAGACATTTGGTGCAGGTCACAGATGGGTTTACAGGAGCAGAACCTCATACCAAGCGTGAAGCGTGGTGGAAATGTTCTGGTATGGGGTTGCGTTGCTGCCCTGGGGACTGGGCAGCTTGCAGTCACTGATTCAAATCTGAATTCTGCATCATATCAAAGAGTGCTTGAAAAATATGTGAGGCCATCTGTCTAAAAGTTGAAATTGAACTGGAAGTGGACCTTTCAACAGGACAACAATAGTTAATCTACCAAGGAATGATTCATAAAGAAGAAATTAAAGCTTATGGAAAGGCCATGTTCCATCTCAGATTGAAATTCCACTGAAATGTTTTTAGAAAAAAATCCAAACATTTTGTTATTGAAAGAATTGTAAAGAAGAGGGGACAGCAATAAAAAATAAAAAGACAAAAAATAAAAATAAAAAAATAAAGCAAGCATTTTCTAATAATTTATTCTTTTACATTTACTTGAGGCTAAAGTAAAAAAACAACAACTCACATTTTATTATTTTTTAGGTGAAAAGACAAAGATAGTAGCAATCACCTGTTCAAAATGTTATAAATTCTAACGGTTGCCTGGATACAGCTACAGCAAGAGTATTTTCCACGAGCCTGTGTGCCAATTCAGTGGCTCACTCAGCTATTGTCTGCCTTTTTATCTTTCGAGCACCAACACACAGGCAAGTACATTTGAGAACAAAACCACTGCCACGAGCACGCCCAGACCCGCTCTCATCCACATGATCATCCTGAGCAGCATTATCACAATCTAGGGAACTAGATTATCCCTTGGCTCAAAACTTCATCCTCTTTGATCCTCACTTGGGAGGGGATGAGAGGCAGCACAGGGGACCATCACCCAGATTTACCACTTGTTAATCAAGGCAGATTTTGGTCACCTTCAGGGACAGATGGACAAGTGTTTTCAAAACATCACCACAGAATGGGCATTGTAATGCCAAGTAAACTTCTTCTAGGAACAACAACCCCCTATTTCTGCTGAGATCTTACAATAATCTCAGAGCTATTATTCCCTAAAGCAGTAAATACCCATCAGCACATCTGAAGCAAACTACAGGGAGCAACATGTAAAGTTTAATCAAATGACTGTTGCGCTTGTACAGAAAAACCTGCATCTCTGTAACGCAGCCATCTGTCTACATAGAGATCTGAACTCTGAAGAGGTGTCAACATCCATGCACACTCTAAGAAGATCCATAACACTTAGTTGTTTCACTACAAGCCCTCTAAATCTCCATAATAGATCTTTGTTGTGGTTTGGGGTGGGATGGTGAGGTCAACTGTTAATTGGCTGCTGGTAATTACAGATGCATCTTAAGCTTGCTGACATTGTCCATGGGGCCATGAAAACTCTAAATGTTCATTCGAATCTGGTGTTGACCCTATCATGGAGCAACTGTGGGCATTATATATTAGATTTATGATGTGACTTCATATATATTTAGATTTCATGGACTGTAGTTTTTCACACATATTTGCTCCACTCTTTTTCATTGCAAGTCATTCTTAAGCTCGTCTATCCTTTACCAGTAGCCTTGAGAGCATTTTGTTCCCCCCTGTGGGTTAGGTTCTCGCAGACGGGAGGAAACACAGGGACAATAGCAGCCACCCAATTAAAGCTGCGTTGGCCTCGCAATTCCTCAAGGTATTGCCATGTGACAGTTTAATTAACCAAGCCTGTTATCTTAATTTAGCAGGATCAAAAAGTAACAAACTGAGGTTATCAGGAAAAAACACTCCCAGTCGCCTTTTGCAAATCCTCACAAAGGCACACATATGAGCATACTTTCAATCTCTGTCAGTTTGGGGAAGCTTCAGTGTCACATGTGTAACAGAGATATTTAATGAAATTCATACAGCTAGCAATGATATGTAGCCACACAAATACCACAATTAACTATTGATGGAAAACTGTGTTTGAACATACATATTATGAATTTCTGAAGGAGCTGGTCTAACAACAGTATTTGTAATAAAGCTTGCAGGAATCCTCCTGTGTGACTGGTCTCAGGCATGTCTTAATAGGATATGTGCTTACTTTGACAGGTTTTTCTCTAGGATTTGAACTGGTTTCTTGTTGATTGTTGGGTGCCAGGCACTACTTAAGCCAATCTGGAGCGCATCTTCATCCATACATCCATGTGGCTTTTTCTCTTATCATGGAATCCTGGTTTTAAGGTTTTCCAACCCACTTTAATAGTTGCATGCAACTTATCAATATAGCACATAGCACTACAACTATATACTGTTTCAAACATCCCACATTTCTTTTTCTCCTCTGACATCTCTGATCATCCCATCCACTTCCACCTCTTTGTTTTAGCATTTCCTCTTGTTCAAATACTCCATTATCTATAGCACTGCAGGCAGTGGATGAAAGGACATTACTAGTTATGGTTGAACGGAGGAGAAGTCCTGATGCCTTGGACAGGCCGAGGCCATTTGTCTCTCTGGTTCCTGATGCAGTGTAACATGGGGAAACAATGCCCCAGGGCACCACAAATATTCACTCGCATGAAAATGGCCCAGACAGAGGGGCCCTTCGCTTGTATTTCTGTGATTGAAGTTGTGCTGAATTCACTGTCTAGGGAAATTTTTACCAGTCATTTAATTTTCACATAATCAAAGCTGAACAATTTCCCCACTTTGTAGCAGACTGCACAAAATTGATCAAGCAATCTGTTTTTTAGTGATGTTGTAATTACTAATGTTATGCAACTTAATACAGCACAGCTCAGCACAATACTTTATATCATATATCACACAAGTCAAACTACAGCACAGATTAAAATCTCACAGAAATCTATTTATATGTCAGCTGACTGTGACTGCCCCAACAAATCCATACAAAACAATAGTATAATAACAGCCTGTTTACAGATGGTGCCTCTGAGCTGGGTCTTAGTTAGCTTATAGAAGCAAAGACGCTACTGTGTATCAATGGGTTTACAAGCAAATATAAGCTATTTTGGACTCCAGCTTCAGTAAAAACTACTGCAGGTTTTTCTTTCCTTTTAAAAGGGAGTTTTTTTCCTCTTCACTGTTTCTCACCTCTCCATGCATGCTCAGGATGGAAGATTGAACCTCAGACAAGATTTGATGCAATATGGTGTTTCTTAGATAGGTTATTATTCTTTATAAATTGGCTTGTATGAACACAGTTATTAGAAACTGGACTAATGTAGATTTGTTTAAACTGGATTACAATGAATTGATTATGTCTGTAAAGTGCTTTGAAATTACTTTGCTGTGAAATAAAACTGAATTGAATTGAACTGAATAAACATTGGGCAAGATCAGAAATAAAGTCATGCGCTATCCATATCCCATCTCCCACTGTATTGTTATCATCTGGCCAGAGAGTGTTTGTTAACATCTCTACTTCTGGGATATGACTGCAGGTGTGCGTTTGTCCCACGGTACTTGTAATACACCACAGCTGTGGCGGTTCATTTCATATCCTGTTTGAAGATGTAAAAGGTGTAACCTAATTATTGGCCCAGCATAGAGAATTCTTAGGGAGTCATTTCATGCAAAACAAAAATCCTTGTTTTAAGAATTCCACTACTAATAAAAACAAGAAAACAAATAAATAAGGAGTTAGATAATAAACCTAATACACCACATCCCCTTTTTATGACTCACCTTTTGTTTAAAGAGTTGCTAGCAAGCTGAGGTGACCCTGCTACTTATTTTATCTCTACTCTGTGACTTTATCATTAACCTCATCCTAATTTTTTTTTTTTCTTCCAAGGAAAAATAACATGTGCTCCTCACCTTGGGGCTGTATTACAGCTGCAGGTGTTACAGTCCTACTTAAGCCTCTCAGACTCCATTCCTTAAGTAAAAACACCATGATAAAAACAATATTAATCCTGTTTTATAATTCCATGCATGCACAAAGCACTTAGCATTACCTGAAGGCCCTGCTAGAGGGCACAGACTGTGACAGGTCACAGAGCTACTGTAATGCCTGTTGTATGCTGAGTTGGAGCCACGGTTATCCTGATGATGTCAAAAGGTCTTTAATGAAGGGCAAGGGACGTGTCATCCCCTTATTTGTTGCAAATATAACACTTTGGTAAAATGAATCTATACTATGGTACAATTTAATTAAAAGAAATAAACCAGTATGTCTAATTAAGTGGGGCCACAGAGCTTAAAAACGTTGTACATTTTTCCATGAAAGGAAGAATGCACTGCTAAGAAAAGACAGAAAGCTACAAACAGCAGCTCTGTTATTAGTGTAGAATTTCTGACAAAAATCTAAAAGGGTTGCAAAGTTGGAGGATTAATCAGTGTTTTTCTGCCTGTAAAACATTGGAAAAAAATGTCATATTATCAAATTGGTTCATTTGTTCTCATTTGAATTTAATCTGTGGTATAAAACAAGCAGTTCTTTGCTCATCAGCAGCACATATTTAGTGTTTTCATGAAATAAATTGCAACTTGAAAGCAAGACCCAGAAAATAAAGTGCTGAAACGATTACATTTATGGCTGAAAAATGAGGAGGAGGAAGAAGGCTATCAAAGCATATGTTAAAGAGTATGGTTAATAGGTAGAATTACATTGCAATACCCCCCCCCCCTCTCCACACACACACACTCTCAAATACACACATGCCCGGCTGTTCATGGACAGGGGACAGATGGCTGTGGAGGGGCAGTGATCCAGGGAGTGACGATGTTCTGTGTCATTATAATCTGCTCCGTAGTATCCTCCCTACCGCTGTGCAGGACAACATGTTTCACCCACTGCGAGCAGACGCTGGAACGATTCTGCTGCTTCTACTCAACACACACTCCTAGAGAGGGCCTGTAACAACAAACTAATTCTTGCTGTGACCGCTCCTTTTTTATAATTCCTGGAAAGTTGGTGAGAGAAGTGTCAATTCACACACAGCAACTCAAAATTTCAAAGTATTCAATCAAAGCAGAAAAGAAAAAAATGAGGACATTTATTCTAAAACTTCCACACAGCCTTTTACAAATCGTTCTTGCACAGAGGAAATACTGCTGCTGTTCAAACTAGATATCTGACAAACACACAGAGATACAAGCAGAGCGCTGTGAAACACTGTTTCCGACTGTCCATTAAGCTTGCTCGTTGTTTTCAGTAAAGCCACACTGTACCACTCATTAGATGAAAAACAACCAGCAGAGCTTTCATCTTTAAAATATCTTGGCATAAAAATTTGAGATAACATCCTAATTGTTTGTGCTGGATTTAAACATTTAACAAGGCTTTGCAGTGAGAAGCTAATGCCTGACAAAAAATAAATAAATAAATGGGGGGGAAAAGTAGGTTGTGCTGCCATGGGGCTCAGCCACACAATGTTAATTAATTTCATTTGTAGCACAGATACCGCATCTACGAGGTTGTTGATCATGTGATTACCAAGAGAACAAGTGGGAACAGAAACATGTCTATCATGATGATGAGGCTGATAAACACTGGATTGTCTCTCCTGCTGCTCCTTAGAGGCAATACGCTGTTCGTCTGTGTAGGAAACAAGTTCTGCAGAGTTTTGTTTTTTTTTCCAGTCGACTCAGCAGAGTGAAATCATGCACTCTGGATGACAATGTGGGTTACTAGTGTGTTTACAGCAAACAAACCTGTGTGCATGTATAAAGTGTAAACATGAGATATGCAAACTAATCAAACCGCCTGGGCCTCACTTTCCAAGCTCTGTTACGTACAGATGAGGCATTAAAACAAACACATTCAAATCAGTCCATCAGGCGAGGCCGAAAACGAGAACAATGAAAAAAGGGAACTATAGCTGCAGAGTTCAGCATAACAATGCGAGTTTATTACAATGAAAGTAAATCCCTTTACTTAAAGGCTGAGTATGACTTAAGAAATAAATAAACAAATAAATACATTTCACTGTGGTTTTAAAGTATATAATAGTGGATGACGCTTTAACAATATGGTCAAAGAGCGATTACCCTTTAATCTCCATGACTAATCCTCATCCTCTGTGCACATCCATTTTTTCAGTGGACTTTGAGTTACATCTCTACAGTTATCATAGCTTAATGTGTTTTTTCAATGTAATATGAGTGAGTTCACACTTGGGATAATACCCTGCCATGTTCTTATTATAGCAAGTAGGGTGCGAGGACAGAGGGCAGTTAAGGTCCGCAGCTCCATTTTAGAGTTTTAGAGAAGAAAATTCCTATGATGTTATTTTGACAGGTTATAATGCTGTTTGCAGTGAAATAAGACATGCTCTTACACACTACTACCATAAACAAGCTGTAATTATCCACTCTGGCTATCAGGGTGAAGGGATAATGTCAGAGATTTACAGCCCGAGTTGTAAGAGTCAAAGATATTCATCAATCCTGTCCAACACTGTGGTGCCATTGTGTTGGAGATAGGCTGCTCTAGCTGAATGAGGATCAGGGGGTGATCCGCCATGCAGCGGAGGTGGAAACCGCACTTCACAGCCAGTCCAACCCAGAAACACACCCAGTAAGCACAAGAGGAAGGACACAAGAATGGACATTACCCTCCATGAACTGCAATCATAACAATGGAATTTAATAAAACTTTGTGTGGTACAGAAAATAGACTAATCCCTTTAAATCTTCCATAATGAGAGGGAAGAAATCCTCAGACTGTGATAGTTCCCCTCCCTTCACTCCACAAGATTTTAGGCTTTCCACGGGATTCCACTAGCTTAGCCGCAAATCGCCTCACTGCTGTGCGATACGGCCACATCCTCTAAGAATGGGGTGAAACACACGATCTAGCACAAGTGTATGGGCACAAAAAACACTCACAAATCTTATTTGACTTTGAGTGATGCATCCTGCAGGAATCCAGATTGCTGATGGTTTTTATTTTTCCCACAAGGAAAGTAAGCTAGTGATGTTGCAATGAATCAGGCTATCAGCCCAGCCAGGGACAGGCCATGGAAAAGCTGAAAAGATGAAGGCCAGGAAAAGATGAAAGTCTCAGAGACAAATCCTCTCTGCCTCTATAGCTCGCACAAACAGTAAGGAGACGCATTAGCATCTGGCTGCTGTTTTCAGATGATGCTTGTTTTTCTAATCTACTCCCTTCGGCCATGCTACAGACTTTTAGATAGACTCCTAAGTAGTTAGCAATTAAATCACAATGGATTCTTCATAAGGAGACTCTAAAATGGATCCCAATTTTTACATTAATGATTACTGATGAAAAGTGCTAACAGGCAAAGAAGGAGCTCCACAACACATCAAAAGCAACCCAAGCTCACTGGAATGACATGCTTGCATATCTCCATTGGAACAACGGGTGTAAACACACTCCGATGGCCTGAATTAATCATTGTGAAACAGACGGATGTGATGGCATCACATGAAACCATGACTCCTCCATATGCTACCTGTTTAGAGTAATGTTACTAAACTGAATAATTACAGTGCTCTCAGATGAAGCTTTTTCTCAGCAGCTGTTTGTCCATTAACCTGCAGAACAATTACTTTAACATCACGAGAAGCATCGCTCATTAACATTGCCCTCTCTCCAATGGTGTGTACAACCTACGAGGCTTTAAAATAGTGAAGGTTTTGCCTTTAGCTTTGAAAATGAATTCCATCCATTACAACATATACTGTAGGTTGATTTGGTAATTACTGCTTTTTATATATCAATTAGAAATCATTGTTGATTGAATGTACACAATCACAAAGGGCTTAGTTATCTTTGCAATATTCCAATAAAGCTCCCGACTATATTGTAAAATTGTGTTAACGCTATGAAAATGATCTATCACAATCTTGAACATATTGAATAAAATGATCAAACAAAAGGTATAAAAAGTGTACCGATGGTAATACTTCCTTATGGCAACTGTTGCTGTTTAGATTTTCATTGGATGAGTTCATGAAAAAAAATTAGCTAAAATTTGCCTATTTAAATGTTTCATTTTCCATTATTTATGCAAATATGTGAATAGATTGCACTAATAATGCGAATACCTATGTGTGCACTATGATTAGTGAGCCATAATGAAAGTGTTTTCTATTTCAGACATCTCCAAATTCCAGATGCATGCATTATTAATTGTAATTAGTATTACACTATGTTAATATCTATACTGAGTGGGGGCATGTCAATCATAAAGCCATAGCTGATTGGGGTGCCTTTTGTTTCAATACGAATTCAGAAATGCTCAAATTACAGATGTAATGCACATCTGCCCACCCTGAGAAAACGTGTCTGCATTTATCTGTCCATGAAATATGAATGATGTTGAATGAAATGCCCTTTTCAAAGAGTCTGATAAAGGTTTATTGAAGGCCAGAGTGAGCAGAATAGAGGTTGCCATGGTTACAAGTGTGAAAAGGGCATCTGATGTGACTTCTGACCAGTCAATTAATCTTGCAACTACCACTTTTCTTTTTTTATTTTAATCAAAGGTCCATCTATGATTCAAATTAACTGCCCTGGATAAAATGAAAAAAAATAAAGAAAGAAAGAAAGGAAGCCTGATATTGCAAAGACTCTTGTGCTCTGGAAAAATACAGTAAATGCTAGTCTTAAGATTAAGGCAGCCACAAGGGAGAGGAGTTAATATTTAAGATGGATTAAAGTCTGAATATTTAGTTTGTTTGGTTTCAGTGTGGACTGAGAGAGAAAACCTATTATTCCAAAAAGCAACTCATAAAGACTTAATTTTCTCATGATTTTACAGATGAAAGAAAGCAGTCTTACCCTTCTTTGACTTGGAAATGTTACAGCGCAAGATGAGGACTCAGAAATACTGTAGTGCATTTGTTGTTTTTAGTTATTTAACTAAATTGAAAATGATAAAACAACTTACAGCAGCGTGTAAAGAGATAGAGGAGAACACACTGTTAATAATGAAAAAGTCAATTTATCTTGTTTTGATAAACTTGATCACTTGATCTGATCTACGCCCATCAGAGTTATGTTCCCCCAAAATGAGGCCAGCAGAGAACCAAAGTAAACTCAATGATTAGATCTTTTTTCATCCACATAGCAGAGTGATATTCCAAGACACCAATGACAAAATTCATCAAGCTCGATTTGTGAAAGAGCGCTTCGAAGTACATGAGGCATCATTTTCACAGAGTGGATTGTCTACCACAGAATCCAGACCTTAACCCCACTGACAATCTTTTCAATGTGATGAAAAGCACACTATGATCCAACTTAAAAATCATCAAAGCATGATCTTAAAAAAACATGATTAATGTTGTGGCATTGAATATGTTTTCTCTCATGTTATCTCTTATTGTTCTTTTTCCTCCTTTAGGTAAGAACTCTAACTTTTAGTTTATACACTGCAAACTGTAGAAACAATAGAAGCGTGTCTGAATCGCATTTCTTTTTTTAAGCTTTTCAAAGGATCACTTCAAATTAGTTTCACTAGTAAATGAAAACCCTTGTGTCTCTAAATAACCTGAATTCACTTCTGTTGCTAAAAATACGTTTGTGCTGTGACAACCATAAACAAAGCATATCAGGTCTTCAACCTTCAAAGCAAGAACAAAACACACCAAGTAGTTTCTCCTAGTTTACCTAGATGAGCTAACTCCTCTTAGCCGACTAGCATCTCATCTCATCAAGCAGATGTGACTGTAAGCAGTAAAACACTAGTAAGCAATAAGTCAGGATTACTTTCCCTGATTTTCTACTTGGAACTCAAATAACTTTGACTAACTGATACTGTCATTATGTTAGTAATGCATCAGAAAAAAAAAACATCTGATGGACATGTCAACAAGGTTAAAGCTTGCTAAGATTGCATAACAAAGTGAATGGAAAAACAAAGTCCTGTACAATAAATAACAAACACATCTACACGGTCTAAATGTTCATAGAAACAGTTTTATGTTTATGTTTCTAATCTGTTAAATTCAGCGTTTATCAGAAGGCAAAATAATTCATTTAGAGAATTCTCTTTAAAGATACATATTCTTTATATAACCTGACTCCCATTTCCATTCTTAGTACAATGAATTACTCAACACCAACACAAAAGGCAAGCACTGTTGCAACATAGGGCTTTATAAGAACTAATTATAATGCCAACATCATCAATTGTATATGAACTACATGCTGTAGCTGTCTTGCGTCCATGAGAACAATTGTCCAAGTATGACATTTTCCTTATTTAGCCGTGTTCATAAGGTGACTGATAATGCAGGGGCTGAGATTTCTATAATCAAATCTGAAAATAACAGAGAAAAGTCCATTTCATCACATTCTGCCATGCTGTCATAGGACCGCATCTCTTGCTGTCTCCTCACCGTATCCACACTGTCTATGTAGTTTCACATTATCCTCCAACCTCCTCCTCCTCTATCCTTTCACATCCCTCTCTTTCTAAAACAAGGCAGGAGGCAGTTTGATTATCATAATCCAGTTGCAGCTACTAGGATAGGTCAGCTGGTACAGTCAAACAGTGTCCATCCCTCTCCCTACTCTCCCTCCATCATCCCTCTCACCCCCTCTCCATTTGCTTGGACAGCCCTATCAGTGGGTAACATCTCCCCACACCATGGCCGCCTGTCTGTTCATGATAGCAACTGTAGCAGTCATCTCCACAGAGGCGAGCGATGTGCTGCCAGCCACTCCGGTAGAGCCAGACAAGACCGTATTAATGTCTGCTGCAGGCGCACTGGAGCATCAATTAATCGTTGTTTAAAACTGGCTAAAAATGCATTTGATATACTTAAGCTTAATTAATACATTGCTACCAATTTTGCAAGGCTAATTAATCAATTTGGGGCTAATCTGTGGTGCTAAGATATCCAGTTATGTAGTCTGGTAGGAAGCCATTGTGAACTACATTCTATGTTTCTTCAAGTAATGCTCGTACGTGGAGGAGATCACAAATACACAAGGTGGAGAGTATGGAGGACACAGACAGAAAACAGAAAATAGATGGAAAAAAAGAGAAAAACACATAATGGTGTAACAACTAAAGGCTACAACCTACTGACTTTAAGGCTGAGAACTGAAACAGGGTTGGAGATTGATTAGGACTTGAACTACATGCTTTGTGCACTTGTAGTTCTGTTTATACTGAGCAACTGAAAGAGGCCACAGTGTTCTGGCAGGAGAGCAGAGAGAGCTACAGAGTAATTGGTAGGGCTATGCTTAGAGGGAAACAGAGGACTTAACATAGGCTGAAGGAGGGGAAGGTGGGGGGAAAGGGAAGTGGGATGGGGAAAGCAGAGAAAGACCTATGAAGCAAATGCTAAGTGCTGGGATGTGAAGAAAATAAGCTTGTAGGGGGAGTCTCCAGGGAAAGTGACCAGTGACAAGATTTCATTTCCCTTTTTCAACAGATAAGAGACAGACATGAGGGCATCCGTGTACAGTGCGCAGTCTATGTACATGTAACTCTCCTTTGTATCTTTTCACTAAGCCTCATTAATTGCTCTTATGACAACTCTATTACCTGCACATTAGTAGGTCAGCTCAGACAAAGCAGCAAAGAGAACAACTCTTCAGATTACCAGCCAGAAAGTACCCATCTTATGATTCTTTTTTAACAGCAGGACATAAAACTAGCAGAGGACATTGTAGTTTAAATGATAGAAGTTAAAATGTACATTCACTGTGTTAAATCCACCTGTGAGGCCTTTGAGCATTCAGCAAGTATTTTTGAAGTTAATAAACATGCCTTGGACCAGTGCCACAATGATGTTCACCGCCCCTCATTCCTCATCACTGCCTTTGCACCATGCCTTAGCCTCTTGCTCCCGCCCTCCCTCGCAGCTTCGCTAAGCCCCTATATCATTGGCTAAATACAGCCAGCTGCAGTCAGTTAACTGTCCAGTCTCACTAGTTGATTTTCCAAAACAAGGAGCGGTAGAGAAGTGGAATGAAAGTCATGGAGCAGGGGGGTAAAAAAACTTAAAGGCAGATTACAGCCTTTCACTAAGTCACCAGCAGCTGCAGATTTGTGTGTCTCTATGTGTGTGAATGATTTCTTGTTCAAGAGCTAAATGATACAGCTCAAGGACCACACACACAGAGAAGTAGGTAGACTGGATGTAGCTGGAACTACAGCCAACAGTAGCAGGAAATACACAACAAAAAACACTGTTTTTGCACAGGTTTTTTTTTTTTTTTTAAGTGGCTACTACCTAATTTACTCTTAGCTTGCTCTGTTATGAGCCTTGCATGTATGAATGTGATCCTTTTAGTCTCTCATGGACAATTAAATAAGAGCATTTTCAAAATGAGAAACATATGGAGCTTTTTGATTGGCCAATTTCTCTTAACGTGTGTGGCTTTTTTCATTCTAAAAAAAACTAATGAAAAGGGAAAAGTTATCTAGTCAGATATGCATATTGCTGCAGAGTGTTGCATAAATTGTCACTGTCCTTCCGCAAGAAGTAAAACAGCCCTTCTGTTCCCTGGATTAATAGCACCATTACAGAGAATCCATGTTTAGTGTACAAGACCATCCTTCTGGATGCTGTCAGCGAGATACAAATTTCTTAGTGCAGATATGTTAGTAAATTTGGGTTTCTCTGGGAAAATCTGTTTTGCTAAGCAGGTAATGAAGCACATCTCTGGATGATACAGTGACAAATTCACCACATTTCCTCACCCATTATGTCTCTCTACACCTGCTATATGTATAATCTTGACTCTTTCGCTGCCCCTGACCCTGCACTAATCATGTGAGGTGGCTGGGGGTGACTGCAACAACTCATATCTGGGGAGTTATTGTTCTACACATGTCATGTGTAATCTGCCCGACCCACAGTGCTTAGAATAATTATTCATATTTAATCACCACACTACGAGGCTACATCGTCTGCCGCTCACTAAGTCATTTTCCATGTTCCATTATCAAAGTTTCAGAGACGTGTGCTCAGGGAAGAGGGACTAAATGGAGAGGCTGAAGTAGTTGGGCTTATAAAAACATAATGGGCTTGTCTGCTTTGATAAACTGAGGACGTGTATAGAATGCACACACACTCACACCCTACAATACACAAACCACATGCACTTTAAATGAGAAAAGTCCAGAGAACAAAGTAGTGGGAAAATAAAGTAGCAGAGTATAAGTTCAGATTGTAAGTGTTCAGGCAAGTCAGAAATTTCCATCTTTAACACAAGTGCAGCACACAACAGCGACCCGATGGTGATTTGGTCCACGTGTGTTGGTTTGTGCTGCATCTTTCATGGCTAATCCAGCCATATTATCCGATGAGGGCTCACCTTGCTCCAATGGTGGCGGTTTCACACCCGCAGCCTTTAACTTGAGGGCTTCTTTTGCAGACATATCACAGCAGGAGCCTTTGTTGGTGTCCTGGTCGCTGTCAGCCTGGTCGCTGTCACCATGACCACTGTCTCTGAGGCTCGCTCGCTCTGGGTCTTTGAATGTTGAACTACTAGAAAAAAAAAGAAAAGCTAACAGTATTAGCACACAGATTGTGGCTAAGACTTTTTAAACCAACAATAGAACTCTGAAAAAAAAAAAGAATAAAACACTGACAAGCATCCTTAAATATTAAACTAGGAAAATAATATTAGGTATATAATAATAATAAACTAGGAATATATTATTGCTATTTGCTACACTTGTTTTAGTGCAGCAAACTTAATATTTGAATGTTTTGTATTAAAGGGGATACAGTTAATGATCACCACTAAAGCTAATTTAATCTCATTCCTTTTCTCATACAATTAACTGTCAGTGATGTTACTGTTGTTACAGTGCAGTGTGGGGAGCATAGGAGAACAGAACACAAAGGTCTGAGACGTAGGGATTGGTTATAGATTCCAACCCTTACCTTTGAACAAACTGTTGTCTGCTACCCATATAATTAGGCTCAGTGGGGAAATTGTCCGTCTGTGGAGAAGAGAGAAGAAAGTATGCGGTAAGCTGTACAGAAACGATTCCTGCTGTGAAACATGAATTCCTAGTGACATGTGACTAATTATGCAGAAAAAATGAGGCAGAGGACAGCTTAGGGGTTTTAAAAAAAATTATTGAAAGTCTGAGCTCTATATCACAAAGGTTTGAGCTTTTCATTAACTGCATGAAGCAGAATAATTAGCCATCGGAGAGTAAACCACAGAGTTAAACATCAGATCTGGCAGACATTAGATAATCAATGACTCTTAGGACAATAGTCTTGATGAGAATAGAAAACTTTGCGATTGCTCTGCCATATCGTCAGCTAGACATCTACTAACCAAATTACAGCAGGATTTGTGCAGAAATTAAAATTCAATTTGTTCCTGGTTCCTATTAGAAACTGCTGACTCTGAAACTCAACACAGTCTTTCACCATTTTCAATAAATTGTACTGCAAAGAACAGGGCACTGCATGTGTTGAATTGTATGGTGTTTATTTGTTTTCAGCCACTTGGTCATACACAAGGGACATTGTTTTATGTAGATCAATAAGATGACAACAACAAAAAGCACAAAAATGGGCTCACAAAGATGCAATATTCCTAAGTAAAGTCCTACAAAATACACTGACATCAACAAACATTATGTCATATGTGAGAAAGGCAAAAACACTCAGGGCTGCATGTAGCAACGCCATAAAAACTGGATCAATCACATCGGCAATGAAGCACACTGTCTCACTCTCTTGGTAATTATATCAATACACACTGTATTGTTTTTTTTAAATCTTGTTAAGAGCTAAAAGGTCAAAAAAGATCCCAGTGTGCTTTTTGGCATTTACTAGCTCATTACCGAAAAAGTTGAGATATTCTGTTAAATGTAAATCAAAAGCAGAATCTAATGATCTAAATCAAAAATAATCTTTTTTTTTTTTTTAAATAGAGTTGTATCAGTCAAAACGAAATATACCAAATATAAAATGCATTTGTTTAGCTCAAGTTATTACCGGAATATAAAATATTTCCCTGCTGCATAGACAGAGATGATGGAAACAAATGAACGAGACTGCTTTCATGCTGTTGTAGCAGTATTCATCACGCCAACACAAATAATTACCCTATGTTGTGCACAACTCTCTGTCTTGAATCTGCAGTGGTAAAATGTCATGTTTAGTGAGTAATGTCTCCTTGTGCCAGGGTTTTTCACATGCACAGCTTGACTCTCAGTCGATCGAGTATTTCAATGTCATCCACGCACCGCGGTGGTTCAGTATGAAAAAGGGTGTGTGAAGGTCAGACAGGCCACCTCGGTATTTTGACCTTCCATGCTTTTGCAAACATCTTTATCTCCACCCAAACACTTTATTCCACTTCAGCCTTCAACAATATTAAAAGAAAACACCCACAGAATGTATCAAAGGCTGGAATCTCACCATAAAGTGAGAGAAGAATGAAAGGCTCAAATCGTTTAGCAATGAAATGAGAACATCCAATGACAACAGAGCTTTTTGAGAGAAAAAAATGAAGAAAGAAAAGCAAGTTGTAAGTCTTTCAGCTGATCAGACCCTTATGTACTTTATTGACCCACAAACCAACCTTGGACATACCTTTCAATCAACTCTTCTCTGTTAAAATCAAATCTGATCAGGAGAAAAGGAAAAAGCAATAAACAGGAAATGTTTTGTTTTTTTTAATTGCTGCACAGTCTTATTTCATTTCTGCACGCCCATATATATATACTGTATATATAAATGTGTATTTTTTTCCTTTGATATATTTCATTTTCAAAGTTATTGTCCCGCACTGCAGTCATAGATAAAATAAGCTGACGTGACAAGGTTGTACTGTACATGCTGTTTTTGTTGTGTATGGAATGAAACTCAATTACCAAGATGTTATTCACAACTAGTTTTTCTTTCTGAAAAGAACAAAGTGCATGTCACACTTAAGGTAGTATGCCTTTTACCTCCTACATGCCAATAAAAATCACATTACACCACTTCATAGAAACCTCCTTCCTGCCAATTAAGAGTCCAGGCTGATCTTAAGCCTGCATCTCTTCCTGTCTGTCTATACTGCCCGGTCCTTTTACTACAATAGCCCCCTTTCCAATTAATGGGTCGATAACGGGCGGTATGAACTGCTTTGTACTGAGCCAGTCAGAGCCCACAATGAATACAGGATAATTTGAGGGATGGTGATAAACTATCATACAGAGTGTAAATTAATTTAGCATCGTTTGAACTATATATTAATTCATGCTTCTTGCTCATAAATGGAAACTTCTTCAAGTGAAATGAACTGAACTTAACTGAAATGACCCTAAAAAATCTGACTCCCATATTGACAGCAGATGTGAGTCATTGACCTTGAGGTTTTAGAGAAGAGCTGAGCCTATTCCACAGAAAATGAATCTGGTAATTCTGTCAGTCCACTCCACACAGTTGTCAGTGGAGGTTCTTTTGTTTGGTGGTGTGGTGGATATTTAAGAATGTTGCTGGAGTGCAGTGAATGATTTGTTGTATCTAGTTCATGAAGCAAGGCCACAAAGGTCACACAGATACTGAGTACAGTGAGGCTGAGTAAGTGTAAAAAGCTGCACTCTATTCTGTATTCCCGTTGAGGCCCTAAGACTGACCGTTCAGACAGCAAACCAATTGAGACAAATGGGATGAGAATATTGGAGTTCTATTCTACTCTCAGGGCATGTTGGTGCAT
>JBAMHW010000001.1:13962547-13997792 GCA_037177495.1 Rhadinocentrus ornatus
GATATACGTATACACATCATTGGACATCATTTTATTTACAGGAACAAAAGAACACCATGTCCCTCTAACTATTCTGCTACATATGATACATGCATTTGTCCTTTACTGCCTTCCAGAAAACATATATAACTCTCACTTTGTTTGCTTGGGTGTGAGTACACACATTGTTTTAGTGCATGTGGTGTAAGTGATTCCTAATAAGCCATAATCTTGTCAACAGGCCAAGAAAAGTTTATATAACTTAATAAACTGTGTCTGTTGTGTGTTTTACGAAAGACATTATCAGCAAGCGGGGTCTAGAAAACTCTCAAAGTAGATCAACCGCTAAACAGGAATGAAGGAGAAGCTGAAAGAAACAAGCGTTCAAACAATAGAAACATGTTGGCGAGGAGAAAGGGGATGGGGCACACGTCAGAAATGAGGAACAACAGGAAAAAGGGGGCAGGGCAATAAAATAAGGGTGTAATAAAAGAAATAAGGAAAGGGGAAGGAGAAACAAGACAATAATTAGATTGCATTGATTATCTGGTGGCTGAAGAGCAATTGTAAGTGATCAGATCTAATTAGCACCGAAATATCCTCCTTGAGATAAGAGACTATTCAATCAATGGGATAAAGAGAACTTTAAAACAGTACACTGCCTGCTAAGTATCTACCTTCCAAATAACGAAATAGAGTTCCAGTTCAAATAAATTCTTTTGACATGTAATACAACGCTAATACCAGTAAATGGAACATAATATATGCATCCCAAACACAGTTAGGCCTAACCAGTTCCCACGGACACCTGAGCTGTTGATTCTAGACAATACTTAACTAAAAAGGGATGCTTTACATTTTAAGACAGATTAAGATGTCAAGGTGAGATGGCATACCCAAGCAGACAATCTGCAACATCAGTAGTTTTTAATGATTTCCTCATATCCCTAATAAATGGTACAGTTAATGCTTACAAAAATCAAATGTGCATGGATGGATCTTACTTTTTTATTCCACCTTGCATTGTTAAAAAACAAGATGAGAAAAAGGAAAGAAAACAAATAGGGTAGCAATAAACTATGATAGACTTCAGCCCTTCTCATGCCAGACTGTTATATCTTTGTTTGCTCCTTGTTCTTCTGTTTAATGCTCTTTTATAAGACACTGGATATATAACATTAATGGCTTCATTAATCTGTTGAACTGTCTGCATTCTGTCATTAAGACATTGGTCACGCTAATGTGAATGCTCCTCATGGATCCATTTAGACATACCCTCGGCAACAACGCAGGCAAACACTGTGTGCACACAACATTTGCTATTCGATGGGATTGGAATAGTTTTATTGAACATACATGAGTGATGCTGTTCTCCCGATTTTGGACCTCTGCAGCTTTGAATAAATTGTTTTAGGTTGTGTCCCAAATTAAGGTAAGGAAAACCACTGAGTAGAAAAGTTTGTTCAGCCATATGTGAAATTAAGACCCACTACTATAACTTTATAAGCAGTTCAGATGTGAAAAGTGTTTCAACCTACTTATATGGTGATGTCGAAAAGTATCACAAAGCCTGTTCAGAGTTTCGCCTTCTGTTACTGTCAGATAAATGCAAAGTAGCACATGTCTGACAGGGGTTTTGGATACAGGGATGGAATTGAGGAGAAAAATTGTTAAACCTCTGAGGCAGCAGTTGAGGTGGTCAGCGAAATTGTCAGTAGACATTCCTTTGCCTGTAGGTCCTTCAAAGCAGGTATGTTATTGGAAAACACATATTAAGACTGGTACTATGCTAGAGGTGTTTGGTTAGTGCAAATAAAGAGCAACAACACAAATACCGTAATAAGTTTTTCCTAGTATCATTGTAATGCCATTTCAGTGTGTAAAGGCATTCAGAGGATATACATTTATGTGGCTAAATCTAAATACTTTTTGCTTACAATGCAGCCTTTATTCTTTCCCCCAACTTAAAGTTATTGTGAAACCAGTAAAAATAAAAAGTGCAAACTTTGCACCAATTATCTCTGTAATTCTCTCCTGGTTTAAAATCTTCTACATGTCAGCAACATTCAAACACACCCTCCACTACATGAGTGAACTCTGTTGTTGACAATGGTTTAAAATAGAAGTTTAACTTGTATCTCCCAAATGTGAAGATGCTCATAAAGGATGCATGCTTAGCAAATCTAAATAAAAGTGAAGGCAAGAAAAGATTTTGTTGGGAATCATTAAAAAAAAGGGCTTTTCCCACAATTCTTCTGGGTTATTCCTCTGAGCCATAACACTAATGCTGTTACCTTCAAACATCCCATAGTCTGCTCATTTTGCAAGTTATTTTTCACTAAGATTTACTTCACAAAAGTAAATGTTTAGTGTGTTTCAAACGATTAGTTATAGCTCTCATTATCCACGTACACTATGTTTAGATGCATGCTCCAACATCCCAAGTTGCTTGGTATCTGTGAGGTGTAACATTCAGGTGCAGTCATAACTGACTCAATATGCTGCTTTTTTCCAGCCATACCACAGTATTACAGATAAGCAGAATACAGAATGATTTGCCGCAGTGAGTCCACAATATTTGTCACAAATGGCAGGCAACTACGACTGTGATCTAAGTTTATGTAACTTATATTGGAACAGGCTTGACATCTGAAAAATAATACATTAATTTTTTGGACAGTTAACATAAAACGATGGGGGGGGGGAAACCAAGGAACGATTCTTAAATGCATGCAAGAAAGTAAAAAAAATAAAAATAAAAAAACCCAGTTCAGCCAGAAAAATGCAGTGAAAAAGTGTAATGTTGGCATATCACTAGAGAAAGTATTGTAATGTAATGATTATTTGTCCCATACCGAGCAATGAGTCATGTTAAGGACTCTCAGCTACTCCCCATCTATAACTGTAGAAAACTCAACTTGAGTGCACCAAATCTAATTCAGGCTCAATAAAGTTTTTTGTTGTTTGTTCTCTCTTTTTGAATACAACTGATGCAGTTCTTTTAGTAAAAGTTCTGTCTTATTATGAACCCAGTGATTCGAACAGCTAGAATCTATTGTTATGATCTAATTTTGCTATCCATAATTTGATAATTCAAATAAACCTGCATTTATTTATTTGGGTGTAAGAAGGTTTATGTTAACTTTTATGAAAAATTAGTCTTTTTCTCCCATAAAATAGGGGTAAGTAGTACTCTGGAGGCTTTTATATGGGGCTGCATGAAGACAATGGCCCCTCCTTTGCTTCTTCACTGCTCACCTTCATAGATTCAATTAATAATGTGCACTGATTGAGTTGTGTTTTCACTGACCACAAAGCTGACAGATAGCTGCCTATTAGCTAGCCAATGGAAAACACCAATAACTTTATCGTAATTACTCTCAAAAAGAAAATACTTCAAGTAAAAAACAAGTTATGAAAAAACTAAAAGTTTGCGTGGCTTTCTAACCACAGAATGAAATGATGATAGGTAAAAACAAAATAGGAAAGAAGACGTGCAGTTATTCTTTTTGAAGAAGAGCTTGCAAAAACACAAGATATAATTTTCTCTGCTGTCTGAAAATGACTACTTGGATCTTATTTCTGAGGTAGTTTTCTTATATCTAACTCAGATAGCTGCATTTGACTTTAACAGTTACAGCTTTGAGAGTCCATCAGTTTTAAGACTTCTTTTGTAAAGCACATTCATCTCTGCAATAATGTTTGTCACTTAATCTCAGTGACTAAATTACTTAAAGAAGACAAAAGAACACTCAGTTGGATATAAACACCCTCAGTCTGAGAGGTGGTCAACAACGCACTGCTAAACTTCTTCAGCCCGTCATTGTCACCTTGAGAATCAAATCACGTAGGACATAATGAAATGCAAACCTCCTGAGATAGTGTATATGCTTAAATTTACACACACGATTCACATGCATACTATTGCAGGCACTGGAAATCGAATGATCTGATCCATTTAAACCACAGAAACCAGGTCTTAATGAACATTTAATAATACAGGATAATCAGTTTACTACTAATAACAAAAGGACATATATAAATGTCTGTTTTAATCTCTATTACATGTAATTGATTTATAAATGGGATGATTAATTTGTAATTAAATGAACCATCTTTATCTAACTTTAAAAACAAAACAAAAAACAAAAAGGAAAACAGTGTTACACATAGAGCATAATGTTGACCAGCATCCCCTCAGGTAAAGATTACGATAAGCTGCCACATTGAAAACACACAACTGAAGCTATGTGCAGCAAACTGTCCACATTTTATTAATTTTTTTTATAAATGGAAGCAAACAAAACCCATTTTTATGTGACCCACTTTACACCACACCTGTTGTATGAAATAAAATTAATCACATTTAAGAAATAAGAGAATTTTAGTCAATAAAACATACTTTTGTGACGTAAAAAAGGAAAAAAATAAAATATTTCTGAAGAATAAATTGCTTTAATCTTAACCCACTTTCAGGCATTCCTTCCCGTTAATTAAGTGAAAACCAAACATGTTGGCGTAAAATATCTATGCATGTATTTGAAAATGTGTATTTTGATCCCTTCTGTATTAATGGTGCAGTCTTTCAGGGTTGATCCTGGTAAGTTTAAATCGGTGCTGCATGTATTCGCATTTATGGATAAGCATACCAAGGGAGAGTGTGTTCATTTGGCACACAATCTGCTTTTAAAAGGAATACTAGAGAGCACATCATTAAACAAATTATTAACCGTGTTACCCAAGCCTTTTTGACGTGAGCCAAATGTATGGGAAAAAAATAAAAAATAAAATAAAATGAAATGAAAAAACATACTGCTGAATGTTCTCTAGTACATCTTGGTCTTAATAACATGTATTTTTGAGTTGCAGCCTCTCCCCTCTGTCTGGCACACACCACCAGCAGCAGATTGCAAAACAGGCAATGGTGGTAACACTGAAGCCAGGAAAATGTTTTCTATTAATGACATTTTAAATTGAATAAATTTATTACAGCTAAGCCTAAGAAGACACTGAAGCCTCATTTATGTTTTCTTGTCATATAGAAATTGATATGTCCTAGGGTGGGGCAATATGTTTTATTTCTATAATTACTCTATTAATATCTGATATATTCTTCATTCAGTTATTTTATATTAAAATATTATCTTCTATATTATCTAAAATATTTCATTACTTAGTTTTTTTTTTTTTCTTTGCACCAGATCCCAACAGAAGTAATTAAAGGTCCCCTTTCCTCTAGAACAGGTTTATATTTTGTCCTGTCATAAAAAGTAAAAAGCCTTATTTTATTTATTTGTTTATCTTATTCTCATATTGATATATAATTACAACACGTCATGTCTCTAAATGCCGCACTGCATGCGCACACAGGTGAGCTATATGTTCATAAGCAGAGAGAAAGAGTGCACATTGGAAAATGTAGCATTAACCACCAGTAAAAAACAAAAATAATTGGTTTAGGATCAGCTCTTATTTAATAATAGGAGCAGCTGGAGGAGGAGAAGCAGGCGGAGGAGTTTTCCTGCTCTGGTGTACTATAAACTTCTTGTCCATCAGGAAACACGCACAGCTGAATAATCGGTCTTCTTGACATTGTTGTTATTTCTGAGGTAAATTACTGCTTATATGTACGTCTCGCATTCAGCTTCCATCTCTTAACGATCGTAGACTAGCTTGCTAGCTAGCTGCATATTCTACGCTTCTTTCCTGTCTCTCCTGAAACAACGAGTTTTCTGGATGGGCGGGGGAGTGGGCCGTCTGTCTACTGTGAGTGAGAGAAGCTAAACTACAAAGAAAATCACATGTAGATGCTTTAAACGCTGTCGTGTTGAATTATACTCTATGTTCACGATATAGCCAATTTTGATTTATCGCACGTAAAACTTGTCAGGATATATCAATTATATCCGATATATTACCCAACTCTATGATAAAAGTTTGTTTTTGTTTGTTTTTTGTATTGTTGTTTTTTTATGTGTAGCACGTCAAAGTCAAACGTTGTCAAACGTCACGACAATTCTCCCACGTGTCCTTTACGTTGTCATAGTTGTTAAGCAATGCATCCCCTAGAGGGCAGTGCAGAGTTCAGAGTTCACCTCCGAGTTCTGATGTCAGTTTCAAACAATAACAAACATGGTGAATGAGACGATAATAATGGACATTCTAAGAAAAAGACATTAACCCAGGTAGTGAAGCAGAGGCTGGTGGTCTGTGCAGTCATTAATTACATCACAATTAAATTTTCTTCTTTGTTGCTTTTACTTGTCATACATGAGCCATACTGTAAAACACTGTCCCTGTGGTTTCCAGTGGTACCGCTCCATTATCTGGCTAAATATCTGCAGGCTCTTAGAAGAACTGACTTGAATACGCACATAAAGGACACAGAAGATGAACAGAAGGCTCTGTCTGCATCTGTAATTAACATAAAGCATAAATAAGGCTGATGGTTATGCTCATACTGCAGGCATAGGTGGTCCAAACCCAACCTTTTATCCCCATATGTGACCCATAGCCATAAACAGAGCCATACACTGTTTAGGAAAAAGTCTGACATGGGTTGCACCTAAATTAGAAAGTAAACAACCATATTAAAAAAAAAATAACATTACAACCTGCAGTGTAAACATAGCCTAAGAATCTTACATTACTGCTTCAGCAAGTTTAAATATGTTGAAAAATGTGATTCAGCTACTCTCATACATGTAAGTTCTAAAAAATAAACTCATCTGATTCACTCAAAGATCACATAGATGCATGCCTGTGCTTGCAGTATTTGTATAAATGAGATATTTTGTACTTTATGACTCTAACTCTTCTATTTTCTTTCCATCAGTGTCAAATAATATTTGTCTCAGTACTGTCCACTGAAACAGAGAGATTTTTTGAAGCAAATAAAATCTCATTGTTGTCTGATTGTAACAGAATTGTTTTAGGTCATCTTCTCCCATTTTAGATTTACATAAAAAAAGAAAGCCCTTGGGAAGCAATAATGTAATTTTGCAATGCCTTACAAGCTGCTGTACGTTTTTCTTTAGGCAAGCAGACCGTGGGATCACCAAAATGCCATGTGAGTGGGATATTCAAGCAGAAAAATTAATTCCAGTTTCATCTGGGTGGCATTGGCACAATTCATATTCTAACAAGCTGCAAACTGAGTGAATTCATATGACTGACCCTAGGGTTTTGGAGCTGGGTGAGAAGTCTGCCATAATCCTCTTCTACCAGACCAGGGAATTGGTGTGAGAGAATCTGTAAATGTATGTGTGTGCAAGTAAGTGCGTGTGTGTGTGCATGTGGGACTTGTATTATTCATATTGCAGGGAAATAAATCTGTTTACTTAGTCTTATTGTGCAGAACAGACTCTCTATTTGGCGGAACAAAGAGCAAGTAAACAAAATATAATTAATATTTTAAGGATGGAGACTTTTTTTTAAAGGATAGGCCAAGGTCAGGTCTAAGTTGAGGTTAGAGTGAGGGTTATGATTTGGACCAGTGGCAGTGAGGGTAAAGATCTCTAGAGTAAATAAATGCAGGCAGTTTGTGTCTGTGTGTGCATATCGCAGTGAAGAAATGCACTTATTATTTTGAATGTGAGTCACACGGAATACCTGAAATGACTTCCATGTATTTTGTGACGTATTTCCAAAAAGGTCAAATTATTTTCAACAAACCATTTAATTCCACTAGTGAAACATAGTAAACAGCACACATGTATATTTCATTGCATAAAAGAGCAAAACGAATGCACTTGTGGCTGGGAATGTGTCTTACCCCTGTGTTTGGGCAGTATGATCAAAAAATAAAAACACTAATTAGACTGGATCATGACTTGACATCCAAAGGAGATAAATCATATATATTCAGACAAAAAGATTCTGGCTAAAAAAATGGTGCATCTCTGAAAATAAATAACTATATAAAATAATAGTCTTCAGTTCAAATGCCAAAAAGCATTGCTTCATCTGATCTTTCTGAATTACAGACCTTGTTAGATTTACTATTTCTTTTTCTTTCGCAATATTACTTCCAAAAGTCTTTATTTCCTACCAGCTATCTTTTTAAAATTGCAATACTGACAACAATTCAGCAGCAAAGTGACTATCAGCTGCCATCTCCATAGTCAGCTCAGAGGAAACTTTTCTGCAGAGGGGGAACACAACACTGCATGTTTCCACTCCAATCAGCTCAATAAACATCTGTGGCGGTTTAGCCCCAGGAGGAAACAATGAATGTAGCCATTGGCATCAAACTTTATTCCTTCAAACACACACACATGCAAAAAGAAAAAATAAAAATAAAAAAATAAGCAGTGGTTTGCCAGCACTGGTTTGCTTGTTTTCTTTTTGCTTGAGGAATTTTTGCACAGATATATTTTATCTGCTAGTCTTGGACCGGCATTATTACGATCAATGAAAAAGAAAAGATAAAGTAAAAATTTGGAAAAAAAGTTACTCAAAACCAAAAGATGGGGAACTTTGGTTAATGTTACATTTTTAATATACCTTTATAACTTAAAAAAAAGATGTTGCAGGGTGTCATCTTGGTGTGTTAGCTGCTAATCATTCACAACTTGCTTATCAATAGTTACAGCTTTGTGCTGAACTGAAATCTTGTGTCAGCATTGACTTTGATTCACCCTCATTAATCCAAAGCTAACTCAGCCTAAAAACTCACTGTTGTTACTGTGGTAAGACATGGTATACATGCAGAAGAGATTACATACATAACCAAATATAAGAACATGCATAATGTAGTGTAAAAACTGGACAGAAAGTCTTTGAAAAAAATCTAGTACTCTACATATTAATAAATAATTTTGTCACTTAGTTTTGGTAAAAGCATCAACTATTGTGCAAAATGGAGTTTTGTAAAATCTAAGCTTCCTGTTGTATTTACATTGTTTTCCATTTTGAGTAGATGGGGATTTATAAAAGTAATTAGAAACGACCACATAATTGAACAATGTCAAAAAAAGCTGGAACACAAAAGAAGCATTCATAAAATAAAATAAAAAAAACATCCGTATCTTTCAGTCTTTGGATTAACATAGAAATAAGAACGTTGTAAACTAGCATTTGACTTGAGCATACATTCATTACTTCACCAAACTCAAAATCCTTGAGTAAAACAAGTGTTTAACAATTTTGTGTTGAAACAAAACATGGACTAATTGTGGACTTATTTGTGGATTAAAAAGACAGAAGCTGTGAATGAAAATAATGAAGAACAAAAGTATTCCCTCCAAACTGAGGAAGGAGTAATTCTGTGGAAGAAAGGATCTTAGATGTTTCCAAAAACCCAGAACCAAGGCTAAATGCAGATATATAAACACACAAATGCAGACTCACACAGAACGCATGTGTCTAATATCAATACATGCTTAAGTGTACACACACACACACCTGGGTTCTCCCTCTCTGTCTCCCTCCTTCTCTCTCGCTCTCTCTACACGCACATAACAGATGGACTATATTTCATATCAAGGTGACCTATCTTCCATTTACGTATCAGGTCAATGGGGTTGGGGTAGGGAAGAGTCCTGAAAAGAAGAGATAGACAGGAAGAGAACTGTCTTTGCACCTAGGCAAACGCTGACAAAGAAGGCTTTAGTATAATGCTCCACTGTCAAAGAGTTGGACGCCACTTCCTCTTAGCCTCTTTTAAGTGTGTCTATGGTGCATTAGGAATCTGTCAGAGCAGCTTTAGCATTAATCAGCTAGCCCACAGAAGAAACAATCGCACATAATCTCAGGCTCTAAACCCTGTTGACCTTCTCTTCAAATGCATAGATAAACTCCCCTTCAAAACTCAGTCTTTCAAAGACACACACAGGCTGTGGCGTTGTTAATTTGTTTCCTCCCCGCTCTCCCTCTCTTGCAGTCTACCCAATAGGTTCCTCCCTCAGCAGCATCCATGTCTCTCCACCTGCAAGCACATCAACTCAGCATGTCAGTGTGACCTCAGAGAGGAGGGAAGAGGAGAGGAAAGGAGACGAGGAGAGGAGAGGAGAGATGAATTGAGACACGATAAAAAAACAAGAAGGAAAATAGAGGGAAAAAAAAAAGCTCCATTCATCATCTCAGCAGGGTTGAGAGAGTATATATATATAGCAAGATCTGCTCAGAGTTATCACTGAGCCAACGCTTCCATCGTGGTACTTCATTTATTAGGACTGCACAGATCAATACAGCAGACATATACACCCTGTACTGTTGACAAGATAATCTCATCATTATGAATTTGGCTTGGGTCGTCAGTAACATGAGCAATTGCAAAGCTTATCTGAGATGACAAGAGCAGAAAGAAAAAAGGGGTATCAAAAGGAGAGCAAAAGCCAGAGAGAAAGAAAAACCAATGAGTCATTTTTTTTGTTTGTTTTGGTTTGGTTTTTAACTTAACAATGCTCAGAGCAATAGTTAATGAGACAGTATTTCAGTACCAAGCACAGAAAAAAAAATCAATGAAAACCAAAGCAAACTAGCAATTGATCCGAATGCTTAAGGGCCCAAAAAGATGTCTCTAAGACATAAACCCAGTGAGTATGCCTGTGTAGGACAATGCAAAAAAGATGAGAGCAGTCAAATGTACAATTTTAGACATGCCATTAGTACCAGTCTTGCCACCTCTACTCCTGAAAGCGGACAGCGTTTGACAACAAATTGTGTAACCACCACTTAGTGGGCCTTTTGTTTGGGCAATAACATCTCAGACTGCAGAATCACTCCCTCTCTGTTGCTACAAACACATAACAGCCACTACAAAACATAGCGGCTGTAAATTCCCCTCAGACACACACGGGCCTTTAGACATTGGGGTCAGATTTCAAACTGTGCTACAGATATAGGCATCCACAGAGGAGACGGAGGGGAGTGTCAGCCTCTCAAACACTCCAGGAGCAAACAAACATAGGATTATGCTCTTCAGAAAAGTGCTCAGCAAATTACAAAGCGAATCATAATTTCCCCGTTGTGACCTGACAGTAATGCATCCCTGTGATTGTATTAGAGAGAAGAAGTCATTTTATAACCGCATGTTTTGACATGTAGTTAGGTGAAATTATAGCAAATGAGATGGTATGCATGATATATCCCTCCAAACAATTAATCACATTACTGATGAAGCTGAAGAAGTGCTGAACTGTAAAAGGCAAGGACAAGGAGAGAGGTTCAGGCAGAGGGGGATAAATCATTTCTCTTATACTAATGAGATAGAAGGTGAGAACAGATTCACATAAGTCATTCTTTGAGCTGTGTGTTGTTTCTACAGCACATGCCTAGGGGGCACAGTGAAAGAAGATGTGGCAAAAATAAAAGCTCTCATGGGCTGGACCAGTGCCAAGACACAGCAGAGCAAGCTCTACTTTGTTTGACTTTGAGAGGGTTTGATTTACAGCAAGGATACCCAGCTGCTGGCAGTTCAAAGAATACATCACCATGTCATGCACACCTGTGCAACCGTTTGAGTGCCGGGCATTTTTCGGTGCTGATTACTGTGTGGTAATTTCTATCTATATCCATCTTATGCTGCATCTTAGGCACCCTGCTGCTTAAAACGTTAAGTCTAAAGACCACAGGAGGGATCTAAAGCCTTCAGGGGGCAGCGGGCCCTCACAGGGAAGCCCATTTCAATCTTAGGGAATCAGCAAGACTTGTGCTTCAGAGCACAGCTGGTGGTAGAACAGGTGTGTGTGTGAGTGTGTGTACATACAAACACATATACGTAGGCACATGGCAGCTGAATCATAGATTCTTCCACTGTGAAGGTTATGTTTTGTTCTCTTGTTTTTACAGCCTCTGTTAATGCCAGGTTGGCTCCTTGTGCCTGACTTATTTGAGCACAATGCCAGCAGCACCAAGGTAACTGGGAGCATGCAGATCTTTTTGTCAAAATCTTCCTTTTCCTCTTAGAAAGAAGTATTGCAGGCAGTTGATATTAAAAAGAAAATAGATTACACCGAAAGGATTGTCAGGTACAAAAAGCACATATCCATTTTGCATAGGCATGCACCAGAAACGTAATAGAAATATGAGCAACTGGCGGATTTGACAAGGTCAAGCAAACAAGATACATTGTCACACTGGACAACAGGCACAGATATAAAAAGAAAGAAAATGACAGTTGCTCAAAGAAACAGCAGTCATGCTCTCAGTAACCAGAATATGAAAGTAATTAGTCACATTGGACTTGTTAGCCTGCCCACAGAAAGTAAACCAAACAAATTGGTGACACTTACAACTCAAATAAAAGAAAGAAAATTCTGAACCTCCTGCATCAGAGCCCTGATCATTCCTTTGTATCACACAGTCAGGCATACACAACACACAAGTAGGGCCCGACCAATTATTATTATTTTAATTTATTCATTATATAAAAAAATAAAATAAAATTGTCCGATTAATCGGTAATCGGAATTTTTTTCTGCCAAATATCGGAATCAGTCTCAAAAAATCCATATCGGTCGGGCCCTACACACAAGCCACAGTCTTATTATCATGTCCATGTCATTTCCAATTGACTGCTTCCTACTGAACCAAGAAAATTGGTTTAATGTGTCCCTCCAATCTGGCTATCACAGAGGTCAACTTGCGTTCTCATTTCCTGTCTCTTTCTCTATACTTGGGAAAAAAAGAGAAAAAGAAATGCCTTTGTTTCCATGCATTACCAGGTTGGGAGGTCTGTCAAGAAACTAATGAAATTACACAGCAAAGTGCTGTGTTTGTATGAATGCACAACAGCTGGCTGACAGGGTGTCCAGTGGGTGACCTGTAAGACCATTTCATGTCTGTCTACAGACTGATGCTGGAAAAGTCGGTTTAAGTTACAGTTATACTAGGAAATCGTGAGTAGTGGTGAGCGTAGTCTGGAGGCTACATATCAAATATTTAGCAGGGTTACTTGGTATTTTTTTCAAAACTTGCACTAAATAAAATATTAACTTCAACGACTGCTTGAAACCTCAAGCAAACTTTCTGGATACGCATAATATCTATGTATGTAATAAACAATTAATTACATATATCTTTGAACGATTGTACTGAGCTATTGGCCTCAGTCGGCTTAATATTTTTCATGGGAAAGCTGGTCAATGAAAACATTAAAAATGAGTGGAAAGATAAAAGACATTGTTGCAACACTATCACACCTCATTTTCTTGTTTTTTTTTATCTTTTTGTGAATCTTAAAAAGTAATGACATGCAGGGTGAGTGAAAATTAATTAGCTATTTGAGAGCTTACTACAGTCTACTTTCTTTCGTGCTGCCTCATACTGCAAACAGATCCAGGAAAATCAAATGAATTCTCTTATTCTGCTTATATCAGATAGTAAGTAGCTTGTGTTTCCCCACTTACCCTGTGTTCAGCCATCCTCTTCCGCTCATGTTCATAAATATGCAGCAAGAGACCTCCGATGTTTATTGTGACATCTTCCGCTTTTCCTCTGATTTGTTAAAGGTTATGACTTATTAATGAAAGAGGATGCAAATATAGCTTGTACTGTGCTTTACACAGCTGCTACAGCTTCAAGACACTGTGACGCATCTATATGGAAGCGAGCACCTCCACAAACATCAGAGATGAAACAGTTAAGATCGCTAATAAACAAAATATTTAATGCAAAGTTCTTTGTTCGTGTTAAAGAGAGATAAAACAATTTAGTGTTATTCCCTAGAGCAATACTTTGTGGTTTGGCAGCACTTCCTCTTAGTTGTATTTATCACAACAGTTTTAGGGGGGACATGCAGAGGAATAAAAGTGCCTATTAATAATTTAGTATTTCAGTGTGTTGTGTTATGTACAGTAGGGGTAAGTTTATTTGAGGAAATCTGAAAATGCCCCCTTAGGCACGAATAATATTTCTTTATGTACTGGCAAACTCGAATAAAAGAAGTCAAGCCCAGTGCAGAAGCTCCACAGGGGGACAAATGTACAGAAAATAAAGGTTTCCTGAACTGTCTCTCATTCTATTTAATCACTGCTTGTGCACCTAGTTGAGCTGAGCTGCAGAAATTGTGTCTGCAAGCAGGCTTCAATATATACAGGTTTACCAAACTTGTTCCATAGGAAGCTCCAGAGGGAAGCAGTTATCTAAAGATGGAGGGAGAAATGAAATGAAGAGTGCTTTTCAATTCATTGGCTCAGTGGCCACTGAAGTGTGGGAGCAATTTCAATACAATATTCAGCTGAGGCTTTGATAAGACTTTTCTGGAATCCTTAAAAACAGCCCAACATGTGCATCTTTGTGTTTGTGTGGACGAGCGTGTGTCTGTGTATGGGTGTGTGTGTGCGTTTCTGAGAGGAAGGGTGTTTCAAGGTTCGGACAAACGCAAGATTGTCACGCTCATAAAAGAGAGGGGCTCTGTCACGGAGCCTGCCAGCTAAAGGCTTAAATCACATGCCTGGAATACACAATGATGTTACACCCACACACACACAAATACACACACACAATCTCCCTAAATTATGCAGAGTAAGACCATTCCTCGAAGCATCCATTCTCAACATCTGCTCTGGCTAAATTGTTGGCATTCACATTCTCAACCTAAACAGATCAAAAGAGGGAAAATCCCCTGTACGGTAAACAAGCTGTTTAAATTATTACAGTCACACCTCTTAACAGCTTTTTTCCCCATTAATCTTTACATTGAATGAATAGGATGATGGCCACCAGACATTTTGAGAAATCATTAAAAAAATCATACTTAATCTTACTTTTTTAATGCTTTTTTCAAATTCATATGTGGTGCTAAGGGACCTGTAAATATCAAGCATTCAGTGTGGTTATAAATTCAGTAACTCATTCACTAAGTCATTCAAAGCTGTAGAGAAACGCTGTGAGAGGAAAAGTTCCTGGAAAAAAACATACTATATTTCATGTCTTCATGTCTGGCATTTTTCATTAGAACAGAAAGGGCCCTTTTAAAGTGTGTCAGGGGACAATGTCAAGTCAGCAGAGTGGAGCTCCCTCTCTCCTTGCCACTCTCATCTCAATGCCACCCTTCACAAGGCAGAATGTCGCCACCTAAAGGCACTTTTTATAGCCTTTCAGACAACCACTTTATCACAGTGACACAAGCAATACCTTGCTAACATGGACTCAGAAAACAGTTGAAAAAAAGATTAAAAAGACAACTAAAGATTTTATATGGACCACATTACACCATTAAAAAAAATCATACTTTAAATAGTGGGTCATTTCAATCTTAGAAGTTTTAATCACAACAAATATAACTTTTGGAAAAAGTAAAATAAACAAGCCAAAAGTCCATAGAGTGATAAAGCTAAGGCGGCTGAAAGGGGCCACATTTAAAGACAGTCAAGGCATGTTAAAGACACGCTATCTAATTGGAGGGAAATTATACATTATTTCATCCTTAACATTGAGAAGTTTTGAGGTCGATTGGTTTTAATAGTGAGCCTGGAATGAGTAATTTCTTTCAACACCTTAAGCAGAATTAAGCATCATTATGTACCATCCATCTTTTTTTCCCAGGAATTCTATTTACAAATTATAAAGCTCTCCACTGGACCAGATCTTGGCACGTGATGATGAAGCCTCTCTACGTTCCTCTCTCCAAGCTAGAGACCAAGCTCAGCCTGCCTGCCAGTATACTGCTATAAAACATCATTACAGGCAGGTTGCTGTATACAGGAAGGCTGCAGACAGTTACAGTTGCTCCACAAGGCTCAGATGAAAACAGCAACACTAAGGTGCCCTTGTAAAACTGACTGAGAAGGTGAAACGCTCTCCCACTTTATCCATCTCTTTATTTATTTTTCCTATTTACCTTTCTCACTGTGGCAGCAATAGTGACAGATGGGCTGAGAGGCCCTGCGATCAATAAAGGGGGAATTCTGTCTTTGTTTCCTGACATTTTTCCCATAGATACTCTCCTGTCTCAGGTTACTTACTGTCCACATGAACAGAGAGAGGAGGATGGAGCAGGGAGGAGGTAGGAAAGCGATACGTTTCTGTACGGCTTCAGAAGAAACTTAATGCCTTAGGCCATCTCCCTCAACACAGGTTTCTGCTGAATAATACAATAGAGCGCCCATGCACGCCTGATGTGACAAAGAGACCTTTGTAAACAAGAGACTATGCACCATGTTGTTGATGCCGCTGCTTGTTTTTTCTTTTTTTCTTTGACAGTCTAAGGGACAGAAAAAAGGAAGTCCACAAATGGATGTGTGACAGCCTTACACAGTCCAATTTATCATCGCCACATTAGCAGAAAAACTGCCTGTGGAATGGACTGGCAATTACTCTGTCCCTCTGATTAGGAAGTCTTAACGGTCTTTCTGCTGACCCCTGCCCTGTGCAGCTGGCTCACAATAGAAGCAGAGCAAAGACTAAGAATGAGAACAACAGAAATTTACCTTCCTTCCTGGTGGGAACACGTCACATTTGATCACAGTCATCATCACATCTACGTCCAGCAAAAATAACGGGTAACAAAAGGCAGTGCACAGCTTAATGTAGACACTAGCAGTTGAAGTCACATTGGGATGTAATTGAAAAGAGTGCCTTGTTCACTGATTAAGCCTAACCGCCTAAAGCCATAGGTAGAACATATAAAAACAATCTGTCCAACTGTTTACCATTTGTATCCGATTCAATTGGGAACATAAAATGTGTGCACTTCTCTGGATCATCAAAAGAAACCCAACAACTGTCCTTTGAGTAAGCACTTAGTAACAGTAGAGAGTGAAAGAGAGGGGTTGGGGCTCTTTTAACTAGAAGGTACATCCACCAGAATCAGACTTTGGGTGGGATGTCTTCTGACTCAACAGGAACAATAAGAAAACAGAGTAATCGTTGCCATGACTGGCCATCACCTCAAGTGTTACATAGCATGTCTTTAGCAGACTTTAATCCTCGTCTGCCACGACAGACATTTAATGGGCTTAAGGCCAAAGACACAGAGAAGTTATGTTAGAGGCTTATACACCCAGGTACTACACACAAAGACGTATAAAGTAGCCGTGAAAATAAGTACAATCTCCTTATCTCTGGGGATTAAAACCACAAGACTAAACCACAAAGAGTTGTAGAATTATATGACATACCAAACACATAGCAGCTGGTGATTTGACTGAGTGAAGTGTTAATTTCAGCCCGAGCTTTTATCATGTAGACATAATAGAAAGGTAAGTAAATGAAAAGAAGTATCTGAATATTTTAAGATTATAAAAGTCGAGTGTCTTGCAATAGCTGGGTAGTTTAAAATGGTACTGGTTCTCAAAAAGGCCTGTTCTTAGAATCTTCTTCTAATTAAGCCACAGGTTACACTTTTTGCTTCCTGTCTGTCAAAGAATTGACTTCAAAATCCTGCTGTTAGTTTACAAAGCACTAAATGGTTTAGGACCAAAATACATTCAGGATCTTCTGGTTCGTTATGAACCAATCAGATCCCTCAGGTCGTCAGGGTCAAGTTTACTTTCTGCTCCCAGAGTCAGAACATGGAGAGGCAGCGTTCAGCTTTTATGCTCCTCACATGTGGAACAAACTCCCAGGGAACTGCAGGTGTGCTGAAACTCTCAGCAGTTTTAAATCAGGGTTAAAAACTTTCCTATTTGCTTCCTTTTATGAGAACAATTGGTAATTGACTTTATTTTGTCCTTTTAATCTTTTTTATTCAGGTCTTTTCCTTTCTGTTTTTATTTAATTTTCTTTTATTTCTTTTAAAGTCCGCTTTTAATGCACTTGTTATTACTTCTTGCACCCTGCTGTAATGCTTTTAATGTTTTATGTAAAGCACTCTGAATTGTCTTGTACATGAAATGTGCTATACAAATAAATTTGCCTTGTCTTGCCTTACCTTACACAAATAATAATGGTCACGATTAAGTGATAAATGAAACATTAGTACAAAAAATTATTTAAAAAAGCTGCCTTGACATTTCATGCACAGTTGATTTGTGTCGATGTCACTGGCTCTGTTCTGAGAGCACCAGAAAGACTGTTAATCCTCCTAATGCTTCCCCCTCCCTTTCTTCTCTCTCTTTCAGTGTTCCCAGACCTCCCTTTCTCTGCCTGTCCTTGTCATTTGCTTCTTTATTATAAAAAGCAAATGGGCAAACGTTGATGTAGGAAATGGAGCTTTTTAGGGGGTTGTGATGTGAAAATGATGACAACAGTGAATGTGAGGAGTGCAATTTCTCTTACCTGTATGATGGACATGCGGTTAGTAGGTGTGTCTGTAGTGCTGGTGACTGGGCCTGTGAAGCTGGTGTGGCATCCCACGTGGCCTTGGGGCACGCTGAGGTTATTGGCAGTGGGCTTAAGGTACATGACCTCTGACCTTGGTGAGCTGAGTGGCAGGCGTGTCTGGTAGTCAAAGTACATGGGAGAGGTGGCCAAGGAAGGGCTGCTTACCACATTCATCACATTCATGGCATCCCGCTCCTCCACCTCGCTCTGCACCAGCATGATGTCGTTCTTGTTAATCTTCTTCTTCTTGCCTTTTCCCAGCTGAGGGTGCGAGTACTCTGCAATGCGACAATTATAAGTACGGATTTCCTTGTTTTCCCGCTTGCATTTGATTGCTATAGTCACCATGGCAGCCAGAAGCATGATAGATATGATGCTTAGTGTTACAATGAGTGGCAGAGACATGTCCCAGTTCTGATTGTCTTTCATGCGTGGCAACCCATCAGGAGGACGTCCGTTGGAAGCCTTGATGATGAGTCTGGCGGCAGCAGTTAGAGATGGCTTGCCATGGTCTGACACTCGAATGATCAGCTCCACCATGGGGCTTACATCATCCCAGAATGGGTGGGCTGTTCGCACCTCTCCAGTCACTGGATCAATATCAAAGAGGTGCTCCTCATTGCCATCTGAGATCTCATAAGTGAGCCGCCCACTCTCGCCATAATCATTATCCACTGCTCTCACTGAAGTAACAATGTAGCCAACACCGACATTTCGTGGAACGTGAATTTCAGCTGTGTCATTTTGGAGAAGCGGCAAAACTATGACAGGAATGTTGTCATTGACATCAAGAACACTAATGCGTACTGTAGCATTGCTTTCTAGGTGTGGAGATCCGGCATCTTTAGCAAGAACCTTGAAGTCAAAATATTTTATTTGTTCATAGTTGAAAGATCTCACAGCATAGATGGCGCCATTAGCTGCATTTACATTAACATAAGTGTTGACATCACCCCCACTTACATTGGAGTTGATTATACTATAGTATACTGTGCCATTCTGACCAAGGTCTGGGTCATGTGCCAAAACCGAACCTAGATACTCTCCAGGGATGTTGTTCTCAGGGATCTGAAGGAGGTAGACTGACTTGGTGAAGTGAGGAACATTGTCATTCTCATCCAGAATCTTGACTGTAAAAGATTTTGTGGAGTTTAGAGGAGGAATGCCATTGTCTTTGGCCACGATGGTGACATTGTACTCATCCTGCACCTCCCTGTCCAGGGGCCTGTCCGTCACCACTGTGTAGAAGTTATCATAGTTCTCCTCAAGTTTAAAAGGGACATTTCCCAGAACTCTGCATTGAAGCTGCCCATTCCTGCCTGAGTCCTTGTCTGTGACACGGACCAGAGCAATGACAGTGCCTGAGGGTGCTGCTTCACTGATGGCTCCCTGCCTCACTGATACAAAGCCTATAGATGGCCAGTTATCATTCCTGTCAAGCACTTTAACAGTGACTTTACAATGGCCGGGGATTGGATTGGGACCTAGATCCTTTGCCTGGATGTCAATCTCAATAACTGGACTCTCTTCGTAGTCAATTTCACCTTGAATCTTTATGACCCCTGTTCTGGAATCTATGGAGAAGAGCTCCCGTATTCTCTCTGGGGCATAACCACTAAAAGAGTAGACTACTTGACCATTGTTTCCCTCATCAGGATCAGTGGAATTTAAATCAATTAAGACTTTACCAGGAGGAGAATTTTCAGGAATTTCCACAACATATGACGGCTGATCAAACACTGGGCTATTATCATTGGAATCTATAACTTTTACATTTATCTGCATGGTTCCTGACCTAGGATATTCTCCACCATCTGTGGCTGACAAAATGAGGGTGTGATGGCTTCGTTCTTCTCGGTCCAATGGTCGCTGAATTACTAATTCAGGGAATTTGGTCCCGTCCCCTCGAGATTTTACTTCCAAGGAAAAGAGATTGTAATCATCGCGTGTTATCTGATAGGTTTTCAGGCCGTTTTCCCCTGCATCTGGGTCATGTGCGCTGGTCAAAGGAAATCGTGTCCCTGGCACTGCATTTTCAGAAATGTCAATATCAATCTGATCTGAGGGGAAAACAGGTGAGTTGTCATTGATGTCCTGAATATCTATTTTTATCATACATATCTCCTTGTCATTGGCAAACACCTCCATGGAAAGCTGGCACTTGGGGTTTCTCTTACACAATGTTTCCCTGTCAATGCGCTGCTTTGTGTACAGCAGTCCGCTTTGGGGGTCCACGTCAATGAGATGAGGGGCTGAGTTCTCCAACACCCTGAAGTTGGCTTTCTTACCCTGTCCTCCCTGCCCAGTCTGTTCAAGTCCAAGCCTGGCATCTTTGGCAATGTTCCCAATCACCGTCCCTGGGCCCTGCTCCTCTGGGACAGAGTAATTCAAGTTTTTCAAAGTCAGGGCTTGAGCCCACAAGAGAAGGAAAAAGAAAATAGAAAGATGCATCTCCACTTAATAAAAGCAGCTTAATTCTGTGAAGCGCTAACACACTCTATGACCTGTTGATATTTAGTTCAAAATTTGATGTTTCTATTATTCCAAATCAAATAAAGAGTTCTGTTCATTATGTGAGGCCTTGACATTTGTCTTTGTAGATTGTCTTTGCTTTGCCGCTCTCTTCTTCTGCAAGCAATCTGTGGTGCTGAACACCTAATTTATATTCAGCTGAGCACCCAGACTCATCTGAACAATAATCGCGATCCAGCCTCCAAACAGAACAGCCACAGTAAGTGTTCACTCATATCACCTAAGAAAGAAAACAGAAAAAATCATGTTATATATTAATCGATTAGAGAATCGAATAAGCAAAGAAAGAGCTACATGCTACACTGCCAATATGAAATCAGATCTACAGCCAAGCCAAAAATGAAGCTCATGTGTAATTCATCTCCACAATTATGGGGGAAGCTTGTCAATTAGTTAACCTTGGGAAGACATTCTGCAGCCCTACACAGGCAGATAATGATTCTCCTGGTAATTATTTACAACATATACAAATAAATAATTCTGAGTGTGAGAGTGCAGTTTTTTAATCTATCACTAATGGCCCCATGCCCATGTTAAGAATGCTGACTAAAACAGCAATAGGGGTAACTTTAAAAATGTGGTAACACCTGGCGTAAAACTAAGGATGACCTATTGTGGCGGCTATTTGAATAAGTGAGTATAAAATGAGCCTCTTACACGCATTAACAAATCCGCATAATCCCGATATTTAAATTGAGCCGTATAAAAATTCTGAAATGAGCTGCCAACATCTCAGCACAACCGTGTAATTCTCTCCACTGATGCTCTCTGCCTCTTTCCTTCTTTCAGTGAGACTCAACAGTCCTCGGAAGAAGCTGTTGCATCCGCATGCATGCATTGGACAAGGATGTGAAACAAGATTCGTTTGGAAGCTACAGACAGGATAATTACGAAAACAGTTGGGATGTAAAGAATGCAAAGCGTAATCTTACCAACAAAAACGGCTCCATTTGTTGTGGGAAAACATTTGCTGTGAAATATGAAAACAGTCAATTCCAGCGGGGTTCAGGGAGTTTTATTCCCGAACCACTTCACTTGGTATCACCCGTAGCTTCCTTTTCAGTGAAGGAAAAAGAAAAAGAAAAAAAAACAAGTCTCCGACGCACAGGCAGCTACAGTGCAGCGCAGTGGAAAGGAAAAATAAATAAATAAAAGTGCTCCAAAGTATGACTGTAATGTCAATGAGCTGAAGTCCTCTCCGCTCTCTGATTAGGATGCAGCGGCTCGCCTTCTGCCTGCAGTGAGTCACCGTTCTTCAGGATGGAAAACTATTAGAATTGTAAAGAAAAAGAAAAGAAAAATCCAGATGTTTTGTAGCTCCAAAAGTGGGTATTTAAAGGTCGATCAGTGTTTTTTCCTCCAGTCCAAGACAATATACAGTTACTGATTCCCGTAGTGGCATTTTGTCCTTGCCCGCTGTCCCCGTCAAAGTCCGCACAGACAGACAGCTGCTGTGGAGGTGGTCAGCAACAATGCCGCATCCTGGCATAAGTCTCCCCGTGGCCGTCAGAGAAAAATTGAAAAATTCCCCCTTTTTTTTTTTTTTTTATACACACGCAGAGTCGTTACTTACTATTTTCAGCACGTAACACAGCCCTGAGCACAGAGAGCGCTTCCTCTCACTGACTGAACTCCGGACGCCGCATGGTGCATTAAACATTGTCGCTGCTCCTGTGGCAGCCAATGAATTTGAAGAGGTGGGAAGGGGAGGAGGGATTCAAAAGTCGCTGTGGGTACAGACTACAAATGATTGGTGGCTCCTAGTTCACCGGTGGCGGATCTGTCTTTTTTCAAATATCACACTTCATTGTTGCTCAGGCTACAATAAAGGAAACGGTGCGTTGGACACGGTCACCAACGGACGTCCTGGGGCCAGGCCAAATTGGTTTGAAATTTTCAGTTAGACTAGAAAAAAAACAAAAAACAGACCACTTCAAGCTCAGAGGACATGAAATAATCTACAATTTACTGAATGTCTTCATCTCTAATTATAAAAATGCTTAACCCTTTATAGGACATTCATTGAAATACATGGAAATAAAAAAGATCAACCCCATAATGTTATTATATCAAGGCTTTTTTTAGTCCATGACATTTTTTAAATTATCATTTTCATGTAGAAAACCGAGGCCAATTAAGTTACAATATATAGTTCCTTGTCCTGAAGTAGTACACAACTTCCAAGCAGTCTTTTTACATGAAAGAAAAAAAAATGCAAAGTGAAAAGAGCATGCATATTTTAAAACAGAGTTTAAGTGCTGATCAACACACACATTATCACATTAGGCAACATTAAGCCACCTACCTAATAAAGCAGTTGCTCTCAGCAATCATGCAGTAGTGGACCCTGCAGACCAAATTTGAGCTCAGCTGTTGCTTTACCTGGTGCAGTACTTGCAGGTCTGGCATTTGGTATTAAAGAGGGATAGATCAACCCAGGGACTGGGACATCAACATCTGTGTTCAGGCTGTCAACGCATGAAAACAAGCTTTTAGATTTTCTTTTCTCAGGATCAAGACATGGCTGACCTCTGGCTGGCACAACAACAGTCTCCCTCCTCTGGCCATTGAACAGTCAAGCAGACAGGTGAAAAAAATGAAACCCATAATAACATTGTTTTAAAGTCAGCGAACTCACCAAAATCACTCATATTTATAACTTTTAGCAATTCTCATTAATCACTGTGTATTATTATAGTATGATACAAACCTTTGGCAACATTATGAATTATAGATTATTTTTTAATGCCATGATTTCACTAATTTAATTAGGCCTAAGTTCTTCATAACAATACATTTGACATAACTTAACCCAAATATTCAACCAAAAATAAATAAGTAAATAAAAAATTGTGAGTTTCATCAACGTACCATGGTTAGCTTCTATGTTTCTTTAATTACTACTAGTTACTTCTCTACTGATTGGTCGGGTGCCATGATGGGACATTTTGCTCCTGGGCGAAAACAAAATGCTTCAGCTTCAGAATGCACAGGGACTTTGCATTGTGTGTGGACGTTACCATATATGGTTGCTTACAATGACATGCAGCATTTTAATCTGTAGGTGGCACATAGTCTATTATTCTGTCTCTGTTCAGAGGCATTTATGCCTGGTACTTTAAAGCCAATTGTTTCCTTTTATTTAGATCAGATTTAGATCAGATTGTTTTGACGAATGGCAACTTTCTCTTTTTGCATAAGCAATAAATACAAAAAATCCTTACACATGACAGCATGATCTTGTCATATTTCAAGTGTTTAACAGGTGAAAATGTACAAAGCTGAATATGGAAAAAGGATGTTGACACTGTAGTTTCATACACAATTGTCACCTAGAACTGACTCATTAATAATGAAAATGAAATGAATTACAGAAGGTAATTACAGTTCACACATTCACTTACAGTAAGAGATTTCCTGCTGGAGACAAAACTAAATGAAAATGAAACGCTGCCTGTAAAAGCACCCGAGTGATATATTTTTCTTACCTGTCTGTCATGATGAATGTGTTTTCATTGATATCAGTGCCATATATATGTAGATGTTTTCACATTATTAACAAAGGCAACATACAAGTCAGCAGAAAAGAATATGAAGCAGAAACTCCTGTCAACCACTTGTTTTAAATTCTCCAGAGGATAATCTGCCATGTTCACACCAGATCTCATTTAGTTATCATGATCATTTAAAGGTGATCTCTCTGTGACTTGTAATCTTTGTGAGAAGGCCATAGCAAAAAATGCTGATATTTATATGCAGTTTGAGAGCTATGTTTGGGTCGAATTTCAATAGGTAATGAATGGATTAAGAAGGCTGACATATGGTTCTTAGTGGGAGCATTATTTATTCTTCCATTGCAGTGTATTCTGAAATTAGGTTGTCCAGTGCTTAATGTGACATGACTTGCTTGATTTCGAGTTCTGGAGGACTACTTTTTTAGTGACAGTTAAAGAAAACAGTAAAAAAAAAAAATCTGAATTTGGATGGGATGATTAGTTTGGATATACCACCAAGGAGACAGAGTGGTGCTGATGCTGGGACTCTGCAGCTCAGGATGGTAGCGATTGTTTCAGTGATTTTCATCCATAGAGAGAGAATTGGTTGACAGAGCCAAACAGTGTGAAGACAGTTATTTGTGTGCCCTATTGTGCATTTTGAATAGAATCAGATTTTTTTTTATTGTCATTCAGTCAAAAAGTTTAGATGCATTTGCCGAATGAAGTTCTGTGCACATAGTAACACATAAAAAAATCATAATAAAAACTTGAACTAGGTTAAAAAATGATCATGAAAAAAATATGCTTGTTTTATTGGAGATTTTTATATACCAAGTGAAACTGAATGTGTAGAAAGAGTAAATCAAAACGTGTTCATCAAAGTACTGTTTGTGTTAAACAATACTGCTATTAACAATGTAAAACAGGTAGAAAAAGGTGTGATTTTTGGTGCTTTTCTGCTTAACTCGACCATTGCTTCTTCATAAAAGCATATTTTAGTCTTAGTTTAACCAAACCTTTCATCTGGTGTTTGAACGCGTCAGCTTTGCTCAGTATAATCATCTATAAACATAGGTCTCAACCTCTTTGACTTTCCCACTGACCTTTCCCTGTGACAGGAGCGAATGACAAGAGTGTCAGATTCGTTCAGTCAGATGGCGACCAAAGCTCATTATCAAACAGCAGGTTTGATGTACTAATGTCAAGATGTTGATAACTGATGAAGGTAAATGTCACATCACTGTCTCTATCTGTTCTATGTGCATATGTATGTGTGTGTGTGTGTGTGTGTGTCTCTGTGGGTGTGTGTATCTAAATGTGATGCTTTTTTATTCTTTTTATTTTTGCTCTATTATTTTACCTTCCTTTTTATTTCAAGAATTATAAAGCCCAAGGTGAACTGTTGACAAGTAACAAGCCAAATGTTCCTTTTTTTTAGATGATTTTCCCAGTATCACATGAATATATTGAGAGTGATTCATTCTGCTTTGAATGAAGCTGGATTAACCATTTTCTTCAGGACCACAGTACCATATTTCCTAATTTGCCCAAGTAACGTGTTTGTTTCTCCCCCCGCCTTTCTCTCTCTTTTCAAGTATGAAATGCACTGAGCTTAAGCAACGCCTGGAAAATCACCTGCCTTGATGAAATGTCACCAGTGCTTCCAGAGATAAACCCAGCCATTAGCAGCTTTCTTCATTAGCCCAATTAAATGGCCCTCAGGAAATGCAGTGACAGAAAGCATATTTGGAATGGGCTGCTGGTGAACAGCTGCATTAAAACCCTATTTCGTAAATTAAATTTCAATCTAATGACGATGGCCTTTCTTCAGGTGGTAATAAGAGAGAGGAGGCCTCTTCCTGCCTCCACTATTTAACCCATCTCTGAATTCACTATTCCTCCCTTTCTTACACTCTGATTTTATGTCTTCTTCCCTCAAGCAATAAAAAGTCTCCCACTCTTCCACCAGACAGAAGTTTAAGCCATGAAAATGGAACATGTAGAGCCTGAGTGTTTTCTTTTTCTATACTAGCACTGCAAGGGGGGTAAAAAAAAGAAGAGAAAATCAGAGCTGACTTTTACACATGGAGAAATTTTCCAGCAACAAACTGTCACTGCTTTCACAGCCACTTTTTACCTGCCTGTGGTTTGCCTTCTATATATATTTTAACACTTTCACGACTGTCTCTTTGTTCTTTGTTGTGTTTCAGAGGAGGTGTGGAACCCTTGTACTTTTCATTTTGCTGAACTTTTCCAAAGAATCACCTGCTTTGAATTTTATCGCCCCATTAAATGGCTGTTAAAACCACAGTGCATATGTTTTTTTTAATATATATATTTCTTTTTTATTATATTACTGATTACATGATTAAGAGTGTGTTTTCATTTTATTCTTCAAAGGCACAAGTTCAAACACCCACAGGCTTACAGATGTAATATTGATATTTCTTTTTTTGTATCATCTGCTTAGTCAAGTTGGTCCAACCCCTATTTTTCCACTTACACAGAATATTTTACAGGTTAATTTATCATAAGAGACTATGAAAGCTGTCGCTGATACTGTCAAACTGAATATAAGAAGAAAATAATTTCAGATAAAACCCATAAAGTTTTACCGACTTAGATTTTACTGGCTGGCTCTTTTTTGATTCCTCACGCTTTCTTTCTGAAATTGTTCAAAGGTAGTAAAAATCTTAAGCTCCAAATTGACAAGTTAAGAGTTGTCATTGTCAGCAAAAAAAAAAAAAAAAAAAATATAATAGTAAGGACATGAAAATCTGTCACATAAAAAAACACAAGGACATAATGAATCATTTTAAGAGGCTTAGTTGTACATGAGAAGTGCAACAGAAGTTGTGGAAGGAGTTAAGAAAAAGCACACTGTGTGAAAGTTAAAATTGTCATAAACGCTTTTTAAACCTTCCTAATAGCTCATTTCTGACACTAAAGCTGAACTTGGCTAAACCCGCATTTAAACAGTCAGGTGAGGAAGAGAGTACTGATGCCAAGTCAGATGTCAATGCATTGATCCATTCAGAAAGACTGCCCGTGACAGTTTGTTCCATGGGAATCCGCCTATGCCATCTGCCTGCAAAGGACAACTTCCTGACCTGCTGTAAAGCATGCCATCAAACTCCAAGAAAAGTTTTTTTACTGAACTAGGCTGATAGACTAAATTCTTCCCCAAATGTACTGTGTATGTGTTAGTGAACTGCCTCATGTGCTGATATGTTTATTTCTTTCACAAAGACAGCAAGTAATGAATGCTTCTTTAACAGAGACTTTGAAAAGGATGTGTTTAATTGTCAAGCACAGTCTGCATCTGTTCGAATCTGTTTTCCTGCGCATGTTTGTCTCAACCAAAAGTTCATGGTTTGCACATGCCAATAGACAGTTTCTGGTCACTGCTTACTTTGTAGCAGATTCTGCAACGCCAGTGAGAAAGACTTGGTCTCTTGTGAAAAATGTGGAAACGTTTTTCTTTTTGTGCACAGCAGTGAAAATAAAAATAATAAGTCAGGTGTAGTTTTACGCAAATAACATGATCTGTCGGGTTGGAAATAAAAAAAAAATGTGTTGGATACATATAATAATGCCCTTCAATTGCTTTTAGTGCAATAATGATTGTTCTCCTCCAACAGAACACGAAAGAGATGTCAATTGTGATTATCCCCTTCAGTTTTTTTTAGCATCACATCATCTGTTGCTCACAAAGAGCTTAATGACATTCAGTCAGCTGCGAGTGGACACAGTATATTGATACAGCAATGCAAAGCATGCTGGTGAAAATATCCACAGAATGATTTTTATTCACCCTGAGTTTCAAATAATTACTTCTCTCCACAGAGTCTGGTACCGTGCTGAGACGATTGGCAAGCTTTTTTATGTTAGCGCAACATCAAATGATACACCAACATTTCTATAACCATGGTGTTTTGTCCAGCGTTTTTCCCCTTGCCAAACAAGTTCCAAAATCTGCTGAATATTGGCATGAATCATTAGTATTAACTAAATACTTTTGTTTTGCATGGGTTTTCTTAGGCTAATTAATATTACAAAATGAAGAAAGTATATTTTCCTCAACTCTCGTGAGCAGGATATTATGTCTTTTGTGCCGTTAGATTGACAATATACATCTTCTCTGCCTGATAAATGTTTAGGAGTTAATCTGAATAATGTGAATATTGCATACCAAAGTATTTGTTTGACATGATTTGCTTGTGTCAATGAAAACTGAGACTGAAAGCATGACTGAAATGTTTACACTAATAGTTCAATTTATTGAAGCATTTGACCACTGATGTGTGAAATGATTTTACAAGAGTGGCACTGCCTGAAGTTCAAGTTTCTGAAAAAAGAGAGCACAGATCTGACTTGACCACTTTTTCATTGTTGTTTTATATCTTCCACAGCTTAAAAATGAAAACTACGCTACCAGTGAAACGTTTGGACGCACTTACCATTTGGATTTAATGGAAAAGTGTGTCCAAACTTTGACTGGTACTGTATATACATGTGCAGAATTTTGATGGAGAGCTGCAGTATGTGCTCTCAGGTCTCAGACTTTAATAAAGTCTTTCATTTCTTGACCACAGCAGTTTTAGGATAGACCAGCTGATGCATATTTCAATCTTTTTGTATAAAGCAGGACATTATAAGAGGATAGCAAAGCAAGGTGGTCATTTCCTCCATTTGTAATGCCACTATGTGGTTAAAATCAACAATGGAGGTTGAGATATTGTCCAAACAACCAAGAAACACAACTTCTCATAACAGCAGTGCATGCAAGGTGGCTCAAAAACATCCAACAGAACTAGAAAATGTTTGCTAAAGAAATCTCCTTAACAACCATTCATGTGCATGCATGGATTTTGTCTGAGTACTTACTACAACAGTTCAAAAATATGCATATGAGTGCAATTGGTTACTCTAAATTGACCTTAGGAGTAAGTATGAGCATGTATGGTTGTTTGTCTCTCTGTTGGCCTTGAGATGGACTGGCTAGCTGTCAATGGTGTACCCTGTCTCTCCTGATAGCATCTGGGATAAGTTCTAGCTCCCCAATGAGCATGTAGTGTATGACCAATGGAAGGATGGTTAGAGAACTACTCAAATATTTCAGCTGGCTTCAAAACTATCTACAATTTATACTTGCCAAAGGGGGTATTGACAAAAGAAGGTGCCAAAGCTTTTGATTCAGACCCTTTTTATTTTATTTGTAGCTGTAAGATGTGAAAATAGAAATGTTCATGTTTTACACCTGCTTTATCCATTCAGGCAGCTGGAGCCTGTCCTAGTGGCTATTGGGCAAAAACAGGGTTTATCCTGGACTGGTTGCCAGTCCATCACAAAGCCTAAACAGAGACAAACAACCATGCATGCTCATACTTACTGCTAGTCGCCAACTAACCTCTCATGCATGTTTTTGGATTGTAAGAGGAAGTACTTGGAGAGAATCCACACATGCAAATTTGAACATGCAAACTCAGCAGAGAAAGTGTCAGCTAAGACTCACACACAACATTGCTGACATCATACATCTATGCAGCCCAGGACTAAGTATGATTACTAAAAACATTAAATAAATTAATTATTAATAAAGGATTGCCATGTAGAAATCAAGCAATTAATATAATGCTAATGAAACCTGCAGCTTCACTGTCCCTCCAGTGACTTCACGTCTTTTCAGTCTGAAAAATGCCATCTACTCTCTTCATAACGTGGCTCCGCTGCAGAAGTCCAAACATTCCAAGAATACTAAACAGTAAACACACTGTAAGCTACATTTAAAAAAGGTGACTAAATTTAGTTATGCGCATAAATTGTGAAGGATTGTTTCATCTGTTAAGAGAAAGAAGTAGATGATCTGCTAAAACACAAACACATCAACAGCTTGTCTGTTATTTGTAAAACAGACAGTAATCTCCAATTCCTGATTTAATACTTTAATAAACCTGCCAGTGATGAATTACTGAGCCCAGTAAAAAAGAGAGGAAGGCAGCTATGTCATTCTTCAAGCTTCAACACTAAGTTATCTTTGGTCAAAAGCACAATCTCACCCTAAAATCTTGTCTGATTGTAAGAACAATTCTATGAAACAGATAAGTTGACTTGACTCTTGCTTGTTGTGAGAGGAGTCTAATAATATTTGGAATGGCACTGAATAATTTCAATATCGTATAAGCACATGTCCAGACCTGTTCCTGTATTTCATCTGTTCTGTTCCTTCATATGATAAAGGACAGAAATAAGAACATGGACTACTTTACATCAAAATGGGTCAAAGTGATTTTCTACAGAGGAGATAGAATCACATGGGTCATTGCAGTATTTCTGGCAATTCAGAAAGAACAAGTGTTGCAGGACTGTTGAAAATTACCAACCAATTTTATATAGGTGACCCAGTAGAGTGTCTATATTTGTCTTGCATTGGGTTTATTGTATGGGGAAGGAGTAGATCTGTCTCTCGCTGGATTTCATATCCCATCTCACTTCATCTGGACTTTATCACCTCTGTTCTCTGTCGCTGTTTATTGCAGAGTGGCTGCCAACATCTGTCAAAGCTCAACGGCTACCAAGCCACCACAATCCTTTTACTATAAAAGGTCTTCAAGTTTCACATATTTTGATTTGATTGTGCTCTGTTTTCTTTTAGAGTTTTAAAAAGTTACGGGTATAAAGAACTCTCTATCATCCCTGACATTAAACCACTATCCTTAAAATTATCCCCAAGATCTTGATCATTCTACTTCACTCAACAACAATTCTGGGAAGAACTGGCGTTTTGATTTTAAGACACTGTGGATTTCATAAACAGGATTTGAGAATTATTCTTGGTGATTGTGCTTCGACTCAACTGAGCAGGCTGAATTTGTCTTGTCTAAGGCGATTTTGACTCTGGGGATGGTCACAGACTCAACCCTTTGCAGCTTAGCATGTCTGTCTCTTCCTCTTTATCTCCCTCTCCCCCATCCTCAACAGCTCTCTCCTTTATTCTATGTTTCTGCACAATTTCAACCGCTCCTCATTCTCTTTTCCTCACTGTGACCTCTGTCTCAGTCACCCTGTAGTGAACAGGTGTATCTGTCTGTCTCCTCATGAGTATATTACTCTGAAGAGGCTCTGTAGTCCCCGTGGACCGCCTGCCTCCTAATACGCTTAGCTTTCACAGCTTATGTCAGCCGGAGTGGGTGGTCTGATAACGCTCCACTTGATCAAGCCATCCCCATCAGGGCCCATCTGGTCTGCAGTCACTTCGGTCATCTCTTATGTCAGGAAACTGACACACAGACAGACAAACATCCATACAGAGTAACCTTCCCCATCCCATTAAAGGAGATGGGAGTGACAGTACCACGTAGTTTCAGTTTTTCAGACCTTGCAAACATTTTTAGATGTCTTTATTTTATCTGTGAGCTGGTATGGAGATTGATACTGACTCATCCTGATTTCTTTAACACATCAAGTTGCTGTTGTCTCTGGAGGGATCAAGATGGGAGTTTATTACACATACACCATGTAAAAAAAAAAAGAAAGAACTATTGAGTCTCCATTTAAATTGTCTAACTAAAACAACTTAAACCAGTATGTATTTGTTTTTACAAAAAAGTAGTTTTTATATAAATAAATAAACAAAGTTTACCCTACCGTAAAGCACATCTTTCATTTATTAAATGCTATGTGGCAGCAAAAGTACAAAATGGAAAGGAATGTATTGATATATAAATATATTACCACTACAGTGTTGGTAAAAAGCATAACAGCAAAAAAAAAAAAAAAAAGAATTTTTTTTTTTTACAAAAGATGTGCACCTCATGATTGTTGTAGTCTTCTCATCTAATAGTTATCCAACAAAACTTAGCATTAACTAAGCTAATACTTATCGTCTGAAGTAAATGACAGTATCAATATAGGTAAGGCAAGGTTTTTGTATAGCACATTTCATATACAAGAAAATTCAATGTGCTTTACATAAAACATTAAAAGCATTACAGCAGGGTCCAGGAAGAAATAACAAGTGCATTAAAAGCAAACTTTAAAAGAAATAAAACACATTAAATAAAAACAGAAAAAGCTCAAATAAAATAGATAAAATGCAAAACACAAAGTTCCAGTGTAAGGAATTAACAGTTTTAATAACAGGCAGCAAATGGAAACGTTTTTTATCACCAATTTAAAACTGCTGAGAGTTTCAGCAGACTTGCAGTTTTCTGGGAGTTTCTGGGAACGCTGCCTCTCCATGTACAAGAGAAAGTAGACCTGACCCTGATGACCTGACGGTTCTGGTTGCTTCATAACGAACCAGAAGATCCTGAATGTATTTTTATCCTAAACCATTCAGTGCTTTATAAATAACAACAGGATTCTGAAGTCAATTTTTGACAGACTGGAAGCCAGTGTAAAGATCTGAGGAGAGAAGTTGTATAATTTACTTTCTTGGTTTCAGTGAGGACTCAAGCAGCAGCGTTCTGGACTAACTGCAGCTGCCTGATGGACCTTTTAGAGTAACTTGAAAAGACAACATTACAGTAGTCCAGTCTACTAAGGACAAAAAGTTTTACTAAATCCTGCTGAGTCAGTCCTTTAATCCTTGATTTGTTAAAGTGATAAAAGGCCGACTTCACAACTGTCTTAATAGAATTGTTAAAATTCAGGTCTGAGTCCATGACAACTCCCAGATGTCTGGCTTGGTTGTTAGTTTTGAACTTAGCTGTTTGAAGCTGAGCGCTGATTCTTAACCGTTCTTTCTTGGCTCCAGAAACTATTATTTCAGTTTTGTCTTCATTTAACTGAAGGAAGTTGTGGCACGAATATTTGGAAAAGAAAAAGCAAATATTCTGTGGTTGTACAGTAAACTGTCACTGTGGAGCTTGTTCTGGCTCTCTTTTGTCTTCAGTATAGATGGTTTACGATGCTGTTTTGACTTTAGGGAGGAAAAACTCATTAAAAAAAAAATCCTCAAAATACCTGATTGTCCAGATTACATTTATGTAACTGCGTGACTTTTTTTTATGAACACAATTGCCTGTGATGGTGGAAAAATCCGCCTTGATTCCACGTTACTTCATATTCTTTCTGTCTTTTTTTTTTTTTTTTTTGCCAGTAAACAGGTGCCTGATTACGTGCAGAGCTCAGACCTGCAGATTTGGGTAAAGACTTTTTGTGGCCTGTGAAAGAAATTTTACTCATTATATGCTCTAAATATTTTATTACAATCACACCTATAATCTCTTCCTTTATTATAATAATTTATTCATTGATTGTTACTATATTACGCTTTTTTTTCATTTTTACTTTTTACTTATCATGCTTTATTTCACTTTTAAGGTTTATTCTCTTCAAGTACATATGCTCTGTTAAAAGTTCACTATGAGGGTAAGATGACCTTTATCTGGTCCTTCCTCACACCCCTAGTCAGCCTGGTTCTTGTGGAGACACAACTATGAGGTTGCTTTGATGCCAGTCCCAAGAGTTGTGTGTCCACCCAAGGTTGTCTAAGGAAGGATGATTCTTTCAACAGAAATGTATTTTTCTTTGTGCCTCCACAGAGTCTCTCCTGACTTCATGTGAGGCAGGACGACCACTCTCATTACTTGCAAGTAATTTGTCTTTGTTCATTTTCCATTTAATACGTTTTATTATACTTTTACTCATTCCAGACTCTTGGTAATTTTTCTACAACAGGCCCTCAGTACAACAAGAGACCACATTCACATTAGATACAGATATTTAAAGCATTTTTTAACATGAGAAATATTGATTCAAAATGCCAGCTAAAATATGAACTGCAGATTGAAAAGTATGGCAGAGAACACATTGATTGTTCAGGGGTCAGGATTACATGTCAGTAGATGAAATTACAAGCTCTCAAAGTTCATAATGTGGTTTCACGGGTGGAGCTCAACGTTCTATATTTACAGTAACAGAGGGATGAGACTGTATCTTCTTTGCATTCTTGATGTCACCCTCTACTGTTTCTTATACACAGCACAGTATATAAATAACAGCAAGCTAACACCTGAACTGAGTAATCCATTGAGGCCCCCATCCTACAATCCTGGGCAGTAGAGGCACAACAATAAAAGTATTTGTTTATTTATTTTTTTACTTCCCATCATCTGAAAATGATCCCACCCACCACCCACCTCATCATCCATGCTTTCTCATTCTCTTTTGTATTTCTTTTTTCTACCTGCCCCCTACCTTCCCTCCAGGAGATATCAAAGGGGTTGAGAGCAAAACAAAGATTTCAACCCATCCCTATAGAGCATAGTTGTGCCTGCACTCAGATGTGTATCACGCTAAAGTGCAGCACCTGATTCCCTCAGAAGTGATGCAAGTCTTTGTAGACTCTCAAGGCCTTGAAGTATGCATATGAATTGTATTCATTATAAGCAGATGTACACAACAGCCAGAGACAACCCTTTGACTCAACAAGGACCCTGCAGTTATTACTCACATATCTTACATGAACTGTGGCGCTTATATTCAGTTCATTTTTTATTAGCACTGTATTCACTGTGATGTATTTCATTTGAAAGGAAAAGGAAGACTTATAATAGCTGTTTGCAGAGATGAGCTGTACTCAATTTGTATTGTTTGCATTATCCATTCTGAGTTTTTCTTATCCATGTCATTCTAATTTAGTTTAAGAACAGGAATGAATTCATGAACACAAGTTCTAAAACCTTAAAACTTAGACATATATTTCTCTTATTTTTCCTCTTACTTCAGTTTGAAATTTACCAAAGGCTATTTAAATGATCATTATCAATGTTTGTGTTTAATACATAAATAGAACATCGATCTTCTAAAAACACAGGGTATCAAACACATTAGCACCATCTGGTGGCAACATCAGAAGAGCTGTTGTCCCACGTTGCATGATCTCACATTCATACGGTCAAATTTTTCAGTTTTATTTTTTTATTTTATATTGATGAAGAATGGGATCTATCTATCTATCTATCTATCTATCTATCTATCTATCTATCTATCTATCTATCTATCTATCTATCTATCTATCT
>JBAMHW010000001.1:13999188-14009678 GCA_037177495.1 Rhadinocentrus ornatus
CGGATGTGCTGCCATGGTGTGGGTTGGTGCATGCCCTGGTGTCTGGTTGCAGCCCTGGGAACCAGGGTTTGGCCTGGGGGCAGGAGGGGGTTAGGGGTTTGAAGGGGGGCTCAGTGGGGTTCAGGGAATTGGTAGGGGGAGGTGCTAGGTTGTGAGACAGGGACGTTTGCATGTTGTGTGTTTTGCTTGTATGATGTGTGTATATGTGTGTGTGGGTGTGTGTATGCATGAGCCTGTGGGGGAGGCCTGGGGGGGGTGTGCCGTGGGTCTGGGCTCACCCGCTATTCCCCTCCGCTCCTCTCCTTCCCCCTGGGTGTGTTGTGGTTGGGTGCGTCCTGGGGTCGGCGGTGGCTTTGTTGGCTGCGGGGGTAGAGGGCCGGGTACAGGTTTGGCTGCTGGCTCAGGGGGGTGCCCGGTCCGCATCTGGGTGGGGTGGAGGGGTGACTGGAGGGGTTGGGGTGGGCCGGGCTTGGGGCTCACTGTACTCTGGTCCGCCTGGGGCGTCCCCTATGGGGCATGGTGGGAGGGTTGTGTGTGGTGTGGCTGTGTGATAGTGGGTGTGAGTGGGGGGTTGTGTGGGGTGGAGGTTGGAGTGGGTGGAGGGTGGGGAAGGGCGTTGGTGACGCCCTGGTTCCCGGGGTGGGCGGCTGGAGCATCGGGGTGGGTGCTGGCCCGGGCCGGGTGGATGGGGGCCCGGTTCTCCTTGGCATGGGGCTTGGTTCATATTCGGGGTGGGGTGGCTTGGGTTCGTGCTCCGGGGTTGCTGCTGATGGCCCGGGTATCTGGGCTGCCCTGGTCTACCAGGACACTCAAATTTCTGAGAGATGTTGACATTTTCACATTTATGAATCTCCACGGCTTCCGTAGTTGTAATAACTCTTTTAAATGGTGAAGCTCTAGTAGAGAACTACTCAGTTGCTTGCAGTATATTAGTGCACCACTAGATGGGAGTAATTCTTGCACACTGGAGCTTTATATTTGATTTTAAGCTTCATTCATATCAGACAATACACACCTACAAAAAGCGAGCACCCTGAAGAAGCAATGTGGTTGACTACAGTCATCCCTTTCCCAAAGAGTTCATGTTGCTTCTACCTACAGTAACCATAGATTCAGTCTGCCTGTATGCAGGTCAAACAGTCCAAAGAACTTATTTGTCCCACCTTTCATTCCCCTTTTAACCCCTTACCAGATGTCTTGAGGGTGGGACATAACAAATAAATATTTACTTTACTCAGTCTCACTTCCAAGTACCTACATATGTTATACACCATTGGAAAGCTAATATTCCTGATATAGGAATGATGTATACCATTTCAGGCTACAGTTATAACTGTAGATTCTGACCAGTTGCAAATGGAATTTATTTTTGAAGCCATACCGTACTCCAGTAGCAGATGATACTGCAATAAAAACACTTCTGTTACATCGGCTAGGCTCTGTAGTAGTCGAGTAAAATATTCTTTTATCCATAAAAAAACAAAACAATACAAAAAGAAAACAAAAAGACAGTTTTATGTAAAAAACAACAAAGGATTTTAAGGGTTAAACAATTAAGTGTGATTTTTATTTGATATTATTTTATTTTTAACTTTGCTTGGGTTGTATTTAGTTTGAGCTTGTTATTGTTGATGTATTGGTGAAACAAACTGCTCCAAGTGGGATAATAAAGATATTCTGGATTAAGAGACAATGGTTCATTTTGTTTTACATTTTACAAGATTGACAAAAATAAGCTATATGGCTAATTAAGCCATCCAGTGCCTGATACAGTCTGTAGTTATTTTGCACCTCAACTGCTGTTTTACTTTCTAATGGGTGTCCCAGCATGCACAATAAGACCCCTACAGATGGCCTTGAACACAATAACTTCTCTGGTGTTCGATCAACCAAAAAGAGCACATGTCACTCCACTGAACTCCACATGGCTGCCTGAATAAAATCAGTTCATTCATGCCTGCCTACAAAAGAGGCTTCTGGGTCTGCACCGAGCCAATTAAACTAAATCACACAGGCTCATACTCCTTTTTCACAACTGTGCTCTACTTAGGAATGTCATCTGGTACTGCCATCCCAACACACAAGGTAGTCTGAGTTCAGACTGTTTTTAATTGTGGCTCAGTGATGGTGGAATGGGCTAAATGCTATCAGAGCACCAAAAGTCCCCTCTATCTTCAAGAATCTATGCAAGACTGATCTCTTCTAATTTCTTTACATGTTTTGGTGTTTTTCTGCCAGAAATATTTGAGGCTGGTTGTGTTGCGGCTGTTGATGGTGCTTTTTTCTTTTTGCTCTGCTGTGGTAAAGACAAAAGTTGAGATGAAAAACACTTGCTTTGTGTTGGAGTGAAACCAAGTGTTAAAAAAAATGCAGTGTCCAGTAAAACTGTTGTCATTAATGTTTTAATTTGTTTTGCCATTTGCCGTTGATGGTCTTTTAGCGCTTCATCCTTAATGTTAAGAAACTGGTTGTTGTTGTCAGGAATGTCAGCTTTAGCCAGTTCAAATGAACTTTAGTCATTTATTATTTGACTAATGTGAAACATCATCTCCAGAGCCTGTGTTGTTAGCTTTTTTTTAGGACTGCTTGTCTGTCTGTGTGCATTAAAAGAATAGCATTTGTTTATTGTGCTCTTGTGCCCCACATACGGGTAACTCTGTTAGGTATGAAACAACTCTTGTTATAGTTGCATTCCACTCTTTCAAAAAGTATTTATTACTTAATGTTATTCATAATGCTTTTTCTGTACTGAAACTTGAATGTTGTTTCTCACTTTCAAGTTTCTTTGGATGGACACATCAGAGAAATACCTAAATATGAATGGACTCAAACATAAAAATAGATTAGTCTTGTTTTGAAAAAAAAAAAAAAATCACATGATGTCTTTTAATTATAAGTTATTGCAATATTAAAATTTGCTTTGCATCTATTAGTAAATTAACAAACAATATTCTTTATAGACTTCACTCAGGTTCTTTTCATTTTGTGGACACTGTATGTGAGACAGTGAGATCTTTGGGGCTGTCGATCCTTTTCCACACAGGTGGGAGAATTACTGCCACCAGGATGTTCCAGTTAATAACTGATCCTATCTAAAGACTGACTGACTATTACTAGTCTCATAGTTGTTCAGTCTTTACTGCACACTTGTCTGTTCCAGCCCCAGAATACCTTCAACTGTAGTTCTAATGTGTTTAGTATGGCTTCTTAGCTCATTGTGCTAAGTTTGCATTATTTATTCATTGTACTGTACTAATCTCCACTAAGTCCTTGGCTGCTTGCTTGCTGGTCAGATGTGGCTTTTTCATCTTTACCCAAACTATCTGCCAAAAATGGATAGCACATCAGGAATAATGTTCTCATCATAAAAAAAGTTTGTTTTTTGTTAAAAATCCCAAGACGATCTGTGTCCACATTTTTGTGATGAATCACTTCTTGCGGTTGTGCAAATACTAATTGTTCTCAGAGGGAAATCATGCAGAAAGTGGCGCCTCATTATATGCCACAAATAATCACAGAGACATCACTGGCCAACAGATTAGGGGGTACATGTTTATTTTTTATAATTCATTATTATTTTATTCATTATCATCATTGAAGCTATTCAAGCGGTTTATTGTTAATTGTGGCAATCTTAAAAAGCTTTTGTTTGTTTAGATTTTTTTTCTCTGTACTTTGTGTTTTCTTTTCACTTGTATTTTGCTTCGCACCCACAAACCTTCCTGCTGGAAGCTGATAAAGTCTGAAATTTTATGTTTGGCTTCAAATTGCAAACTTGAATCCTGCTAAAATGGATTTCTTTTCTTTTTTTTTTTTTTGTTGTTGCAAATCTAAGGAAAATTTGGCAGCTTTGGCACCTTGCCTGAGCATTCACTGTCAACATTTCATATTACTACAGCCAACGCACAAGGGCTCTAACATCACTGAATCCCCAGAGTCTCAGAAATACCAAGAGTTTTGACAAAATGACAGTAGTTTTTTTTTCATGGGATGACAGCATGTGGTTTTGGCCCTATGTTGGACTGGCAACCTGTCAGGGGTGTATCCCGCCTTATAGAAGGAAGGAAGGAAGGAAGGAAGGAAGGAAGGAAGGAAGGAAGGAAGGATGGATATCTATAATCTCTCAAAAGACAATAAACAAGACACTATTTTACTGCGGTTACTAATTTTATAGTCCTAACTCTTTCTCTTGCCCTCAAAAAATTAATGTGCAGGTCTGCAGAAAAACAATGTATCTACAGTTCTAACCAGGGACGACCCTTAACTACATTAAAGTTATTCAAATTAATGTCCTTTTTGTCACCTCAGTTTCTCTGCAATGCAAGAAGGAAAGCAATATATTTTCTGGTCTTTCCATAGTTTCTTTTTGTCAGCAAGATTAAAAAAAAAAAAGATGGAAAAAAGCTATTCTTGTTGCACATCCACATACAGGTAAAGCAGGGATCTATTTATTTTCCTATTTCATTCTTTTTCAATTTTAGATTTTTTTTTTTTTTCCGTAGCTGCCTGAAGTACCTATGAATACCCATTGACTACCCGCAGTAGACATTGGTCAAAGTGCTCTCAGTTTGGAGAAGCAGAGAGGAATTCTGAAGAGGGAGCCAAGCTTATGAAGTCTCAAAACAGAGACAAGAGAAGAGCAGATTTTCACCATTAAAAATAACTCAAACCCCTTAACCTTATGAGATTATGAACAAGCATTATATTGTGGCTTTTTATGTAGCTTAAAAAATGGCCTCAGATAGTATTATATTGGCACTATGTTTTTAACCAAAGAATGTTTGTGTTGTGTCTATAGTGTGAAGCTACAAGAAATCATTGACCAATGGCTTCACATTACTTGAGCACCTCGTTTTATGTTGGGTCATGTAATCAAGAAGAAATATAAAAGATGTGATAAAGAATGCCTTTTCATGTCCCTGAAAAGTTTTTTTCCATAACCATAACCAATTCAGCCTAACCTCATGACAAAATAGATATGTTGATTTTCAAAAAAATACATAGCAGATATACAATAGATGTTCAAAAATAGTCTAGTATTCAAATTTTGCCTGAGTAGTTCTCTGCTGCAATACTGTTCCTTGGAGATGATGTTTCTACATGTTTGTGTTTACAACATGATGACGTCCATCCCACCAAACACCAGACGTCCGTCCTTGGACCTGATTTTTATGGCTAAATCAGGTCAGTCAATCGAAACCTTATTTTTAGCACAAAAAAAGATGTTGAAATATGGACCATTTTAAAAAATTTTTTAATGTATGACGCGACCCAAATTCAGCCCGAAAAAAAGATGTGAAATTTGGGCTGTGTTACGACATGGACCAGATTAAGCCCAAGGACGTTGAACCAAATTTAACTCAAAGAGACGTTGAAGTCTGTTGTTTAGACATCTGATACAGACCACATTTAGCCCAAACTTAACCTGAGGTTGGCACATATATTGACTTTTGAGCAAACCCTCAATGTGCTTTGATTACTTTTTGCTGAAGGTACCACACTAACTCCTAACCCCCAATTTTCATCGGGTACGTGTCTCGGCTACATCGTGGTTTTTAAAAAAAAGAATTGAAAAATAAAACAAAAAAGATCTAAAGCTGTGTGAAAAAGTCTAAGACATGAATTACAGGTCTGAATAGAAATGCTTTCTTCTCATGTATATATTGCCCTACTTCCTCGTCTGCAGCCAGCCAGCCAGCTCCACTCCTCACCAAATTTTTGACCTGCAAGAAACAGAACTCAGTATCTGTGTACTGACAAGTATATGTAGCCATGTAGCCTTTCGGGATGTAGTGACACTTCGGATTATATCGGACTGCACCAAAAATCTCAGATATAAGCAGTCGATTCCACTCTGAATTCTGTTTCAGCAATTCCTTCCAGCAGCGCCAGGATGCAGCATGTATTAAGTATTAAGTTATTTAGGTCACATTAGGTTAAATGTAAAAACGTTTTCTACTTTGTTTTAGACACGTGGTCTAGCCAGCCCCAGGCTAACATTGCTTACCATGTATGTCTGCACTTGCTCGTCTCCCCGTGCAGCAGCACCTGCTGGGGTGGTGATCCCGGCACCAAAAAGGTCTGACAGTTTTGAACACTTAGCAGCATCCACCTCCAGAGACTTCAGCTTTTTAAGTAGCAGTTTTTCAGCGCCACCCAGGCGTTTCATACGCTTATCCATTTTCAGCTCAGCAGCCTCCCAACCCGCGACTCCGGCCCATGCCATGGGGTCCCACCCATCCTGGTTTGTGTTGTAATTGACAGCACTGTCAGGGCTCTCTGAATCAGCCCATGATTGATTGACAAAGTCAAACATAGACCAATAATATATGTCGATGCTGGCTAGACACTGCTTGCACTCTGTAGCCAATTGGTCAGCCCAATTAGAGGGAATTTAGAGAGAGAGAGGAAAAAATAAATTATTAAACATTGCGAAGTGGAGCCCACTGGGACGATGTCCGGTCTGCCAGATGGCCAGTCCATCCCTGGCTCAGTGCTCTAAAAGTCATGCGCAAATGAACTGTGTGGAGTTTTGGAGCATGTCTTCAACCTGAGCCTCAAGCTTTCCCCAGTGCCTTCAACACCATCCAGCCAGTGCTCCTCAAAGCCAGACTTGAGAGGGCTAGGGTGAATCTTCATCTGACAGAGTAGATTCTGCACTATCTTACAAATCGGCCCGAGTCTTTGAGAGCCTGGGACTGGCTTGCAGCTTAGGTTTCCAGGGGACAGTCCTTGCCTTGTTTCTCTTCGCCCTCTACCAGTGGTGGATTAATATGGTCATGGGCCCCTAGGCTAAATGAAATGACATTCATGATTACATCTCCCAGATCAAAAAAGCTTTTACTTTTTAAGGTTGATAGCAAACATCTGCGACACTAGTGAAACAAAATTACAACATACAGGCAGACAGAAACAGTTTTTTAAAAGTACCTCTTCTGGTGTTTGTGCTGTCTCTCTGAAGCTGCAACATCCGCAACTTCGTTCTGACAAGCTTTAGGACCCATTTTAATTGAATATATCCGCATATCTTCATCAATTTTATTCCATCATCCAGGATCAGTACTGTAGGTGACGGAATTGTCGCTCTTTGGTGCTCCTTCAGCTGCAGCAGGTGAAGCGGCCATCACATAAGGACTCATGACGGGTGGGTCATGGCTAATTTCTGAAGTGGTGGTGGTGCAACCCACCAGTGTTTCATGCAGTTTCTGTCCAGAACCCTGACCTGAGTGAAATGGTTGTTAGTCATTGTGCCACCCAGATAGGCTGAAGTCTTTGCTGTGGCTAGGGCTATATGATAAAGTTTCGGCAAAGTATTCGTTGCAATTGTTTCAGCGGCTCCAGTGTTAGCTGAGAGTCCTCCTGCTGTGAATCTTCTTATTGATAATTAGATGTAGATTTGGCTGCTTACTTAAAATTTAAGTCATTTACAGTCAATTTAGGGATCCTCATGAGTAGATCTTGATCACTAAGTTGTTTCAGATGTTGTGCTTTGCATTTTGTGCCCCACTGTCACACTTTTTATTGAACATTTTTGGCTCTATTCTGCTTAGCAGTTATCTTGTTCTTCTTCTGTTGTTTTATTGTTGTTTTTTTTTGCACAGGTTGTAGTGGGCCAATGGAGGTCAAGGTTTAAGATCTTCTGGCCAATAGAGGCCCCTTACACACGTTGGGCCCCCAGGCTGCAGCCTAGGTTAGCCTGTTGATTAATCCGTGCCAGCCCTTTACACTGCAGACTTCAGACACAGCATGGACAGCTGTGTTCTGCAAAAGTTCTCAGATAACTCTATGATTGTTGGACTGATCACTGAGAACAACAATGGGCACTACAGAGGACTGACATAGAACTTTGTGGACTGATGTCACCAAGACCTCCTCTTATTCAATGGAGGAAAAACCAAGGATATGGTGGTGAATTTTCACAGACACCGGTCTGCTGTCCCCTCACCGTTGAACATCTAGGGAATGGACATTGAGAGAGTGGACTCTTATAAGTACATGGGCGTTCACCTAAACAATAAAATGGACTGGACTCTTAACATGTTTTGTTTTTGTTGAACCAATGAAAGGCTATGCCTTTGCATTGTATTGCAGGTTGAGCTGGTTCATTCACACACTGCGGGGAAGTTGTGATAACAGGTGATACAGCACTGATACAGCATACAATACTGACCGAAAAAAAAGAGGTCAGATTAATGACAAATGACACATTTAATGTCTCTATATCAGAACAATTAAAGTAATCTCAAATTTCATTAAAAACACAGTATCGCTATCACAGTATCAGTTTAATATTTCAGTTATCTTATGTATACACTGCTATTATTTTATTTGAAAGGTGGGTTTAAATAAATTAAATTCATGAAAAAAATTCTTTGTACCATCTGTAACAAAGGAATTTCAATGTGTGCTCCCCTGCTGTGTGTTTGCTACCGCTCCCATTACGTTTGTCTCTGTACCATTCCTCTCCAACTCAGAGTCTGACTCGCTAGGCATACAGTACAGTTGGATAATGTAAGGTGTGATGCCCCCTCAGCATCACCATACTCTTCTGAATTGGAATTGGCTGATGATTCCACCACACAAACCACTTTCACATGTGCTGGAACCATTATAATTGACTGTTATGTAAACCAAATTATACATTTTTTCTTGCTTTTTTCATTGTGGAAAATGTAAAGAATAACACATTTAGTTGTTAAGGTTAGTTGCTTGGCAGTTGTGTATTATGTTTAATCACTTTAACCTTCAAATCCATATTTTGTCTCATCTTAAATGTGATGCCAAGTCATTTTTTTGCCTGTACCAGGAAAATAAGTGATCATGTGTATCTTCATGGAGTTATTTTTGTGTATGGTAGCATGACAAAAAAGTCAGAAATGGTGTCTTTGAACACAAATTAATATGTTGTGTTTTCATATTTATCTTTTGCTGTGAGACTGTATTTTATATTTACATGCAAGTTCTTTCAACAACCTTCTGAAATTTCTTGCAAATAAAATTAAAAAGCAATAAAACACAACAACAAAAAATAGAGAAAATAAAACATGTAAGTAAAAACCCCTTAAAGTGCATGTTTTGCCTGTCCTATTTAAAGTGACTTTACATTTACTGCTTTTTGTGATGAGATAAAACTTCACCCAAATTGTGAAATTAAAAATAAGTAATACACTCTCACTCACTCCCTTCATTCATGTTCAACTTAATTCTTTTGTGGAAAGTTTTAAGAATCTGCTCTGACTTTACAAAAATCCTAAATAAGGTTTCTACGTTGATCCTTTTCTCTGCTTCTGTTTATTCTGACAGTCTGCCAGACAGTTCCTTAGCAACCAAAAAACACACATTATCCCTCAACAGCATCATCCTTTTACACTCTCACCACAGTCTTCTCAAACACACACACCTCTTCAGCTGCTTCATCCGCTCTCCCACTAAAGAGAAGGAAAATGAGGCTCTTCTTTGATGTTGGAACATAATGCAAACAGAACCATTAACACTGTATACCACACTGGTAATGGAGAACAAAGCCCAAAGAGGTGAGCGGGCGTGACCCTTGACTTTTCCATCCTCCTGTGCCTTTCTTAATAAAACCACTTATATTCACAGAACCTCTCATTAAAGGGCATCTCTGATTAGAATGAGTCAGTGCTTTAGAGTGTCTAGTTACAAAGCTTGGCTAATTTTTGTCCTATGCTGTATTCATTAAGCCTTCTCTTTTCTTCCATCTATTCACTTTAATATTCTGTCTAACAAGACTAGAAGGGATAAAAAAAGAAAACATCTCATTGTGCAACCTACATACACAAAAGGTTCAGACTAAAAGGCCAAATAAAAATTCTTATTTTTCTAAAATTGTTCATATGATCACCATTTGTGTCATAAATACAATGGACATAAAATCATTTCTAATAAAACTAATCACTCATTACATTACATTTTGAACAAGTTGACAATAGATGTGATGCGCTATGACCATCACGTTACCAAGTTTGAAAATTTTCCCAGCATTTTTTTTTTTTATCCAAGCACTTTAACACATAAAACTAGATTTTCTTTTGACTGAAAACTCAAAAACTTTGACATCTGAGTTCAAATGGAATATGGCATTACACTTTCTTCTGGTCCATTTGAAATTACTGCATTTATGGGCCAAGTTGTGGAAATACAACTGGACTACAATTTGCATGTCTAGACTTGTTTTTATGTGTTGGACTCTTTATGGCTATTCAGTTTGCTGTGAGTTTTTAATGGTACGTTATTAATTGTTTTAATGAATTGGGACAACACTAATGACCTAATTTACAGCAGGTGACACACGACCCTCAACTGCTACTGGATTGGTTGGTGGATTGTTAGGCAGCTTACCTCCCGAGCCCAGACTGTGAGACTTGGCCCCCACCTCTCCTCCACCCGCACACTCAGCAGTGGCTCCCCACAGGGGTGCGTGCTGAGCCCCCTCCTGTACTGCCTCTACACCCAAGACTGCAGGCCGA
>JBAMHW010000001.1:14026242-14044485 GCA_037177495.1 Rhadinocentrus ornatus
CAGTTGGGTGAGTTAACAAGTAACCCTTGGGGATCTAGACAGTTTTTAAAGGGAGAAAATCTGGGGTGAGAGTGAGGGAAAAAGGGGGGGGAAAAAAAAAAAATATCCATATATATATATATATATATATATATACACAAATATACATAAACCAGACCAAAGATGCTGGCTGTGAGTCTCTTCTCACCATACGTCATCCTGTTATGAAGAAACACGTGATAGCTAACCTCACAGCACTTAAAGATAGATCTAGTCACTGCTGACTTTTAGTACACTTAAAATCAATGGAGACTATCTTTGTGTGTATCATTATCATAAAGCATTGTTAGTTTGCCCAACTGTGGCTCTCTCAATGGCTTCCTACTGTTGTGGGCTCACAGCAAGGGATGACAGCATATGCAGAGCTTTGTCCTCTGCATCACCACAACTAGAGCTGGCCAATATCCCATCAAAAGTTTTGATGTGGTGGCATCGGTCAAATGTCTGTGACAACAAACATCAGTAATCAGAATAAAACAATTAGATCCATACAAGTCACCAATGCTCACTGACATACATATATTTTGTCTACACTGTATAAAATACATTTGAATTCAGTTTGATGTCTGATTTGCAATGGTTTAAATATGAGGATGTCAAACTGAATTAATCATCTATAAAAACTAGGGTGCTGTTTTTTTATGCGATACAACATTTAAATCCAGGACAGACAGAAAGTTACATCTGCATTTGAAAGATCCTGATAATCCCTGGATGAAATTTACTTTAAGATTTGGAAAGAAGTATGTAAGGAGCTCAAATTAAGCAAGGCCAAAATTATGCTAAGATGGTGCGCTTTTGACACAGAAGTGTTACCTAAGCTGTTATGAGCTTTTAAGAATGGACACTAAAGGGCCTTACTTTTAATTTCACATTTAACCACAAAGGGAAGTTAGCAGATTTCCAGACTCTTAAAGCAAAATATGGTTTAAATAATCAAGACTTCTTTAGGTATCTACAAGTGAGAAACATAATGAAATTGTGAAGGTAGATGTTGAGAAAAAAGGATAATGGAATTTTAAACATATTTCAAACGGCCTATAACACTAATATGGGTGTTCTGGGATATCTTTAACTTTTGCTCATTTGTAACTGGTTTAATGTAGTGTTCATCTGATGTTTCTGAAAAAGTAGGATATGAAACAATAAAATAGAAAACAAAGGTCAAACCTGAGGCGATTCTGGAGCAAGAATCCAACCCAGATCTGTAAAACGGTCAAGCTGAGCCAAAGATGACAATGCCCATTCTCTGTCCTCCTGGGTGACAGGTCGTTTAATTCCAGCTGAAATAATAGGAATGATGGTGAACTGATATGGATTCAAGTGAGAATACCACCTCACATTACTACTATCAGCAGCACCATTCATTTACACCACACCCAAGTTTATATTTCAGTATAGAAAGAAACGTAGGGTCATGGATTTTCAGTGATAAGAATACAGAATTCATGGCTGCCATTCTTTTATTATATACTAACATTGGGATGTGGAAGGTGCAATCACAGACATTTTCTTTGCTGTGATTTCCGCCATTTTGGGAATCACGGGCCTCTTCCATACACATTCAACATCCGTGCAGGTACAGTTCTTCTCTGCCCAAATGAGAACAGCTGCTACATGATGGCACTTGGCCTTCCCGATAGCACAAATGCAAGTAATTGCATTTACTTCCTGTCCCTCAATGTGCACTTGAGTGAAAACAACTTTGCTAACCCTCATAACACCTAACACCTCATAACAACATTACTAAAAGACAGAGTGCAATGCTCTGAGTTACGCTAGGTAGTGCTAACAAGCTAGGTAACGTCCTTAGCTGTCAAACCTGTATTGGGCTTGTTAGACATTTCCATCATACCCCAGGTACTTATTCTAACATAGCTAAGTAAACAATAGTTAATGCCACACAGTCCTTTTGGTACCAGCACAAACTTCCACTGCTGAAAGAACAAGTGACAATCTGCTTTGATCTGCTTTAAGATCTTTTTTTTATTTGGCAGTCTCGAGTTCAGGCAGACTTGCCTTCACTGCCACTGCCCGTTCTTCGTGTGTCCTTTCCTCCAAGCGGGGATCACTCTCGTGTCACTCCGATCCGCAGTCGACCTGTTGCCGTCAGCTCCAGCCAGAATCACCTCCGCTGCCCACCCTCTGCGTGTCCTTTCCTACAGCCGGGGATCCCTCTCGCGTCACTCCGATCCGCGGTCGACCTGTTGCTGTCCGCTCCAGTCAGACTCGTCTCCGCTGCTGCTGCCCGCTCTCCACGTCTTGCTCTGGGTGCCTTCTCTGTCCTCCATTACACACCTGTCCTGCTTTTATGTAATCCACTTCCTGCCAGCATCAGGGCGAGGGCGGCTGCCAGGTGTGGCTCATTACTAATCCATTTGGCCCATTTTCACACTCCAAACTAATTAACAGAAAAATGAAAAAGGAAAAAAAGTTAGCTTGATGTCTGACACCCTGATGTTAGCTACTTACTCACCTCAACCTCGTAAATTCTTTTTTAACATTTACAACTCAATTTGAGTTGTAGGAGTTGAGACCCTTTTTCACTGACTTTGAGAAATCGGCAAAATATGATCTCACTGTGAAAAACGTGACTGGTTCCTTGGCTACAATCATTGCACTTGTATTTGCAGCTGCACATTGGATACGGAAGTGATGTCGTGACGTCACACTAGCCATCCCCATAGGAGGTGGAAAGGGGAAAAAAGGAAACAATTTACAAGTCAATCATTTTTTTTCAATAAGTTTTTTCAGTAACAAGATCTTTTTAAACTAAAGTTAATAACAAGTGCAGCCTTGCGTCACTGCTTCACTTAAACCTCGTTGTGGAAGACTACTTTAATGAGACTGATTTTATGGCAAAAGTTTAGCTCATACCCTGCTGCTTCCATTTGCTCTTAAAAACCAGCCTAAATATCATGATCCATCTTTAAATCTGTATCTCCCTCATGATCATCTTTGAGCAAGACTGTGCACTGTACAGGTTATGGATTCATCCGGTGCAGATAAAGCTGGACTTCTGACTGTGGTTTTCATGCTCTTAGTGTGAGCTGATGATTGTTTTATATTGTTAAACTTAGACCATTTCTTTCTTTCTTTTTTTAACCTCTGTAGGGCTATTAGCTCATAATGTACAATTTCTTCTATGTTTCACTTAGCATTTTTTGATCTGTTCATGAAAACTGAGACATTAAATAAAACAGATTTAATTGTCTTTATTTCACCAGTAAGTGTTAGGTTAAAATGCGCTTCTTGCTCCTTGATAATTTCATCATCATGCCAATGAATTTGTATCAAGTAATGTCTCGATAGATAAAAATGACAAATTAAAGGAGTTTCTGTAGTTTATTTTTCAAAAAGGATTACATTTTGCTTTGTTAGGAAATTATTCTACCTTTCCTTTTCATTTTGTGTATTATAGTTACATGTTTGTCTGAAATGATGGGTTTTTAGTTCATTTTACATTTAAGACTTACTTACCTGCATTGGAGAGAAACAAATCTGTGCTTTGGCTCAAATTGCTCCCACAAATATAACAGGCAGGTGGGTGCGACACGCAGAGGTCATATGAGTGTGGGATTACCTGCAGAGCTCAAGGCCAACAGAAATTCATCTTCGAGCAGATTCTCACTGCTCACTCTCGCTCTCTAGTCTATAGAAACTGTTATTTTTCCTCCAGTGACTCTTTTCTTCAAATCTTCTCTTTTCTACAGCTTTGTCTATCTCTCAGTTGTACAGCTCTCTACCTTTTTAATCCCTTTGTTGGACTCAACAACATTCTGCAAGTGTCTTGTTGACAGCCTCAGAGAATATAATTCTGCTGTCGAGACAACAGCTCATCTATTGTCCTTCTCATATCCACTGCTCATCTCCTTCTGCTGCTGCTCCATTTCTGGGCTGACAGAAGCTCATTTTAGATGGAGTGTCCTTTTGCGTCACGTACCTTTCTCATCAGTGTGAATGAGGTTTTTTCACATATCCTACAAGGCCCTCTCACCCTTAGATTTATTGTCAGTGTGGAGGCTAAAGTTGACTGCTTCCTCTCTGTGATGTATTTTCATTGATGCCCTGACACTCTGGAGTGTAGAGATGAGCTTTTACCATCAATAAAACACACTTTTGTTGGTGTAGACATACAGGTAGATCAGTCGGTGCAACAAAGACGTGTTCAGAATTGTGTAATCAGGTAAAGTTTGGAGGCTTTACTTTAATCTGGAGTAAATACAATAAAAATGTGAATTACATTATAGTGTGAGCTGCCAGTGTTTAACCTAATGTTTAGCTGCTGGTTTAACTTTATATCTTAATCATTTTCTATTATATCAATATTGTTTTGTCTCCTCCACATCCTCTCCTTTCGCTTATTCCCCTCCTGTAACGTCTTACCCCTACTTCTCATCACACTCTCCCTCTTCCTAGCCGTCTTCTTCATATCCATTTTAAGGCTGTGTCCTTCACCTTGCCCTCATCTATGGAGAAGATCAATAGAGGCTGAGTGAGGCCAAGCATAATTCTTTCAATGATTCCTCCTTTCCCCTGGATTTGGTTGCGTGAATACATACAGATTCCTGCACACTGAAAGATTTGGCAAAGCTCTGTGAGCTAATTCAGGCTCAGAATGTCATTGCAGCCCTTTGTTTTGATGAAATAAATGCCCAGAATCCCTTGATACATATTGGCATGTTTGTCATTATGTCATTACCCAGGTTTCCTTGCTTTCATTTTTGAATAATTCCAATCAACCTATAAACTTTTTTCACATATTGCTTCCCCAAAACTTTTAATTGAAACAGAATTGAACTGAAACAAATTCAGTTTCATGTGAAACTGTCCAGTTGCCCACATTTATTGGGCTCTGTTTAATAGTCTGTCTGAATATCTTTTCTCAGTTGAAATTATTAAAATTGTTTCCATGAAATCCCTGTATTCTGTGTTTCTGTGACTATTGGGCCACAATGTGTACATAAGGTCAGACATGGTATTTTCCAGTGTGCTGCTGTGTGATGCTACAGTTATTTACATTGATTCAGAAAAATTAAACATGATTTATTCAAGTCCAATTAAATACAGCATAACCCATAAATAATTCAATTTCTTCCCAGTTTATTCTGATATTGTCTGTTTTTGTATGTATGTATTTATTTATGAAACACCCATTTGTAAACATATAGACTAATATAGACATTTCCAGTAGTTATGTGTAACATTTCAAGCTATCTATAATTGATAAGATGAGCACTGCCCTGTGATTTTAGCCTGACCATAACTATTTGGGTGTACTGTTTTAAACAAGATAAAATTACAAACCAAAAAAGGAAAATGTATAAAAATGACACATGGGTATCAAAACTGTCATGTAATTCACAAACATTGTCATGAGATCAGATAAGACCAAGTGGGAGGTGACTTTTTGTTTTTTAAAGCATCTGTATGTAGATGAAATACTCTGGACACAATATTTCTTGAGTTGAAACTATTTCTGCAATCACATTGTATATTTTTATTATGTAAATCTTCTACATTCAGCTGAATGCATGCTGCATGGTGATGTAGTGGTTAGCCATGACGCATCAGATCATGAAGGTTTCTGGTTTAAAGCTGTCCTTTTTGTGTGGTGTTTGCATGTTGTCTTTATGCACATGTGGGTTCTCTAAAGTTTCCTTTTGGCCCTGTGATACACTAGTGATCTAGTCAGGGTATACCCTGCCTTTCTCCCCAGTGATAATGTGATATGGATAGAGCATTTCAGTCACTGTATATTTCTCGAATCTGCCAAGATTAAACATTTATTCAAAACTGAGACATGCATTTATCCACAGACACAGACACAAAAAGTGGACCAAAATCAGTGTAAAGGTAAATATAAGAACTAAATTAAATAGAAGGTTACAAAGGAGGTTGGCAGCATTGGACAGAAGTGTGAATTCAGCCTGACCTGATCTCACAGAAATACATTTAAATAACCATGACCTCTTAACACTACATGATGCTTGGAGGTGCACAGTGTCTTACAAAAACATCTTATGAATGCGACAAGCCTCTGAAACAATGTTTTTGTTACTGTGGAGAGAAGCTGTAACCCAGGGAGTGTAAAGGTCACAAATTTTACATGCACTCAGGTTGATAAAAAAAAAAAAAAAAAAAAAGGTATTTTTGTTGTTCTGGTTAGGTTTGGTTGCTCCATCCATCTGCTCCTGAACCCAAGTAGATTTCTGCTCTCATTCAACTTCTGTGTGACTGAAAACAGAAGTGGCAATAGCGTTTAAATCATGGATTAACATGATAAAGTACTAATTAAAGTAGTAATTGTATTCTGTCTGAGAACATTTACCATCTTAAAAGGTTTGCATTATGACTGTCCCTCCTGTATGATATCATGCTGGGATTTTTATTGCACAGTAACAGTGGTAATGTTTTTGTAGTGTTAGTGAAAATTTAAAAAAATCCATCCATTTATCCATCTATCCATCCATAGGGGCTCGTCATAAAATTAGAATATCATGAAAAAGTTGATTTATTTCAGTAATTCCATTCAAAAAGTGAAGCTTTTATAATGTAGACATTCATTCCTCACACACTGACATATTTCAAATGTTTATTTCTTTAAATTTTGATTATTATAACTGACAACTAATGAAAACCCCAAATTCAATATCCCAGAAAATTAAAATATTACTTAAGACCAATACAAAAAAAGGATTTCTAGAAATGTTGGCCAACTGGAAAGTATGAACAAGAAAAGCATGAGCATGTACAGCCTCAATACTTAGTTAGGGCTCCTTTTGCCTGAATTACTGCAGCAATGCGGCGTGGCATGGAGTCCATCAGTCTGTGGCACTGCTCAGGTGTTATAAAGTCCAGGTTGCTCTGATAGTGGCCGTCAGCTCTTCTGCATTGTTGGGTCTGGCGTATCGCATCTTCATTATCACATAGATATTCTATGGGATTAAGGTCAGGCGAGTTTGCCAATGAAGAAAAGGGATACCATGGTCCTTAAACCAGGTCCTGGTAGCTTTGGCACTGTGTGCAGGTGCCAAGTCCTGTTGGAAAGTGAAATATGCATCTCCATAAAGTTGGTCAGCAGCAGGAAACATGAAGTGCTCTAAAACTTCCTGGTAGACGGCTGTGCTGACCGTGGACCTAAGAAAACACAGTGGACCAACACCAGCAGATGACATGTCACCCCAAACCACCACTCTGATGCCGTCTCTTGTTCAAGAGTGGCTTGACACAAGGAATGCCACAGCTGTAACCCATGCCCTGCATACGTCTGTGCGTGGTGGTTCCTGAAGCACTGACTCCAGCTGCAGTCCACTCTTTATGAATCTCCCCCACATTTTAGAATGGGTTTCGTTTCACAAACCTCTCAGGGTGCGGTTATCCCTATTGCTTGTACACTTTTTTCTACCACATCTTTTCCTTTCCTTCGCCTCTCTATTAATGTGCTTGAACACAGAGATCTGTGAACAGCCTCTTTAGCAAGGACCTTTTGTGTCTGGCCCTCCTTGTGCAAGGTGTCAATGGTCGTCTTTGGGACAACTGTCAGGCCAGCAGTTTTCCCCATGATTGTGTAGCCAACAGAACTAGACTGAGAGACCATTTAAAGGCCTTTGCAGGTGTTTTGAGTTAATTAGCTGATTAGAGTGTGGCACCAGGTGTCTTCAATATTGAACCTTTTCACAATATTCTAATTTTCTGAGATACTCAACTTGGGGTTTTCATTAGTTGTCAATTATTATCATCAAAATAAAATAAATAAACACTTGCAATATGTCAGTCTGTGAGGAATGAATATCTACATTATATAAGTCTCACTTTTTGATTGGAATTACTAAAATTATTTTAATGTAGGGTTTAGGGGGCGCTGGAGCCTATCTCAGCTGCTATCAAGCATTTTGCATAAGAGAGAAACAATTGCACTCGTGCTCACACACATTACTAGGGAGAGTATGGAAACACAGATTAAGTCAACATGCATGTTTTTGGACTGTGGAGGGAAGCTGCAGTACTTCCCCCCACAGAGTCCACACATACAAATGAAGAACATGCCCATATTACTAATCTTGACTGGGGGAATTGGTCAACCACAATAAAGTTACTAATTGAGTTTCTTTTAGATTTGTTTCCATGCTGTCGTCATATAATTTCAGCTCAAAAGAAAGTGGTGCTAATAGCTAATGTTAAAAGTTGTGCTCATTTCAAATATTTTTACAGGCCAAGTTGTCAGTTTCCATCATTAGTTTGACATAGGTTGCACAGGAAATAAAGTCTCTGTGGAGGGGATTCACTTTTCAGTAATTAATCACTGTAGACTGATGCACAGCTTGTCAGTGGTACCATCAATAGCTCTGAGGGGCCAACAGTTAGTCCCTATTGGACTAATTTCTTTTCTGATCGTGTTACAGTGCTAAATCACACAACTTGGAAAGGGTGAAAGGATGTTGGTGTTTTTGATGATTTCAACTTAAAACAACCAAAATTTTACCATTTCTCTTAATTTTGATGTTTCTAACAAGTTCATAATAACATCAGATTTGTTATTTTATTCCTAAATAAATAGGTTTTATGGCTCATACATATGAGGGACATTTAGCTCAGACCGGCAGGCTTGCTTGTGGCTTGCCAACCATACATTTATCTTTATTCAACAGTTAAATAGTTCAAATACGTATAGCCTCACAGTTACATAAACATCAACTCAAGTTATGTGTTATTCTCTCAGATGTGTGGACGGTGTATAATTAAGAGCTGTCATTCTCAAAAATACAATAGAATTCAGTATTCTTTTAGTAATAGAATCTAAAAGAATATAGAAAATGTGGTCAGAGGTTAATAAACCCCAAAATTTAAAGCGTAAAATATTTTCTGTGTGTTTGTATACAGTAGTTAAGCTTAGGAAGTGGGAGTTCCCACAGATGAAGAGTGTGAACATGAGCAGCAGGCCATGGCAGTCTCTCATAGAGGTGCTGTTCCACCCCCACACTCTGCCAGAACATGATTCAATTTCAGAACTAATTGAAAATAAACAGATCAGATGGGACTAGAGCGTGAATCTGATCTCTTGGATAAGTCCACTACCAGTGGTAATGTTTAATCTTATTTTGCTCTGGATCTGCAAAGAGATTAATTAACCTGATTACATTTGAAGAAAAATAAATAAATGAAAAAATAGATAAAACAAAAACGTAACATTGAAATAAGCCCCAAACTTAAATGCATATCAAAAGGCAGGAATTCATTTTTACTAATGTATAACATAAAATTTATAATTTGTTCTTTAAAGTATTCACTCTCTGCTGCTAGCTGCACGCTTTAATGTTTATACTTACACTTTACTGACATTTTATTTCTATGCATATGTGCAGTACAGTGGAAAATCTTTAGTTACTCATTTCTTTATGTATTGCTATAAATATGGGAAATGGTTTCAGTGATTTCTTTCAGTAATTGCAAACAAACAAGAAAACAGTGTGCGAGGCAAAGACAGAGTTCACCTGTAACACATCTTGAACCCCATTTGAGAAGATCTCTTGTAATTTCTTAATGTAGTCTTTAATAATTCTTCTCCAGGTTTCTTGGAGGACATTTGTTCAATGCCTTTTGTTCCTTTTACTGTCTGGATGATCCACTGGTTCAATAATGTTAAAACAGTGTGTGATCTGGGGAGGATTCACTGCTCCATAGGACCCGTTGCTGCTGATTTTCAGCGTAGTTCTTGCGTAATGTGGCATACCATTTCCTTTTCATAAGACTGATAGTCAGACACAGATGGATAAACTAAAGGGTCAGATACTTTTCTCAGTTCGTGTGTCAGGTCTTTTTTTTTTTATTATTATCTGAGTTTGGTTTGATTTTTGAGTTGTGTTCAATTCCTTTATTATACTTGAATGATGCATAGGTCAGTGTAAAGCAACTGCACAAACAAACACACATTCATCCGAAAATGGTCAGGTACAAGGACTGTGCTTAAAATGAATAGAAAATAGCCACTATACAAAGGAAATTTGTTAAACACCATCAGATAATCTAAAAATATACCACTCAAGATCATTATAAAAGATTATAAGGTCTGGCTCCTTAGAAGCAAAGTATGACAAAATGACACGACAAATTAAAAATTCAGCAAATCAATAATGTTTTCTTATATTCTTCTACTTTGATGTTTGTTACCGAGTCCTTATTAACAAGACAACAAGAAGCTGCTTCTAATTCAGCTATTAGGACAAATGACCAATGTTCTTTTCTGGTAATGACAGACTCATTATACAGGGAAAACGCTGCGCCAAGCACATGGACATGAATAACTTAGAGTAACCAAAACTCTCTTCAGAACAGACGCATATGGTTTGAATAAGATAAATAGCAGCATCACATTAGTGCTGTAGCTATTTGTTTGGTTGTATATGGTGTTAATTAGATTTTTTTTTGCAACGCTTGTAAAAATGAGGACTTGATTAAATTTTAATCACCCTAACTTGGAGTTTTTCATGACCCCTCTGGAAGAAATTTCTAATAAGAAGTGACCTTTCCCCCAGCAAATAAATTGTAATGGCACAATAAATGCTGTAATTGTTTCTTAAGGCCATAGTGAGCTTTTGCACTGGGGCTACTACATCAAATAGCTAAGTTGATGTAAGTCATATAATGATCATTTTATGGGATTAAAACATGAGATGACATTTTTTAAAAATATATATATATTCCTAAAGATCCTCATATGTTCTGTTGTTCATCTTCCGTAATATAGTTTATTACTTTGCTAAAGATGCTTGTATGTTCTGTTTTCCATTTTTCTCAACAGTCACAAATTAATCAAAGCTTTTTTTTCCATTTAAAAGGTTTAATTGCACCTTGGGAGTGTTACCTTATCAAAGTCAAAGTCAGGAACTGAAAATGTAGATTTGTCTTTGACATGAGGACTATGCCATTTTGTTAAGATTTCCATTAATGAGAGATGTAGGATTCAATCAAAACACAGCCTACATTTTTACTTTAACCCATCTGGAATGGATTTTATCTGTGACATCTATCAGATGATGGATTATGCAGGAAAATCATAGCTTGAGGGTATGTAGAATATACATATTATATATATATATATATATATGTGTGTGTGTGTGTGTATATTCTACATACCCTCAAGCTATAATGTGTATATATATACATTTCTTTGTAAAATTATTGTTTTGATGTTTTGATGTTTGTTGCTTATTTGTTTGGGATATACTGCATAAAATCTGTAGAGCCTTTTGATATCAGACATTTTGACTTGTCACATCAATAAACAGGTATCATCACCAACATTAACAATAGTTCCTGATCTATCACATCCTGGTTGTCAGAACCAGGTGGCAGTGAGCCAACCTGTACAAAACCAGTAATAAAATATGAAGCAGATATAGGAAATTCAGTCCTCGGTAATTAAATCAACCCTTCCACTTACAATGTAGAATGTAGTGAAGTTACTCATTAACTGACAAGTTTGCATATCTGTTAAAATTTTTCATTTTATTCTCATGATAATAACAAATGCAGACAAAAATGTAAGAGAAACTACAAATTCAAAAACTGTAAAGTACATCCAAACATGATGTGCTGGAGCCAAACATCAGAAATGCTCAGGCATGCTCTGGAAAATAGGATTTACAAAGGTTATCATAGCTGTGTTGCAAATAACTGATGAGAAGTAGCACATCTGATGAGCAACAACACATATGAGTGGATGTCTTGAAATTGTTTAGTCTGTGGAAAAAAAAAGTATTTTCCCCACATTCCAATCATCCAAAAAACAAAACAACAAAAAAAAGGCAACAAGATTCAAATATATATTTATTTATTATTTTGCTTCAGTGAGAATTTGAATTTTATGAAAAGAATAATAATGATGCAAGATGGATGATTGCAAAATAAAGAAACGCAGAAGATTAAATATCAAAGACTATGCCTGTTTGGAATGATTTCCGACAAAACTTTGGTTTCTCTTAAAAGTACAGCCTCAAGCTTCTCCTTAACTCTTTCGGGTAGCTACTGATCCCATTCCAGTTTTCTCATACTTCAGGATGTGAGCCGAGTGGGCTGAGTATAAGCAAGGGTATTTTCCTTCACATGTTATCCAACTCACGCCATTGCATCATCATTACTGTGGTGAATAATTCAGCAGTTTGTTTTATATAATAACCTCCCTAAACTCCTTCTGTTCCTTTCATCTCACACACATGGAAGTGATAAACAACATAAATATAACTGATAAATCGCTCAATACACACCTAGAAAGATGCAATTCTTCTCTTACCAAGCCAGTTATTTAATACACTGTACATCTTTTCTCTCACATACACTCCACAATCCCACTCACATTAATGCAACCCACATACTGTAGTGGACTGATACTAGTAGGAGTCATGATAACAATGATAAATGTGTTCATTCTCCTACATCTACTCTACAGTGAGTGGACTGATAATAGCTTGTTGCTGATACAACCCTTCTTGAAATCACAAAATGATTAGATATAAAATCCAAATGACATACAGCCACTGGTCTTTAAAGAAAAAGAAAAAGAAATAAATAAAAATAAATAAATTTGACCAACAATTTTAAAAATGACCAAGAACAGAAAAATCATTTCTCATGCTCTATATTTCTGTCTATAGGCAAACCAAAGTACAATTTCATCTGTGTTGGCCCAGTAATGGACAACCATCCTATCCAGAGTGTACCCTGCCTGCAGATGAGATAAGTTCCTCACGACCCTGAATTGAATAAATCAGGAATGAAAACTGAATGTTTGAATAAATATTTCAATAAAAAAAACAACTTTATAAATCTTTGATGCTGCCTTGGTTTCTTTAACTGAGTAGAAGACAGTCTATGTGGATCAGTAAACTTTTACTCATAATCTGACATCTTAACCCCCCCCCCAAAAAAAAAAAAAAAGCTGTATTCACATAGGAAACCAACTCTTACATCAATATAATTGTTCACATATTTGCTTTTGTACTACACTTGTTACTGGTGGATTCCGCTAGGGGGCACATTACAAAACTCAGACCAGATAGTTGACAAATTTGTGGTGTAGACCAACAATAAACAGAGAATCAATAAGGGACATTGGTATTTGGTTCATTTTAGGATCCTGTCTGAGAATATAAACGGTATTGTAGATGTACCTAAGGTCTCTAAAACAAACAGGCTGTGTTCTTGCCTTCCAAACCTTTCTTTGGAAAACAACACTGTGCCTAGCAGGTACTCCGGCGCTGATTTCTGAAGACGTACACAAACAATGATTCAAAGAAATGCAAAAGATGTGAAGTATCTAGAATAATAAAAACCGTGACATGAAGTCCGTTTTCCATCCTAATAGAAAAATCCAGAGTGATCAAAATACTGAAGATCATGTGTACAGGGCCCTAGTCCCAGAAATTATTTGTCAATACAAAACACAATTGTTAGTTTTCAGCTACCAATATTCATATAACAGTAGTAGATGTGCAATCCTCATAAAATAGCTTTTGCTGACGTTTTAAAAATGTTATATATCAATTGTCAATCAGACATTGTGTTATAAAAACAAATGGTAATTGATTTTAAGCAATAAGCATGTAAATATACATTTTATTTTTTTAAACATCACGTTTCCTTTCCATCTAATGGTTTCCTTTGTTGGCCTTTTGCTATTCTAACACATCCTTTCTCTACATACTCTAAAAGTATTATTTGAGCATGTCTATATGACTCAACAGCAGCTCCATCAAAGTTGAAGGCTGAATGAGAACAAGTGATAATGTCACAAAGCAATAAAAGCTTCTCAATATTAGCCAGTGTTCACCCTAAATTTCCATATATTCCCAGTGTGTCATTAGGAGTTAGGAACTTTTCCTGTGCAATTTTCTCATCTTTTCTTTTCAGTTCTATTCCACTTTGTCTTCATTGTTTTCTACTGTATTTTCCATGTGATTAGGTCCCCAGTGGTCTTGTGCTTTGTAATGCCTTGTAATCACAGGCTCCTTTGTAGAGAATCCATCTTGAACTGCCATCTTAATTTCTTTCTGTCCATTGACTTTCATATGACATTCAACCCTCCAGCTCTCCTTTAATGCTGCCGTGGCATGACTGTGCAGTGACAAACTACGTGGCTGGGGTAAGAGGAGGTTAAATGACTTGCCTCTAAGACAATGTGTTCATCATTGCATCTACTCTATAATGAAGGTAAAGGATTGCTGGCCTCTTCACCTCTGGGGGAAGAAAATTGGCACCTTCCGAACATTGTGCTATTTTAGGGGAAAGCAACTCATACTGTAATGTGATCCCTGAAGCTTTTTACATAATATTCTTGTGATCTTATGAGGGAGAATATTAGTGTTTGCTTATGAAATTCAAATAGGCTGATGTATTATAACTTAGAAGATATTGACAAAGGCAAATAATTGGTCAGAAAAACCTGATCCACGTTTGAGGTTCATTTACACTTTTATATAAAAAGAGAAGAATTTTAAGTGATCTAAATTGTCCAAGGAGGTAAAAGTTGGCTCCTTTACTCACATAATTTGGCATCCATTGCATTTACTTCCCATGGCATGCACATTATTCATTTTGTGTTGAAGAGGGCACATTTTGTCTCTGAAGATGTCTTTGTTGCCAGTCCATCACTCAAAGTTCTTTTGCTTGTATAAGCTTCAATTTGTTGGCTGCATAACATTTATCAGAAAGTCATGCACTTTTCCCATCAGGCTGAAAGATGCTAGCTACGAACTATCTGGTGCATCCATTTTTCTTCAAAAGCACAAAAAAACTGACTTTTGTCAAATGCTTGCCATTCAAATCAGAATAGTCAGTTTACTATTGAATTTTCTGAATTTTTGTGAGCAATGCAGCAAAACTAACAAATACAATTGCTCAGGCTTCCCAAAACAGGACCTGTTGCAAGCTGTGCAGTGTTAAATTAAAATGTAAGATAAAATGATTGCAGATAGTCAAAATTTGCTTTACTATTGATGAATCAGCTAAACATTTATCTAGTTTATCATTTTTTCCCCATGTCTTAGCAACATTGGCTCCTGGGAAGATTGGTTCAAAGAACAAAGTTATGGTGCAGCATCTAGCTCAACTGGTTGAGCAGCTATCCCATGTACGGAGGCTACAGCTCCCTGGTACAGCCAGCCCAGGTTCAAGCTGTGGCCTGGGACCCTTTGCTGCATGCCACTCCCCACACTTTCTGACCCTCTTTAATGTCAAGCTACTATTGAATAAAGGCAACTAAAGAACAAAAAAACAAAATTAAAAGTGATTTGCAACATTATATTAATAGAGTAAATGAATAATAATGACATTGTCAATTTTTTTGAGTTTTAAAATGGATCTATGAGTAAATGTTTAAAGTGTCTAAAGAAACTGAACATAACTGAGAAAAAGCAATTCAAACAAATTGCCTTTGTGGTCTCTCATGACAACAAATCATAAATTCCAAACAGTTGCAAATCAAAGCCCTCTCTGATATTTGAATGGAGGCATAAGAGTGAGAGAAAGGTTTCAAGGGCTGTTATACAGCCCCACCCGCTAGGCAAACAAAACAGCACCTGAACACATGTGAAAGATGATTGCCTACTGCCTGCATGGGCATGCATGGGCGTGCATTATTATTTGCAAAAGATATATTGTATGTTACAAAAAGGAAACCTAAAAAGAGTCAAATACATAAGAGGTTGTATTTTATGCATTTCATAGCTGACTCCTCTTGATTTCTGTTAGTTTTCACTTACTTCATTACATGTGACCATATTGTGTGTTTGACATGTTAAACCCACTACTGAACTTATGTAGATTTTCTCCCTCAGGCACTCACTAACGATAGCTAATTCTGGATCTGTCTTGCACGCTGTCTCTTCCCTGAGCTCTCCAGCAAGTCCAAGTCCGATGTTGAGTCTTGTCCAATGTCCTGCTCTGCAACTTTCTCCTTTTCTTTTCTTCGCTCCTCTGATCATTTCCTCCTGTGTTTCTTTGCTGAATCAGCCAAAGTGCACATGCAGGCCATTCACACATAGTAAACATCACACAATTATTTCCTGTAATTTGCCATTTTTAAGCAACAAATGACTGGATCAGAAATGGTGCTTCTTTTTCTTCTAAGTGTTGTAAGTTGTGTTGAAATGACACAAAGAATACAAGTACAAAGGGTGTTATGTGTGTCTCATTACAATATTGGACAGCCTAGTTAAAAAATATAACATTGGTAGAGGATGAGGCGAAGCAAAGAGCTTGTCTTTTATCAAACTGCACTAATTATTTTCATCCAGTCTGCCCAAAGCTTGATTATCTCACAGCTGCTGTTTGACCTCCTGAGTTTTTTTCAAATATCAATGTAATGTCAATTTTTCTAACAAATATAAACTGTTGTTAATGCCTTTATTGATAACTATCTTCTCACCTAACTGTATAGAACTTGCTTTTACTAAAATAGTTTTGCCTACTCATGTTATATCAGCCCACTCAAAATGCAGACATGAATTCCAGTGCTCTCTGAATGCAAAGCATCACTGGTCAAGAAAAAATGTTGATTCATATGAAAACATGCTAAATGTGTTATTATGTACTGTTCAAAACAAAACCTTATCCTACTTTGGCAAACTTATATGATGTTTTTGTTGCACACTTAATTAAAAAGTTACTCCCAAGCGTGCGTGAGTGTGAAAAACATTCTCTCTTTATTTCTGCAACACAGAAAAACAAGCACATGAACATGCGGCTGCAAACTGCAGGCTACAGGGCTTACTAAATGACATCACGTCCTCATTTTAACTTAACTGTCACATTCACACGAAAATATTATATACACTAATGCAACTAATATTCTGGCAGGCTACGGTGATTACAACCACAGTTTTCTGGCGAGATACTAGCCCGGTAAAGCACTGTCAAGTTCCACATTCAGCATTTAAACTTGCAAATTTTCACATGGATGCCATAAATGTGTTCCCTCAAGTCTGACACGGTAGCACACTTATTAAACACCTGTGATGATACTCTTTTAACATTTTCCCATTACTTTTGCTTACCTGCAACACAGAAACACAAGCACGTGAACATGCACACTGCAGGCTAGGGGGCCTACTGAATGACATTACCCCATTTTTTTTTTAGCCTCAATGACCCTTTAACTGCCCAAGGTGCCTGTGTGAATTTACTCGCTCTTTTAAATAACCTCCCAGAAAACTCCAGTTATTACTTTGAGTGTACAAATTACCTACTAGATCTAAATAATCAAATTTAACACTTTGAAAACGAACAATTTCACAAAAAAACACATTTTTAGACAGGGGACAAGTGAATGCCCTATGTTCAGTCCACAGTCCACCCCTCATCTCAGTATCTCCAAGATTTCTGTGGGTCCCCCACATTTTCTAGAGATAATCCATACAACAGCTAAAACACAACAGTGGGAATGTGACTTAATCTGGAATTAGTGCTCAGTTTGGTCCCAAATTTTATTAAAAAGCTTGAAATCTTGCATTAAGATGCCATCCTGATATAATTTTGCATTCAGTATAATTTACATGCAAAAATAAATTTATAAAAATCTAGTTGATAATATGGGTCTTTGAATATGAAGAAAAGATGTAATGCTATTTGATCACATCTATTTCACAACCCTCCTCCCTGAGCCGCCACCTTACCGTGGTGGAGGAGTTTGTGCGTCCTGATGATCCTAGTGGCTAAGTTGTCGGGGGCTTCATGCCCTGGTAAGGTCACCGATGGCAAATAGGTGTCTAGGGGAGGGACAAGACGAAGTGCGGCTCAAAATCACCCCTATGATGATAAAAAAGCAAGGACCAGACTTTTTCCTTGCCCGGATGTGTGTCACCGGGGCCCCCCTCTGGGGCCAGGCCTGCAGGTGGGGCATGGAGGCGAGCGCTTTGGGGCTGGACCTCTCCCCATGGGGCCTGGTCGGGCTCAGATTGAAAGGATGACATGGGCCTCCCCTCCCGTGGGCTCACCACCTGCAGGACGGACCATAGGGGTCGGGTGCAGTGTGAGCTGGGCAGCTGCCAGAGGCGAGGACCCTGGCGGTCTGATCCTCGGCTGCAAAAGCTGGCTCTAGGGACGTTGAATGTCACCTCTCTGGCGGGGAAGAAGCCTGAGCTGGTGCGCGAGGTTGAGCGGTTCTGGCTAGATATAGTTGGACTCACCTCGACGCATGGCTTGGGCTCT
>JBAMHW010000001.1:14044585-14057221 GCA_037177495.1 Rhadinocentrus ornatus
GGAGAGGGAAGTCTGGGTTTCCCTGCTTAGGCAGCTGCCCCCGTGACCCGACTCCAGATAAGCGGCAGAAAATGGATGGATGGATGTATATTTCACAACCAAATCAATTGTTAATTAAATCTAAGTGTTTGCAGTAAGCATTATTTTGAACACTGGGGTGTGCAGTGCTTATCTCCAACATTTACATTTTTTTTTAAAAATTCAATAAAATGTTGTCTAAAGCTTCCATATAAAAGGAAATCATATTTAGTGTCAGAACTCAATGCTAAGGATGTCAGGCTTATTTTTTTTCTCCAGAAAGATATCAAAGAAATCAAGACCTTCAATAATTTCTGAATTTTCTGCTAACAACTGAAGGACACTACTTTTCTTTTTTCTGTGTCCTTTAACATCTTGTTTTGGCCACTTTTGAATGAATGTTCCAATGATGTGCTTTATATGCTAAAATTATATCTTTTATTAAGGTTTTAAAACTGAAATATTTACTGTTTAATTTGCTATTAGTTTTCCTCCTCACAGCTCACTTTACTTTATAGGTACAGTGTTATGAGAAAACCTCAAGGAACCTATTTTAATTTAAAAAAAAAGCATTAGGTCTTGGGCATACGGACTGTGTGGGCATTCCTAAGTGCATCTACTCCTTTAGTTCTTGTGGGTGCAGCTGTGCAAAGTGAAAAAGGCCTGGCAGAAGTAGAATGCAAATCAGAGTGTATAGTGATTAATGAATTCTGTCTTAGACAGTCAAGGCACCGATCTCATCACTTTGAGACAGTTATGCCAATCAGTGAAGCATAATGACAGCAACTCAACTAAGTGAAGGCCTTTTAGAAAATATTATTGTGTAACTACCTGCATGCCTAGCTGAACACACTACACTTAAAAACCTGAAGGCACAAGCAGATGCTACATGTCCTGTAGACAATCATGAAAGATGCCTATCATAAAACAATATGATCAAGTCTTTTATACGATTGCATCAGTCCAAGTTATTTCAGTATTATTTATTTTTTAGCTTTTTTTTATAGTGTCAGTCCATAAAATATGAAACAATAACAATGACAAAGTATTGTAAGCAACTATAATATATTATTTTCCACCTAAGAGAACTCTGAGTTAGGCCAGACTAGTCTAATGTATGCTATATTAAATGAGGACACTCTGTAGCACCCTGGTGTGACTTTAATATAGTTTAGGAAAGTTAAAGAGCTTTCAGAAAGCTGCTGGGATTTAATAAACTGAAGGAGTGTCGGAGTTGTGGACAACAGAATCTGCAAGAGTCACCTCTGCTGCTGTCATTTAGATCCATTAGATTAGATCTATTTAGATCAATGCACTCTGATGTTCCTGCTTCAATGACAATTAATGTTAATGTTTATGTTGCTTTAAAAGCATCTACCAGCTGCAGATTCATTAGAAAATTTGAATTTTTAAGCATTACCCCATCATTTGCTTTGAGAATACAAAGCAGCATCAGACTGATGCTGCAGAAAAAAACAGATATGGTTTTGAGAAGTCAGCTCTTGTGTGTTAAAGTGATATTTACAACTAAAATCAAACAAATTACAGCTATATTTGCAATTTCTGATTTAAAAGAAACTTCTGCCACTTCACCAAAAATATCATACAAAGTGAATTTCCAGGTCAGGAAATAACTTTAACAACTGTGTGTGCATGTAGAAACCAAAAAAAAAAAAAGTGTTTGAGAGAGCATCATCGAGGAGGTATGTGAATGTGAAAAGTAGTAGTAAATTACTGAAAAGATGAAGAAAAGCACTCTGTCTGATAACTCAAGACAATTGTTATTAGCATTATTAACCTGCAAATTAAGTTCATATTCTATTGAGCTTTTAAATCAGTCACACCCAAGCTTTGCACCTGAATTAGCTAGGATATTGCTGCTCACTGTTTTATTAAAAAGCAAAATGACCTGGCATGAAAATGACCTTAGAATATGAAAAAACAACAAGACAAAACACCAAAGACAGCTACTTGACAAGGTCCTTTTAAATCAGTGGTATCACCTAAGCCAAATTCTGTTCAACAAGTCAGTATAACAATAAGTGCTCCAGTATAATTACTTGGAGAGGAATTTGCTACAAAGTCTGTTAATCAGGATGGATGCCTCATTTATTATTCTTTGGTAGTCTTTTTTTTTTTTCAATTGTGCATAGAATAATTTTCACCAGAGGCCTTTTCTGAAATATTGAAGGTGACTTCCAGAATTGGTGCATGAATGGGATCTTTGGTGGTAATAAACAGCCATAGAATTGTATGTCATTTCTTGTTTGAACCTGTGTCCTCTGAAGCTTTTGTTGGGAAATATCTAGGGAACAGGAGAGGAGATGGTGATTAGAGTCAGCACTGCAAATGATATTGTTCAGCTATCTATTTCCTAATGATGAGACTAAATACAAAGTGATTTTGTACAATTGGTGCAGCTGGCTCCTTATTAGTAATTGAGCCAGTAGAATGTTCTTTGTAAGTTATGTGGTTTCACTTAATTAGTTAAGCATGGATATGATTTATACGCTCAACCGTAGACATCCATTGAAGTGCTCATGTTTTTCTGATGTATGTCTATAGATGTATAATATAAAAAATGATATTTAAATGGTGTATTTATCAGCCATTTGGACAGTAAGAGAACATTTGTGTGACACCTATTTGTTTGATAAATTGCCAATTTGTGCAAGCTCAAACAGAAGTTTTAAAAGTTCATTATCATATATCAGCATAGCAAGGCTAATTTTAATAAAGCAGTTAATGTTTAGTTTATCCTGTGGTACACAGGCAAAATATCCGCTATGCTAAACTGAAACACATAAAAGATGGTTCTGTTACAAATAAAGGGACAGTGTTTGGGATTTTCTGTAAATGCTGAAAATAAGTCAATATGAATTCATATTATATAACACAAATTTGTTTAAATGACATATCTTAACACTATACGGATGTTGCAGCACACAATTAGTTACAGTTGTTCAATTACTAGTTAACGCAAATATCAATCAGATGAAAACAGCTCAATGCATACAGGCATGTAGGGCAGGATCTAGTCAATTTTAAGTTCAAACTAAGAATCAGAATGGTAAAGAAAGGGATTTAAGTGACTTTAAGTGAAGGTGGCATGCTGTTGGTGTCAGACAAGTCTGAATTAAAAAATTGCTTATGTACTGGGATTTTTATGCACAACAATCTCTGGGGTTTACAGAGAATGGTCCAACATAGAGAAAAAATGCATTGTTGATGTCAGAGATCAAAGAAGAATGGCCAGACTGGTTGGATATTATAGAAAGGCAACAATAACTCCAATAACCAAAAATCTCTGAATGTACAACATGTCAAACCTTGAAGCAGATGGGTCACAGCAGCGAACACCACACCAGCTGCCACTTCTGTCAAGGGAAAACCAAGGCTACAATTCGAAAAAATGTTGCCTGGTCAAATAAATATTTATGTCAGCTGCAACATCCACATGGTAGAGTCAGAATTTGGTGTAAACAACATAGAGGCATGGATTCATCCTGTCTTGTATCAGCACTTCAGGCTGGTGGTAGTGGTGAAATGGTATGGGAGATTTTCTTGGCACGCTTTGGACCCTTAGTACCATTGAGCATGGTTTAAACACCAAAGTGTACCTGAGTGTTTTTTGCTGACCATGCCCATCACTTCATGGTCATAGTGGTTACTTCCAGCAGGATAATGCACCATTTCACAAACCTCACCTCTTAAATATGAGATGAGTTCACTTTTTATTCCATCTGTGAAATATGAGTGGGAAAAGTGGCTTAATTTTGAACAAACTCATCTCCATTTCAACTCACAACTGAACAAAAAATGATTTATTTATTTATTTTTTTAATGTGTTGAAGTAATTACCACGTTGGTGACTTAACAAAAGCCTAAAAAGTTCTCAAGGTCCAGTATATGAATAAAATCCTCTTCAAGCAAAAACCTGATATCCTGGTTGGTGTTTTCTGGCCTTTTAGCTTTATTTTCAAACTTCAGTTGAACTTCTTATGACCTACAATGGATTATGACAGTTATGTTGAGCATGTTAAGCAAAGATGGTCAAACTCCTTGGAGTTAAAATGTGTCATAGTTTAACGAATGTTGCAACTAGACGTAAAAAATATGGCTTCTCCTCTGTGGGATAATTAAACAAGATAATTAGTATTAAAAAAGGAAATTACATGGCTATGCATATTGTGTCCTGTATGTGTTTCTCCTTGTTTTTGGTTTCCCTGCAGTATGCATAAGATGTCTCATTCCTGCTGCCGATGATTCAACCACCTGCTGGCACGCATTAGTCAGCGTATATCAATTTCAGTGTTCTTTTCAGTTTTAAACCTTTTTTTTTGTTTGTTTGTGAGGTAGCAGATGCTTTTTGGCCACTTGCCACAGCAAGACATTTTCTCCCTGCTAACCCAAGGCTGTCCAAGGTTTCACTCTGTCTGCTCACCTGGTTGCCCGTATCATCAGTTTTCTATCTGCTACACATACACAGACATACACATACACCAACATTTTGACAACCTGCCAGACTCCATTGCATCTCCACCCTCTGTAAGTAAGCCATCTCTGCCTACAGGGCTAACAAGCCTCCCCAGTCAGTTCTCCAACCACTAAACGCATCATCTTCAGCTCCATAACTAATTATCTTTTGATAATAAAATAGCGTGGACTGTTCTCTACAGAGTACAGGGTGCACTAGTTCACGATTTACTTTATTTTTGAAACTTAACACTTGTGGAACGTACCCCTTTAATAAAAAAGGAACTGATTAGATTTAATGTAGAAGTGTTTATTAATGGTAAAACATACCAGAGATGTCTACTTTGGATCAGGTCTAAAAGACTTACTGTTGGAATTGGTTCAGAGCAGTCGAGGCACAAACCAGATCTTCACACAGTTTTTAAGGCTGCTGCACTTGAAAATTCATCTATAAAAGTTATGAGAGAATTATATCATTCATTCATTTATTTTCAATACTGGTTATTCCAATTCAGGGTTGTGGGAAAACTGAAGCCTATCTCAGAAATTAGCAGGCAACAGGCAGGGTACACCTAGGACAGATCGCCAGTCCATTGCAGGACCAACACAGACAGACAAACAACCATTCATGCTCACATTCACTCTTAGGGAGAATTAGGGTGCCCAATTAACCTAACATGCTTGTCTTTAGACGGTGGGAGGAAGCTGGAGTACCTGGAGAACACCCATGGATACACGGGGAGGACATGCAAACTCTACACAGCGACCTTCTTGCTATGAGGCCGTGATGCTAACCACCACACCACTTCCATTAAAAGCTAATGGCATGAGCCAAGACTCTATAATACTCCAGCAGGTCACTTGCTGCTTCTGTTCCCCTGCTGATGCTTTGCTGCTTTATTCTCTCCTCTGCTTGCATTTTCTGCCAATATTGTTATATGTAAATACCATCGTGAGTCCCTAAACAAGGCCCTTAACCCCCGACTGCTCCCCCGGGCGTCGGAATCTGGCAACCCACTGCTTCTAGCAACTAGGATGGGTTAAATGCAGAGAAAGAATTCCCCCACTGTGGAACTAGTAAAGGGTTATTATTATTAAATAGAAGCAATCCCTCCAAACCTCAGCTTTGTGAGTAGCTAGATCACATAAGAAAAGTGGAGGAGTGGCTGTTTTGTTTAATGACTCCCTCTAATGCAAGCAGATATCTACAGGCCACCTAAATACTATGAAATTTTTTTCTGATGACTTGCTGAACTGCTGTAAATAATCTGGGTTGACTTTAATTGGTAGTTATTGCTGGTGATTTCATCATTCATGCTGATAACCCAAAGGACAAAGGGTCTTGCTCAGGGAGCCACAATGGTTTTAACATTAGTTGCCTTAAACCCTGGTTCTCCAGACCCAAGTCCACCTCTGTAACCACTAGGCTACCACTCCCCTTTCATCGGTAAAATTACAAGCATTATCAATGTCGCTCTCCCACCAAGGTGAAAACGATCACTGCAAAAAAGAGAGCTCCATGGAAAAATGTCATGCTGGTAAGGGCTGAAAAACAAGAATGTCAAATAGCTGAACGCAGGTGGCGGAAAACAAAGTCACACAAACAAAGTTGGTTCACTATAAGATCTGTAAAGAGAGACTGAAGATTTAAAATCTAGAGCTGAGAAATGAAAGACGATCTTTTTTTTCTGACATCATTGCTGAGAACAGCAATAAGGCTTGTGCCTTGTTAGTTCCTGTTTACAGACTAACTAATCCTCCTGTGTCAGAAACCCCAGAACTTCTATCCAACCAGGCCTGTGATAAGTTTGCTTCTTTATTTACTGACAAAATTCAGAAAATCAGGCAGTCAGTCAGAGCTTCCATGCCAGGGTCACGACATACTGTATGTCCCTGTGTCCACTCAGAGACTTGAACACCATGACACACCTTTCTCCAATCAGTTCTAAAATCCTGGATGAGATCATTGGCCATCTGAAAACCACCATTTGTTGTCTTGATGCCCTTCCAACTGGGTTTTTTAAGAATGTTTCAGGATGCATGGCCTTGGATATCTCACAGATTGCAAACATGTCTCTGCTTTCAGGTGTCTTCCCACAGACACTAAAAACAGCTGTCACCAAGTCACTACTGAAAAAAACAAAAACTATACTCGTCACTCATGAGCAGCTACAGACCAATATCAAACCTTCCCTTTCTTATTAAGATAATAAAAAAAGCTGTAGCTCAAAAGCTACACAACTTCTTGACACATAATAAAAATAGTTTTAATGTCTACCAGTCAGGTTTTCAGCCACATCACAGCACTGAGACTGTTATAGTTAAGGTCTTTAATGACATCCGCTTGAGCACAGATAGCGGAAACATTTCAGTTCTGTTACTACTACATCTCAGTGCTGCATTTGACTTGGTTGACCATAACATCTTACTAGACCAGCTAAAAAACTGGGTAGGACTTTCTGGCACTGCCATTAATTGGTTTGAGTCCTATTTAAAAGACAGGGACTAGTTTGTGTCTATAGGTAACTATAAATCGGAGTGAACTAAAATAACCTGTGGAGTTCGCCAAGGTACCATCCTGGGACCACTGCTGTTCAACATCTACATGCTGCCACTCACTCAAATTATGAAAAACCTCAAAACATGTTACCATAGTTATGCTGATGACACACAAATCTACATAACCATCTCACCAGGTAATTATTGTCCAATCCAAACTTTGTTCAACTGCATTAATAAAATTAAAGTTTGGATGTGCCAGAACTAAAATAATATTTTTTGGAGCCAATAAAACAGATTAAAAGTCAGTACTCAACTTCAAACAGCTAAGTTCAAAACTAACAACCAAGCATAAACCTAGGAGTTGTCATGGACTCAGACCTGAATTTTGGCAGTTGTATTAAGACAGTTGTGAAGTCGACCTATTATCACTTAAAGAATATATCGAGGATTAAAGGATGATGACTCAGCAGGATTTAGAAAAACCTGTCCATGCATTTATCTTTAGCAGACTGGACTACTGTAAGACTGTCATCACAGGTCTCCCTATAAAGTCCATCAGACAGCTGCAGTTAGTCCAGAACGCTGCCACTCTAGTCTTCACTAAGACCAAGAAAGTAGATCATACAACTCCAGTCCTCAGATCTTTACACTGGCTTCCTGTCTGTCAAAGAGTTGACTTCAAAACCCTGCTGTTAGTTAACAAAGCACTGAATGGTTTAGGACCAAAATACATTCAGGATGTTCTGGTTCCAACCAGATCCCTCAGGTCATCACGGTCGAATCTACTTACTGTTCTTAGTGTCAGAACTAAACATGGGGAGGCAGGATTCAGCTTTCATGCTGCAGGACTGCTGAAAATCTCAGCAGTTTTAAATCAGGATTCAAAACTTTTCCATTTGCTGCCTATTATCAAAACAACTCTTAAATTCCCCACACTGGAACTTTATTTCTTGCATTTTATCTATTTTGTTGTAGCTTTTTTCTCTCTGTTTTTATTTAATTTCTTTTATTTCTTTTGAGGTTATTTTTTAATGCACGTGCTATTTCTTCCCGGACCCCGCTGTAATGCTTTTAACTTTGTATGTAAAGCACTTTGAATTGTTTTGTACAGGAAATGTGCTATACAAATAAACCTGCCATGCCTTTGAGATTTCCACTCAATAAGAAGGCTAGTCCATATGTCAGCCAACCTTTAATGTCTGTGTAGTAGTACCATTTTGCCAGGTTGGTGTCTTGGGCTTGCCTCAGACTTATAATTCAATGATTGCCCTCACATGGCCTGAGAGTCTGCTACAAATAAGTAGGATAGGGCCATGACCAGAGACTACCAAGCCCTCAGCACATATTAGTTGACTAATTGTCATTATTGAGGTGTGCATTCTCTATTAATGCTATATTTTTTTTATTTTAACAATTATTCTTGGGTTTAGTACATTTCTTGAGTCCCATGGGGAGGTGACAAGGAGAATATCGGACCCTAAATGGAACTGGTAATATATGACAGTAGGGTTTACTGTATGGTTCCTTTTAATTACTATAGGGCTGGTTTTCCACCAGTAGGCCCATATTTTTATTTTTTTATCATTTCAACCTGTTCCTTCTTTCAGCCTATTTAGAGACGGCACCTGATTCAGTGCATTTTTAGGATTTGAACTTGTTTCGAAGAAGAAAATTAATTCTTGCATCTTGTCATCTCTGAGCTCTTTCCAGACTGCCAAAGTCTGCCCAATGTTGACTCGTCTTATCTCTTGCTCTGTCACTTTCTTTCTTTCCCTTTTTCTTCCTTTGATGTCCTTGTGTTTTTTTGAATCAGCCATGGTGCAAAAAACATTCCTAACATAGATTGCACAGAAAAAATTACTTATCTTAATGAGTTAATTAAATTAATTTAAAAAAAGATTTTTTTTAAAAAAAAGCCACTCAAAACTAGCCAAACTAAAACAAAACAACCTAATAAGATGATATTTTTTTTATTTTAAGAGTAGCAATAGTTAAAAAAAACACTAAGAAAGCACTTTCTGAGATGCAGGCGATGTTAAGATAGTTTTTGTAGTGTGAATTGGTACATTTTTACAGCTAAACTTTGGGTGGAAGATACAATTAGATCTCTGTGAGATTATTTAACTTGATATACATGTAAAATAACAAAATTTAAGTTTTAGTAACTAAGAAATAAAAGACATTACACACTCAAAATATAATGAATAATCTCACAAATTTCACTCTTGTGAAGTATATCACTCTCAAAACAAGATCAAAAGAGTTTGGCTGAATATAAGGTTTTGGACATGGTTAGACTGTTTTTGCATTGTCGGAAAAATGTTGTAAAAGAGTTTTATGGTTGGAAACTTGTAGTGTTATATTACAGCACACGTTTGCAAACAGCCTCCTGTATCGTAGTTTGTCATGTTCACGGTCTTATTTCTTGTGTTTGGGTTTTGTCTATTTTGGTTGTTATTTTTTAATCTTGGTTTATTAGTTGTGGTGTTTGGTTTCTTTTATGCTTATGCTTTAGGTTTTTGGTTTAGTCCTGTTTCCCTCATGTGCTTTGTATTTTCTGTTCCTGGTTCGTTAATATACCTGGTCTGATTTTGCATTCATTTCACCTGCTTCTAATTACTCCCTCTGTGTATATATGTCCCATGGTTTTCAGTTGTCTTTGTCAGGTTCTTTTGATGTATTCCCTGTGTGTGTGTGTGTGTGTGTGTGTGTGTGTGTGTGTGTGTGTGTGTGTTGTTCCTTGTCCTGCGTTCTGAAGGAATAAACTTTGGTCAACTGCACGGTTCTGTCTCTGGTCTTGACTGCCTGCATCTGGGTCCTCACCTTCACCACCACTCGTGACAATTGTCAAGTGTTGTTTACAGCTACTGCACCATTAACAAGGTCATCTACTAGTATGTGGGCAAACTTAAAGTAACAGACCTCCAGTTTATAGACTCCTAACAATGAAAAAGATAACTAAAGTTGCGTTAAATAGTATAAAAATTCAACATCAATGTTTGCAGATGTGCTCCATTGTGTGAACCAATGGTCTTTTCAAAATGAACTATTTATCATTATCATCTAAGTTGTAAGCTCTTAAAAGAAACAGGAACATTCTTCTCCTTTAAAAAAACTACTTCAAAACAAATCATGTTGATAAACCATTGATAAAGGCTAAAACTGTGGTTTAAAAATATGTCATTAAACAGTGTACAGAGCTGTTGTATCTAAATTTGCATGTTTGCAGCAAAATAAAAAATAATTGCTGTGATGCAAAATAAATATTCTAAAATGTACTTCAGCTAATAACATATTTACAGTGTTGTGCTGAATTTTGTTTTAGTTAAAGCATGATTGATTATCATCTTATAAAGGTTATATGCTTCATTTGGAATGCGAGTCATTCTCACTGACAAATGTCACACAGGGCACAGGTTTCACACTGTGTCGTGACAGCATTCGGATGCTCACCATAGTCATTCATAGTCCCCTCACACTGGAAAAAAACTCCAATAAAAGGTTGTCTCTTAGAATTTACATTATTTATCCATGGGCTGTCACCTCTGAGGTCCAGATTGTTTCTCAGGCCCTCAGGCCACAACTGAAAGATTTGATTCTTTTCAGCTCAAGGTGCACTGGTGATAAAGTTCCAGTATACCACCTATATCTTAGGTTGTCAATGTTTCATACCTAATATAAATGGAGCAAGGTGGTTTATTGCATAACCTTACTGCTACCCTAAGGCAAAAATGCCTGTATATAAATTGGATATCTTACCTGCTATCTAGTCACCTGCATTTTCTTGTTATTTATGATAAATTTATATGTTAATTCTTAAGTAAAAATTTGAGACACATTTATAGAAGGAATAATAAGTCCAAGTCTTTTGAAGATTTTTTTTTTGGTTTTGTTTTTCTGTTTTTATTTTATTTTTTGTAAATTGTAAGTAAAGTGGCAGTTCGCTGCTCTGTTGTTCAAAAAAAGTAGAAATAATACGTGCTACAGTTCTGTTCTTGCAGTGTTGACACGGTGCTCTTGGATGCGTATCAAATGCAATATTTTTGACCTGCAGCTTATCATTGACTTTACTGATTAAGACTGCAAAATTGATCATATAAATAAGTTCTCTGAGGCTTTATGTAGTAACCATATGCCATTTATCTTTTTATCTGTGTTCAGTCTTTTAGTGTGTGCACCCTAAATGAAGGATTAAAGTAATTCATATAAGGCCCTCTTCATAGTTGCGTGCAAAAATTACACAAATAATACCAGTGGTAATCAACAACAAGTTCTCTGTGATGTACTATATTGTATGTTGTTAGAATAACATGCTCCAGACACTCTTGTAGAGGCCAGGAGGACATGACTGGAATTGCAGGGGCTTTGTATAACCCCTGATGGCCTTGTTCAGGTAATGTGTTTATGGGCTCTTTTCAGGAAGGCGATGTGTGCGCAGACCAAGAGGCTTTCTCCAGAAACCGTACCATAGTGTCCACAGCAGTAATGTTAAATGAACAGCAACATTCTTTGAAAGGAGTGCTGAGTTTAGTTTACTGTATGAATCATCTTGCCTTCCATGTAGCTTATAAATAAAAGCCTGTCCCTGTAAAATATTTCAGAAATACATAAGAATATCTGTTGTGGTGGATGTTGTGAAAGTAGTGATGCATTTTCACACTGATTTTTACAAATGACTGCTACTTTAGCTGTTTCTTTCCAGTTCTCATACCTTTCCAAGTTTGGTAAGTGACATTGGTTATTTGTGTGGTTCACTGATGACTTAATGTGTTTTGTAACATGTTTGTAAGGGTTGTAATGTCTAGTGATATATGAGGCTGAATGCACAGTGTGGACAGACTTTGGCTGAGTTAAAAGTAGCTTACCTCCTCCTTTTTTTAAATTTTTTTATCTTGAGTTACTGGTAATAAAAGCTAAAAGCAGAGTGGGCCCATTTATTCTTGTATACTTAGGGACAGGTGCAATACCTCACCTCTTCCGTCTAAGAGACAATAAGTGTTGTTTTCCCACAATGTTGAACAAGAAAATAATATTTGCTAAAATTTTATTAATGCCATAACATTTTCAATGAGTAACAGAGAAGATAACACAGAATTCCTCAATCACAGTGATTCACCTCAGTAACACTATTTCACATGACTGCTGTTGTGTTGGAAGAATGATGCAGGGCTGACATTAGTTTCTGTCTGATTTTAGTGGCAGATTGTGTAGGATATGATTGTGGTGTGACGAGGAAAGCATGTTCTGCATGGGATACATCTGACTCCACATAATCATAAGTTTTTCTTCTTTGTTTTTTTTATTTTCCTGCCAGAAATTGCAAATATTAGTCACAGGTGGTGGTAAGTCATTTATGGATTTCTGTAGAGCTGTTTGTCATTGAAGAACAAGCAGTGGAATTGATAGTGTTTTCTTACTTTCTATCTTCTGCAAAAGGCAACATGTGGATCTGGAGTTTTTTTGTTGTTTTTTTCCTAACAAAGCTGACATTTTTTTATTAATCAATAATTAATACAAAGAAATAAAAAAAATTACATCTCTGTTAAATATGCTACTACTACTATGACTAATAATAATAATAATAATAATAATAATAATAATAATAATAATAATAATAATAATAATAATAATAATAATAAT
>JBAMHW010000001.1:14065866-14101776 GCA_037177495.1 Rhadinocentrus ornatus
TATAAGATTACCAAGAGGAGCCTTATACCTATAAAGCTCCTCTTGGCAGAGAAAATTTGTTCTGCATAACACGGCAGTCAGACCATGATTCTGTTTGCTATAATTCTGGACAGGACAAGTAAAGAAAAAAAAAAGGACCTATGACTTGCCACCCACCAACATGTTATTTTAGGATCTATAGGAAATATTCCCAATCCACAAAAGCCCCCCACACCACAAAATAGAGAGCTTAAAGTATCCATCACTAAATATCTGGCATTAGACACAACAGGACAGATGTTTTGTGTGCTCTTCCTGACTGGTCAGAACGCTTTTAATCACATGAGAACCTGCTTAATGTTAGCAAGATGGTCAGAATGTTGCGACTGATTTGTGAAATTGAGAATTGGACTGTTTTCCAAAATAATGGAAAACACAGACTCAACATATTGCAAAAGAGTTAACCAAAGAAGAAGCTAAATTGGAAGTTTCAATGCTCAGGTTCCTAGAATGAATATTAATATTGCAGAAGCCTTTAGCCAGTTATGCCCCATTTTCACCAACTGGTCCAACTTGGAGCAAGATGGTTTAGGGCAGTTTGGTTCGGTGAACCTTGATCACTGCTGCATTTCCACAGCCAACCGTATCCTTTTCTGTTTGGAGTGTAAAAACCAGATAGTGATAGATGCGTCAGCTTTGTAACAGCGTCATGTCGAAGTGGTGTAACGCTTAATTTAAATTATAACAATGTAGAATGCAACTGGGAAACCTGGGATGAGAATGGCAGACATCCAACGATTTCCATTTTTTCCTCTTGGCTTAAAAAAAATCCACCATACATATCAACATGGCACATGATTCCTGCCTTGTTCTCATTGCCAAGTCGCATGGGAAGTGATGATCCTTTCGACCAATCATAGGATTGCAATGTGTCAAGCTCCACCCTTTAGGGCTGGATTGGTAAGATTGGGACCCCATAGAGGGGTGCTATAAAGATGCAGGCTGAGCCAGAGCTGATATTCTGACACCCTTTCCAGTTTTTGCCTGTGGAGATGCATAAAAATGTGTTTCGACCCATTCCGCACCAGGCCAGACTCCATTGTGGAAACAGAGCTTTAGGTATAGATGTAGGATCACAGAGATCCATCCCAGTTGAAAACAGCCTGAGGGCAGCATGAGCAGAACCTAACTTGGAAAACCCTCCTGCATCTAGATTTTAATGAAATGTGACAACATGGTGATGTTCTGCAAGCAACTTGGACTAAATTCATTAACAGCAATCATTGTTTTGAAGTGAACTAAACTGTAACAAAAACACATAACTGGCATTGACATTTTGACACAGAATTGGCCTACCAGCTGTCGCCAACACCCTACACATCTTTGTGCTCCCCTAAATATATATATATACACAAAGGTTATACACAAAAGCTGTTTAATAGGAAACTGAATAAATCAGGAAGATTATTAGAGAGGAAAGATTAAAATTACCGGCATTACTGCAAACTTCAATATATTCTACTTTAATTCATCTTTAAACAAGACCAAATCAGGTTGGATACATTACATCTACTAAAGGCCTTTACACACCTACCCCAAACATTTCGTCCAATTAATTCGCACGGTAATATTTTTTATCGAATCAATGAGAAGTCAATGGAAACATTCACATCAGTGATGAATTTCCATTAAGCGATTTTGCGAGATTTATTTTTTCGTACTGAGGTCGATTTTTCTTAATATTTGCATCTAACAGATACACAAACAACCAATCAGACGGCGTATTGATTGCGTCACCAGAGCTGGTGTTGCGAGCTATGCAAGTGTCACTTCTCGCTGCTGCTTCTTTCAAAATTTGTATCACCATGGCCGTGCGTCTTATTACATTTGTCTCACAACACAATGTTTGTTCGACAAGCGAGACAAGATTTACCGCGACAATGATCACAAAGACCATGTGTGGCAAACAATTGCCAACGAGCTAAATAATGAAGATCCGAAAGTCGGTTCTGAAGCGGTCATGGTACAGCTTCAGCTCCTGGACTAAACAATTAAACTCCCCAAGCTCCCATCTCTTCTCAAGGATAGGATGCACCCTGTGTGCTCATTATTTTATATATGTTTTTGGCAGCATCAGCACAATATCATCATTGCCTGATGTGGAGTCCATGTTTGTTTTTCCCACTTTCTGAATGTTTTATAATCTTCATAATTTATTCGCACTTTCATATCGCACTTGGTGTGCTTAGACAAAAAAATTTCACCTCTGAATTATTCACAATATCGTGTTGTTTATTCGCAACGGTCCGGGTGTGTAATGGCCTTAAGTCTAGACTCTGAAGCCACCAATAGTAATTAAAAAGTGTTGTTGAATTTAGAGTGGCTCTAAATTCCTGAACTATAACCTAATGCTAATTATCACTGTGATCTCTAATGATATATTGTTTTGCCAGGCAGTCAGTCAGTCCTCAGCTTCTGCTTTCTTTGATTTGTAATCTCCTTTTATTGTGACACTCATCTCTTTTGCTTCTCCCTCACTCCCTGCCATCACTATCATCAGCAACCGGTGCTAACAGGTCCAGTAGATGAGATAAATGACAAGGTGTGCTCTGTCCAAGTGGCTGATTTGTTTCAAATGTATTCAAACTAGCTAAATGACTATTATTATAACAAAATTAGTATTTTAGGCGTAATTTGTGAGTATTCCTCCTACATCTCTAAAAAGTGTTTCCAATAGGCTGCTTGTGGGTTCAAATAAGCAAAGAATTTTCATGGGATGCTGACATTTTTTGAAAAGCTAAATACATAAATGTTATTATTCTCTATGTAGCGATTAACATTCAGGAAAACAAATGCATTCAAAATAGGAATTCCTGCTTTTACAACCTGTCATTTAAGTGCTTTTTAAATACAATCTCGAAAAATACATTTAATTGCATGGTTAATAAAAAAATGCTTCCTTCAAGGCTATTAAATAGTATCGGATATGGAAAGTGTGCAGATGATATAGAATATTAATAAACGGTGAGGATGAAAGTGTGAGAAGCGGATCCAATTTCATGGATGTGTCACTCTAAAAATGCTGGGGCATGTCTGGCTGATCATTCTCTATTATTGGACTGCTTTTCAGCCGAAGGGAAACGACTGTATTTCTAATATCCCAATATGTGGATTAGACACACCAGAGGGGATCATATTGTGTTGGTTTTGTATGAAATAATGAAAGTGTAATCATTCATGGAAAAGGAATGTAAACAGAGACTACAAGTAGCATTTCCTTGTGTAAGTGGCATTACAAGCTCATACTGTCCATTTGAAAATGTAACCCTTTTTGGTGATTTAGAAAAATCCTTTGAATTAAAATCCCCGTGGAAGACGGACAGAACTCCTTGTTCAAAGCCGCACGCAACCAAAAGAGACTACAGTGACTACTACTTCAAGTCATTACGTCTTCCATCACTGCTTGTAATAGTTTCATATAATCATCTTCATGTATCAAACTACTGCAAGAATAGAATTACCTCATAGAGTACCTTGAAATCTTTTCCAGTCAGTTTGAGTTTGAGTGCCTCAAACTGTAAGGCAGAGTGGTTGGTATGCTATATTTTTAAGCAGAAGAGGATTTAGTCATCACTTTCCAAATGATAAGAAACATCTCATGACTAAGGAAGCAAAAATATTTTTTGTTTGTTTGTATAGTATATTTAAAACCTTAGTTCCAGATTATTTGGAAAAGTTTCTATTTTTGTAAATACAGATGGATTCTCTATGCCAATGTACACTTAAAAGTAGGCAAAGATGCAAATACAAACAAAAATGTTATGTTTTATTTAGATAAATTTAGATTTTTTTTAAAGAAGAATCCATATATCAGCTCTGTGCAGACTTGCCATGAGTTCTCTAGACACAAGCTCATCTCAGAAAGAAAGACAATGGACATAATGTCCTGTGGTCAGATGAGTCCACATTTTGGATTGCTTTGAGGAAAAATGAACAATAGAGTCTATGTGCCAAAGATGACAAAGACTACCCAGGCTGTTACCAGTGGGAGTTGGAAAAGCCAGCATCTGCGACAGTATGGTGGCTGTGAAGTGTCTATGGTGTGTGAGATTAACAGTGATGCAGACATACACTACAATACAATTATGTAGAGATATGTGATGCTGTATATGCAATATCTTTCCCCAGAAAGTTTGTGCTTATTTTGGCAGGATAATATCAGGTATTATTCAGAACAACCTAAAGCAGCATGGCTTTATAGACAGTGTGTGCTTGACTGGTTAGCCTGCAGTCCAGGTCTGTTTGCAACTGAAAATCTTTGGAGTTTCACAGGGAGGAGGAGCAGATGATAACAATGGCCACATACAATAGCAGTTGCAAAGTGTCTAAATTTTGAATTTAGACAGAATGGACAAAGATTCATCTTGCAAACATGGAACAATTAGTTAGGTTGATGTTACAAAAAACGTCAAATTCACCTATACCAGTGTTATTTTCCAGTCTGTTGCTGGCATCAGAGAATTTCATTACATACTTTAGAAGGAAGATGGTGAAATAAAGATATTTTCATTTGTGTAAGTCTTAAAAAAAAAAAGGTGCAAAATTATTAACTCATTTAGATTTAAGTATTTTTCCTTTAACAAACCTCCAAATATTCCAGAAATTGTACTTTTAGAGATCTGCATGTTTATAATTAAAGCATACAATATTAGCTGTTGGTCTGATTAAGTGTAGAAAGCTGCAGTCAGTTCTGAATGAATGTATTGTTGGTAGAATGGACTCAATGTGTTAACTTTTCAAAGCCATGCAGCAGATCCAAATAGTTACTTTTCTTTTAATATTGCCTTGACCTGATTCCTAAAAAAAAGATGTCGGGTCAACTCAAACCCTCTTCACGTGACAATGTCATGCAACAGGATACACACAAAGCAGCATGTTACAAGGCTTTCTGACAATGTCGATGGCAAGTAGTTTGAAAATAAAATGCAATGTAACTTTAAAATCCATCCATCAAATCAAAGAGCAGGTCTCTTTTGCTTCAAGAAATTCTAACAAGGTAGCTCCTTTTAAAACACTATATCCACAAAGAATCACACCAAAGAGCACTGGGGATGTAGAGATGCACACAATTGACAAGTTCTCCTTCCTTGACTTTGCCTTTGCAAACTGGGTTATCAAGACCTGAAAAAATAACTCTCTCAGCAGCTCTGACTCAGCAGGCATCAAAGAAAGTGCCAAAAGCAGTTTCTTACTCTTGGATGTTCTTAGTGAATATTTTATTTGTTTGATTTTAAGCTGCCCTCTCTCCATATTTTTATACAGGTAAACAGACAAGTAATTTAAACGCTTCCATGATGCGAGTTTAAGCTTTGTCCCTTTCCTTTCTCTGACGTACCCCTTAAAGAGAAATGGGTCTTTCTGTGGCTTCATCATTTTTTCAACTCATACTGAAAGAGAGGCATAGAGGACGTGTGGAGGGTGACTGAACTACAATGCTTGTATATGTAGAAATGCTTTTTAGAAATAGGGGAATTCTGAAAAGTCATTTGTTTGGCAGCAGATTAGTTAGTGCAGAAAAAGACCATCTGATTAATCTTTCTTTAATTCTGAAGGAGATTAGTATGTAAATATGTGGTTTCTGCAGTAAAATACGGATATGCAAAATTAAACTTCATCAATTAAATTCAGCACGTATTGAATGTTTAATGGTAGGCATAATTAAAGGCAACAAAATCTACTTAAAGTCATGCAAATTAAATAAATGCAATTAAAGTGAAGAAAATTATGTATTGATCGGATTCCTCATTTGTTTTAACACTATTAGTATTTGAGTGCAACTCCCTAGACAGTTCTTCAAATGCCATAAGAGGGAGTACTTTAAATTGCGGCCTTTCGTGTACTAGGAATAATTGTTATCAAGCACTGGGAGTGGTGCAGAGTTTCTTCCACTGAAATTGAATAACAGCATCAGCAGCTGTTTATCTGCTGAGATTAAATGGCTTTGATGTTATGGATTCATACTGAAACTGTGAGAAGCAGTTTTTTGAAAGCCAGACAGAACATGAAGACTTGACTGGTTTTTAGTTATATAACAAAACAATCACCTTTTTGTCCATTCTTTGTCTTTCATCTTATGCAGAGTCAAGATTCATGTGACATCTCCAACCTGAGTTCTTGAATTGTCACAGCTGACTCATTCAATTATCTGACTCACCAAGGCACTCAGTCTCCAACTGTGGGCAGCATGTGGAACTATTTCTGTACACACATTCATGTACAAACTGCATGTACATTAGAATATATACACACACATATATACAGTAGAAAGCTTGCCAAAGTACCTCCTTTTTTTGGTCATTTGGTTTTACGCAAACACGGTCTGTCTGTGTTGCCTAAAATTAAGCAGGTGCTTGAAATAGATGTTTTTGTACATGCACAAAGTCACCAGGACCCATAACCTGCAATGCCATCATTAGAAACATTAAGCTGTCATGCCTGTTGGCAGCACTGTGTCAAACAATGTGAAGGAGGTGAACCATTTTGATGAAAAGATTAGCAAAGATTTTCCATTTACATAGTGTGGTCACAACCATAGTGAACTGCAGATGTTTAAAAATGCCTTGAAGTTAAACTAAAGTCAGGAGCATTAAGCAGATAGCAGGGATTTCAAAATCAGCTATTTTTAATGTCATGATCAAAGTTAAAGAATATTCAGTATTAGATTTTAAAGTGATTCTTCTGTTTTTTACAGTATAATGCGTCAGGACTGAGTTCTTGCTTTCCTGAATTAGTAAGCAGCATGGTGTGAAAAGGGTAGCAGCTTTCTGAACGTCACATGTCCATGTTACATATCGTTTTCTTAATCTGTTGAGTAATAAACTTCGGCAACTTCAATCCTGTGGATGGTAACTTCTTTGTAATGACTAAATATAAAAAGACTTTCAGAGGGCAGAAGATAAAATAAGGTTGTGCTTAGCTGTTAATCTCTGTGGTGAGTACCTTAACTATCATGCACAGCAAATTCGTTAAGTTATACACAGGAGGACTGAGCTTGAAACAAAGAGCCAACTCATCACTCCTCTCAAGTTTTACCAGGGACAAGAAAGCATATTCATGTGTTACAAAGGTTCAGTAACAAGAAAGTCACATAGTGATTGCCTTTGCCTGTAGACTTCTATTTTATTTAAGCCCTCATTTGATGCCATCCTCATAAAGATGATATATGACCAAAAAACTTATCCTATGAAACACAAGATTATCTGCTATTGTCTGTAATTAACATGAGCATGTATACACAGAAAGCCCACCGATCTGACAGAATTCCCCTTGAATGGGCTGAGAGGGCCCAGGGACACCATTACCCTAACTGATGAGGGCTATTTCTCATTCTTGGCCAGTCACTTCATAGCCATTAGTGTGTGCATTATCGACCTGTGGAGAAGTCTTTGTGCTCACGGGGAAACACCTGCAGGTCAAATCATCTCCCCTCCCCCTACCCCTCCACAGTCCTCTCTAACCCTCATCAGCAGGCATGAGTTTAGTGAGAGAAGGAAAGAAGTGTGTTGCCTATGTGGTAGACAGACTAAAGACAAAAAAAAAGCACATTATCGAATGCGTGCATTGTGATGTAGAGAGTGTGGGTGTGAAAAGATATGTAGTCTTGTAGTCAAGTGCATGATATGAGTAAAGAGGGTAAAAAGGCAGGACAGATGAAGGCGGTAACACAGCAGTCTTAACAAAATGTTCTCCAAAAAAACTACAAACATGTTGGTTGTTTATGACACTAGACTACAGCCCTACAGGAGAAAAATATGACTCTTGAGTATTACCACCTCAGAGAAAATGTCATTCTCAAAAGGTTCCTTTAACAAGCCAGAGAGCTGAGGGTATAAAAGTTGAAATCACACATAGATTTTTTAACAATGACTCATTATGACAACATATACAACTGAAGCGTTGCAATTAGTGAGTTATGTTCAGTTAATGATAAAGCAATACTTTTTAAAGATACGTTTATCACTGTCTAGTTGGTTAGGGGTGGAAATCCAAGCTACTTGGCCAGGGTTGGAAAATGATCAAGGTCAGGACTGCAGGACACTCCTTTCACAATGCATATGTCACCTTAACGGATGCCATTTTGCTGGTTGTCATGGTGACACAACCACACACAACAAGATTTTAGTGTTCTTTGGTTAAGACACTAATGTCACTTGCTTAGTGTTAAAAAACAAACAACTTGATTAGGGGTAAAAATTAAGAAAAGAAAGAATTCATGAAGAGGACTAGAATGTAACATCACATATGTCACTGACTCACTTGACCAATCGGTTGGTTGATCAAGTCATTTACACCTGTGAGTTGTTGACTTACATGACCAAAACTGTTTTGGTCACAAGGTTCAATGTATAAGTTGCTGTGAAATCACCTGGGAAGAAGAGTTAGGGCTGTGTTGTAGGTACCGGGAAGGTGATACCTGCGGTCACCTCTTCTGTTTAGAGATTGTTTGTGCAATTCAACATACATGGATCCCTCGACACCTCTTTCAAACCATCTATCTTCTCTGTCAAAAATGTGTATATTGCTATCCTAAAAAAAATTGTCCTTTATACTTAAGATTCAGGTGGGCTGATAAACCTTGACCCTTAGAGCTGGCTTTCCTGTGCTGTTCCATGCATTTATGAAGTGGCTGTTCAGTTTCTCCCACACAGGTCTGAGCATTTCATGCATACACAACACCTTGTGTTCATGTGCTTTGTCCGTTTGGTAAACCAACTTTTGTATGAGTTTCTTTTTTTTTTTTTCTTCTTCTTTTTTTTTGGGGGGGGTTAAATGTACAAGAATGCCATGTTTGGAGAAAGGCTTTATGAGTTTCATGAGATATTCATGTGCCTCATGTCTGTAAAATTTTGTTTTTTTGGTTCCAGATTTACTAGCTGATTTGATAAACAATCAGTTCCACAGATTTGAAGTGCTATCGTGATGCATTTGCGGTTCTTCTATTTCTTTTCTATCCTCATAGGGACACTTTCAGCCTGATGGTATAAAGTTCTGATGATGGACAGTTTGTGCTCCAGTAGGTCGTGTTTATCAATGTTGTGTAAAGTGAAAAAACTTCAAGATCCGAGAAAAAGAAGTCCAGCTGCCTTTATTCAAGCTCTTAGTCTTCATTGGAAAAAACGAGTCAAGGCATAAAGAGAGCAAGCAGGGGACAAGACTCACAAGGCCAATATTTTGATTAAAGAAAAAGAAAAAACTTGAAGCTCATGTAAACTTGGGCTGCTGTTCAACAAAGTCAATGTCCTGTTTTCAATAAAATTATCCTGATCTGCAAGAAAGCTTTATGAGTTTGCTCTTTAAACATAGACAATGCCTTAGATGTATCTTGATTCAGAAGGGGTGGAAAAATTGGTTCTCAGGCAAAAACGTGTATGGACACCAACTTGAAGAAATAAGATGGGATTTATTACAAAAAGTCAGGCATCAATACAGATATCTGCAGTAAAATTTGGAGAATAAAAAAACCTGAAGATCCGATGTGTAAGTGTCTCTTATGTAGATTTTAAACAAAGAACATTCCTCAGTCCTGTATCCTTCAATCATACATCAGACACAAGTTTACATATAGGATGTTCGTGTGCTTAGGGCAAGCCATGTTCGTGTATGAGTCCAGTCTCTAAGACAGAAGACCTTCATATGGTAAAAGTTGAGTGTGTCTTATGGAATGCTATGCCTAGATACCTCACCTTCACCAAGACAAATGGCCACATGTGATATCTCCATCTGTGTAAGGAAACTGTTAAATGTGCTTGTATGGCTTACTGGGTAATTTTTGTTGGTAATTGACTCTTACTTTTTTTTTTATTATTATAAACGGACACCTGGGCAAATGTGTAAAAATATTTGTTGCACCTTATAGATGAAATAATTTTTTCTATCTAGCTACATTCTTTACAAACCTTTATAATTTAAGCTTTTAAAACAGAACTAAAGAGAATGTCTTGTTTATTTAAAATGCAGAACATAGCTTAAATTGTAAGCAGCTAGGGTGAGGCAGTGCAAATAAAAATGTTATAGCCTACACCAACCCATTGCTACTTTGTATTGTCCTTATTTAAAACATTAAATATCTAAATAAATGAGCCTAAATTTCCAAAGATGTGTGACTCTTATTGCACAATAATCCAGGATGGACAAGGGGAAAGGGGGAGTCAGAATTATTTTTGAGAAATGAAAGAACACAATGATATTTGCCATATTTAAAAATAATTCAAATAAAAATGGCCATGTTAGTTGTTAACTGCGACATGTAAACAAACTTTCTCCATTTCATTTGGTGGTTGACACCAGACAGAAAATGCTGTAAACATGCAATACAGAAGAGAAAAAAAAATAGAGAGAGCCTGGCCTTAGTCACATCCACTTACTAAGCTTAAACCCAGAAAGGCTGGGAGCACTACTGTCAGTTTTGCTCAAGTTACAGCCAACATGGGACGCTGACATCTGGCAATCACCCTGCATGTGAGGAGACTCCACCATAACAAGGTGCCTGCAGCAAGGTAAAGAGGCTTTCTCCTAACAGAGGTGAACTTCTATCACTTCTCACTTTCTCACTGACATAGTAACACAACTCTCTAAAGTGAATATGAGCTTTAATCTCTCACACTATAATCACCAGCCCCTCCATTCATTTGGGATTTCACAAGGTAAAACCTAACATTGGACTAGATTATAGAGGTGCGGTTCATACATAAAATTAACCTGCAGAAAACCTGACACCCGGCCTTTTTATTTAGTGCATCCTGTCTTGTTCTTAAAAGTATTTGGTATTTTTTTTACATCTTATTTTTCTTATTAACTGAGGGGAACTTTTGAGGCTAGGAGCTTGACTGTCATTTACTGTAACATAAGTTGCCCTGAGTACTCACAGTCAACTAGCCTTTGTGTGGCCTCATCTCACTCTCTACTGTCATTCCAACTGACAAGTGACCTAAAATCTCACCTTGGAACTGCTCACATTGCCCTGTTTAGACAGCTGCTAGCTCACAAACTGCCTGACAATAGACACTGTGCACAAGTTTCAACAGCCCCGAGCTATTTGTCTCAACAACCCCTGGGAACTGCTTCGATAGAATCTTCGAAGTTCTCTTCAGCTAAGTAGATTGGTGGAGGGCAGCAGTTAATCTCATGACTAATGTATCTTTCTAGCTGCTGGTCAGAGCAGCAGCAGTGGTCTGCACATAGATTAAAGCATTCATCTTTTATTCAGATTGAGCAGCCTCAGACCTGTAAGGATGTTTAGTTCTCTACTTTATAGATATATGAAATGTACATGATATGAATACAAGGCTCTTCTGCGACTGACATTCATCTGTGTGAGTGTTCTACCTCCCAAACCATACTAACTTCAAAGCCCTTCTTATATTGCCATGTTACGCCACTAACTGCTTTGAAGACAAACGGCTAATGCAACTCTAGCTCTTGTATCTGTTGTGTGTGCGTGTGTGTGCATTTGTGGTTTCCTTTTTTGCTGGCATGGAATAGTATTTCAGTCTAACACTGAACCTTTATTCATCTTTAGTTCACATTCACACACACAGCATGATTATGTTCTTATATACATTCATTCTTTTAAACTGTATTCATTTCCACAGTGATGAAGCAAAGACATGTGTTAGCCCATGTAAAGGCCTGCTATCCATTCTCTGTGAGAGCAGATCAAAGCCTTAATGTTAGACAGGTAGCAGACCTGAATGAAATGCTAATGCTTATCCTATTAACATTCTAGGCATGCCTCTTGGCTTGCTAATGGCTGGCGCTACTGGTTGGACAGGAGTCATCTTATTTAGGGAGATCGAAGTGAAGGCATTCATCAGAGCATTGATATCATCACACATTATATGAACAGCTGCATATATTTTTCATAGGGTTGACAATGTAGGGAGATGCAAGTGTGGCGCCACATAAATCAAACTGACAATACAATGGACCTGAAATGGATCAGGGTAAGACAAAGAGGATGCACAAGTATCATGCATATTCTCTTGCACTTCCATTGACACACACACACATACACATGCATATGCACGAGCATATGCCCACGCTCACACTAGCACACAAGTCTCTTTTCTCTCTTCATAGCTTAATGCAAATGTTCTGCGTTCTCCATGGTTCATTTATCCAATATGTAATTAGTCCATTCTATTTCATAAATCAGTGACTGAAGAATCTCCAACTGGTCTTCGACATCTGCAAGTTCATGTTTCACAGAAATGAAAGTTTTATGACCTTGCAGTAGTTAAAAAAAAAGATTTTTAAATGTTTTCAGTATTCTGAGAATTTATATTCAGTTTTATAAATCATATTTCACTGACTGTAAGAGATGTCAGTGAAATTATGTAAAATTCTTAAATGTGAAGTAAGATGCTTAAAATTAATAATGGTTGCATTCTAAAGGCTGCAATATATATATTTTTATCATTATTATTATTTTCAACACTGTTTTCAAATCTGTTTTTATCCACTTTACTTATGGTGTTAAATTGGTCTTAAAACTCTTGATATTTATAATGATAATATAGTTTCTCTGAGCAGAAAATCATGCTGTCCTATAAACACGTGGAGTGGAGCGTCAAAAATAGATTTGGCGCATAAATTTAGCAGAGTGCTGCAACAATGCGCTCCTGAAACGCTTCTGATCCACGCGTAGGCCGCGGCACAGCCATAATGTGCCGCACACACACCCGATGTAAAGGAGAGGTTAGGGTTGGCTTTCGAAGGTTTAAATGTTTAGGCGATTTCATCTGCTTGATTTGTTTTTTTGGCTAACTTTTAGGATAATAAGTTTTTTTCAACGGTCATTTCTTCACTCAAACTGCAGTTAGTTTTGGTTCTTTGCAAACATAAGTCAGTCAGTCAGTCATTTTCTGTACCGCTTAGTCCATTACGGGTTGCGGGGTATAGCAGCATAGTTTCAGGTGAGAGGCCGGGTACACCCTGGACAGGTCACCAGTCTATCGCAGGCAAACATAAGTGTTATGTTTAATAATGTAAAAAAATATATATTTTAAACTTTTCAGGTTTTTTTTTATTATTATTATTTTCATTATTATTATTTCTTCTTTATATAATTAGATAAAAATTTCATTGAGATTATAAATCTTTTTTCCAACAGTGACCTGGCCAAAAAAAGGCAGCACAACCACAAGTTTGTAATATACCACAAAGCAAAGACGTCAACTATCAAACACAACAAGTATAAAGCAAAGTTAACAGTCAATGTTTGGAAAATGAAATACACCATGGGTTGAATAATGCAAAGAAGTTTAAAAACATAAAACATATGGCCAAAGCAATATGACTAACATTACTTGAAATAGGTACTTCTACTATGCATAACTAATACTATTAATACCAACACAATTTCATTACAGTCAAGATTATAGGGAGTACTACAAATACTACTTTTACTAAACCATAACTTGTGCTATAGTTGCAACCATTGTTGAGTTTATAAAAAAGAAAGAAGAGACAACATTAACCAATGTCCCAAGTATCTCAAAAGTCAACCTGATGAGTGAGCTCCACTGTGAGTGCAAATTAGGGTTATAGATACACTTATAATACCCTCTGCTTACAGGATCGGATGTCCTTCATGTTCATTCTGTTTTGTACGTTTGTATCATGTGAACGTTCTTTTATATTTTTTACTATATAAAATATACACAAGTAACTGAAACAAAAAACAAATCTCACACAAGCATTTCAGTCATGATAGAAGACTAAAAACAAAAAGAAAGTTTAAAGTGAGGCAGCAACATGCTAAAAAAAAGAGACAGAGTAGACTATTTAAGTTAAATTATCTTAAAAACAAACAGTGAAAGGAATATTTTGCAGATAGATCGATACATTGAACGATCTGAATGGGTCCAGGAACACGTCTAGAAATCCATGTCATGTCAACAGCAGGTTAATGATCTCTTAACCCTGGTTCCACTGCCTCTTCTTTATTTTAATAAGCAAGGTGTGATGTGAAAGACCTTAAGCTACAGTTCTTAAACAGCAGCATACAATTTTTAATTAGGTGAAATAACGATCGGTAAAGACAAAAGGAGGTTGGAGAAAGTCTGGTCATTTTGTGTATTTCACGCACAAACGGACAAAAGTTCCATTTTTATATTTGTGTTAAATTCTTAAGTGTTGATAAATGAGCAGCTGTTAATGCTGTCAAATCAGGTTCATTTTTGAATATAGTGTGTAACATTTACACATGTACCAAAGATATGTAAAACAAGACAGGTGGTTAAGTAATTCAATGAGCTAAAACAGCAACCGACTCACATCACGCTTTTTTTAATATTTTGCATATGGTGCTTAATGCTCTGTCACTTCGTCATAATTATATATCAGCACACATGCAAATCAGTTCATTTGTCAGCTCAGAAGGCTCTACTATCCTGGAGGATATATCAAAAGAGTTCCTTTTATGGGAACTATGCCAAAATCCTAAAATAATTTCCAAAAGAGCACGTCTCAAAAGATTTCAAGTCAAGGACGGCTATTGTGGAAATTCTCTTCCAAGGCTGAGCTGCTGTACATTTCCAAGAACAATCTATATCATTCACTGTCTTCGGCCAAAGAGCCGGGATTTATATAAAGAACAGGCAGGCAGGCAGGCAGAGAGAAAATAAATGGCATTTTATTTCCTGCAGGGAGAGTGAGAGGGAGTGTGCATGTGTGCAAGATAGAGTATGGCGTACAGTATGTCTTCTGTCTCGTATTCGTTGGAAAACACTTTCGGTGCAGAGGTCATTATTTAGTCTTCTGATCTGGATAGCCGGTGCTGCACAACCCTAATTTAAAGTGCCTTAAACCCCTTCCCTACGTGTCACTTTTCGTTAGACAATATGATGGATAGTCCATTTTACAGCCTATTTCATCTGCTGTGCTGTTCTAAACTGTATTTTCAGGGTGCTTTTACTTGAAACATCCATTTTTGCGTGACATGGTTATTCATCAGGGAGAAGGCACAAAGGCACCCCCCAAGGCTTTCAGGAAGGTGAGGAAAGCGGTAACCAAACCACACCACAAGTCCAACTTCTGTCTTTTTAATGTCATCTTCCTAAAAATTCCTAATATCTGTGTACACTTAATCACAGCAACCTACTGTATTTGACCCAAGTAGAGATATCCTAACATCTTTAATTTTGACCTTGCTGATGGCACACCAAGGAAGCATTAGGAGGATGATATCACATATTCAGCATTTGTCAATAGTTTGGGGGGGAGGGGGGGTTCGAGGAGGAAGAAAACTGAGCAGCTGTGCCATCCCTCTCAGGGTTCAATCACTGCAGTCCAGACAGCCTCTCTGCCTGTTCATAAACTACTCCTTCTCACGTTGTCACAGTCCGAAGGGAGGGTCGGGTAATGAGGAGACCTCGAGGAGGATGTGGATATCTAGTCAGCCAGCTACTCCTCCAGGTCACACTAACACAAAGAAGGAACATTAAAAAAAGAGCCCAGGGACCTCGAGGGGGTTTATGTGGTTATATGGTCTCATCTGTGTCCAGTTGCCAAAATTATGGCTGTAATTTCCATTCTGCCTGATAAATGGCATCTACAATTTTTTCTTGGGTGATTGCCTTCCATAAATCTCATCAGATTAAACAGTGTACTCTGTACAGATAGCACTTAAAAGGCAATCTCCTTCTCTAATGGTAACTCATGCACTGTAGTTCATAAGGTACAGTAGACTCCAAATAGTGATATGGGCACTCACCCACCTCACTGTATTTCATGCTGATAAACTAAAATTTCCCTCAAACCACATTGTTACAGTATGCTTTTTACAGACACATGCAGATACCTAAATAAAGGGTTGCAGATAAGCTGCACTGAGGAAATCCTTTGTGTCTTCATGTAAAGCTACCAGTATGAAACTAGTGTTCTGCCATAGGGTAGGTCATGTCATCCAAGGCCACAGTTGATGCATCACCAAGGGGCATTCACACATCTGGAGCCCCTTTCCCTGCCCCCTGCTGGTTCCTGTAGGCTGAATAGCCCATGAATAGGCTCGTGGGCAACAGTGTGTCATAGTAGAAAGGAACTACTTTTTTTTTCCTAACTCTGACAGCAAAAGGTCAGGAACCAGCCACACCAACTGTGATGCACACACACAAGTGGCTTGCACACAACTTCCAGAGATTTTTTTTTCTGTATGAAATGTTTGTTACATTTTTGTGCATAGCTGCAAATTGTGTGGTCTGCAAAGCATGTGTTTTGACTAATAACTGCAAAAGAGCCATGTCAGCCAGGCGTCCTCACAATGTATTACCTTGATCTGTTGCACACACACATACAGTCACACTATGGTGTCCTTTTTTCTCTCTATTCCCAGTTACTAGCTGAACACTAAAGCACCACAAGGGAGATCTTGACCCTGTTTGAGTTGGGTAACCCCTGCATCTGTCTGCAATAGCATGACATCAGCAGGAAGCTTGCCACAAGGTACATTGTAAGCCCTGAAAAGATACTGTGTATGCAGAACAGCCTTTTTAAAAACACAGACGCTGCACTGCTATAGTTTCCCACTTAGTGTCAATTAATACAATGAGCAATAACAACCCCAACATGTGTCAGGGCTCTAGAGCAAGTTTTATTTTGGGGTCTTCTTTCTTTTATGACCTAAAGGTAAAAACTTGTTTTTTAAGTTGTGTAGCAAAGTTGGAAATATCTTAATATACTTCATGTTGGCTGCACCAACAAAAATAAATAAATAGAAAACAAAACATCTTGAGAGACATAATTAACAGATAGTGTGAGCTCTTTCTGAAACAGCAGCTGGTACATTCACTATGATAGATCCTTTTAGATAGTTGAGCTCGTGGGGGCTGATACACCAGAGGTATGAAGTGCATCAATAGTTTGAAGAAATGAAGGGACATAAGATGATTGGAAGAAAAAAAGATAAAACAATAACCTACTTGAATGCTCAACAGTGTATGCTGCCTGGCAATTTACTGATGAATAAGGTCGTTCATTTATTGAGTACTAGTTCTATTAAAGGATTGAAGACTAATAAAAAGGGAAGTTGGTACAATGTCAATGGCAAATACTAAACTGATCTAATGATTTGTTTGCTCCAACCTTTACCTTTATATTCAAAGGTCAAGTCATGGAAGAAAAGCAGAATTATATGACATTATATAACCTTTTTAGAAATGCTGTTTTAACCCTCTCAGAGCCAAAAACCTCATATACATGTTTCCTCCTTTCACAGCTGGAGCAATGTTTTCCTGCTTTTGCCCATCAGGTCAAACAAGGTGTTTTCTGTTTTGTTTTTTTTCTTTTTAATTATTATTATTTGTTTTGTTTTATGTTTTTTCCTACCTATATTTTAATGGATACAAGGCCAAAGAAAAACAAAAGTATGTTGTGTTTTTCAATAAATCTCCATGTCTTGGCAGCTGTTTCAAACACTGAATAGGTTTGGAATACAATTGTAAACATTTCCTGAGGTCAAAAATGGTTAATACCCAACTTTAACACTAACATCTTTTATTCAATGCTGTAACTGTCAATTTTGTACTACCTGATACATTATTAAAGGACAAAGGATTTAATGGTTCACTGAACAAAGAAAAACAAAAGTATTTCAGGATGATGCAATACATCATGGTACATCAAATGCAGATTAATTAACCTTTTTTCTATTTTTATTGTTGTCGGGTTGTTTCCTTAAATGTATCACTTTATGTCCTTCCTTGAACTGAATCATTCAGTCCACCAATCCCTACTTTTCAAAAAGTGCTTCAGACATACACCTGGAGACATCAGGCTGTAATATGATTTGCAGCTCGTGTGATAGTGAGCAAAATGGAATTTTGTCACTCAAAGGGAGAAAAAATGGAATTAGTTCCATCTGTTTCTATGAAAAATTGGACCTCGATTAAAAAAGACCCACAGACAATGGTCTTGGTGTCAAGGCCTATTGTGTGAGTTTATATATATATATATATATATATATATATATATATATATGTGTGTGTGTGTGAGTTTTGATATATATATATATATATAACACAAAAAAACGTAATCTTGGTCATTAGTGGGGTTGAGTTTATTTTCATTTTGACTAAAATGTGAAAACCTAGCATAATCCCTTAGTAAACAGATCTGGCTGTTAATGCTGATGTTCTTTGAATGGAATTTTGGGATATAAACAATTCAAAATTATTTGCTTTATTTTGCCTAAGAAAGAAAACAAATTAAAGCGGGCAATTGCACATAATGAACTCATGCCAAATTGTGGCTGTTAGACGGCAGTTTGAGTTCATTATGCTAAATTCACAAGTCTGAAAATGGGCAGTGTTCATCTAATTCCACTGTTTATCTTAGAAGTCAATATATTGTAAGACTATTGCACGCTTTCCCCTCTATGCTCTTTCCTCCAAACCATCCAACTGCACTCCCTCCCTTACAATCCTGTGAATAACCTCCAATCATTTACAATAAGCCCTCCTCAGAGAGCTTAGTAATGTGATGATGCCATATTTCTAAAACTAGGTGGCATAAAACAATAGCACCATGTAAAAAATTGAAAAGAACGCTCCAAACAGAGGCTCTGTTTAACCATATATCACAGTTTAGATGCAGGACAGGGAAATATGCTGACATCAGGCCTCTATCTGCTTTTCTTACCCTCCATGGACACTTCATAAAACAAACGGTGGGTGTAAATTTAGAGGATGCAGCCGTAAACAATAGGCCACTGGGAAAAGTTTAGAGAGTTCAGCTCGGATAACAGTTTAGCCAGGAGAACCTGCTGATGATGAATAGGTTTGTTTGTCACCTTTCTTCCCTCTCCAGGGAACAATGATATGGATCACAGAGGGATAGAGGGGAAGGGGATACAAGGGGCGAAAGAAAAAACAGCATTCCATATAGAAGCATATTACAGCCAGCACAGAAAATAGCTGCTCTGTGAACCTTTAACAATCACCCTAATGTGACATGTCAGACTTGGTTTTTAAACATTCTCAGTGGGAGCTATTTTTTGGCTGTCATGCTGAGAACATAGTCCATATTTTCAGCCACAACTCCACATTGTAAATCATTATTGAGTGGTTTTCCTACCTTCTGGTTAAAATAGCTGTGGAATGCTAAGTGAAAATGTTCCATCATTGCAGGCATGTAAATCTATGTATACACATGAGCATGCACAGTTGTGGAAAAATATACACAAACATAAGCAACCTTTGAGTTTATAATATGCTTATGAGCTCATACTTCTAACAGCATACATAGATAACAAACAAGGTCCCTGGAGATTTGAAACGTACTGTTCATTTGCTTCAGAACATGAAGTAGTTTAAGAAATAATGCACCGTTTCTTAAAAATAAATTATTATGTGTAATGTAGGAGTGCCTGAATGGGGACATGGGGGTGGTCGATGGATAGATAGATAGAGAAACCAAGTCTGCAAGAGTGCTGTATCTTTCAAAGTACCTCGGGGGAAATGTGGTGTTTTAGATTATGACAAGTCTCTTGTATTTGCTGATTCCTGTTTCTGCATGATGCCATGAGCAAAACCTCATCACAATTCCAATCCTGGCTGGTGTCATCCTTCAGCTACGCACATGCTGAATAGGTCACTGCAACTCTGTAAAGCATACATAAATCAGCTGTGATGGTGATAGTAATGGGGGAGGGTCTATTCACAAATATGGATGTTTTGCAATTTCACTGATTGTGCCTGAAAAGTAGACCTCCACAGAACAATTTTCTGTATTTTACTATAATTGTGGCAACACAGAGGATATATGGTAAACATATGCAGCCAAAATTGTATAAAAAAATGTTCAGCTTCTAGTTTAATTAAACAGGAATTATAAATATACACTCAATGAAAGGCTGCATGATAAATTCTGTCACTGAAATGGCCCAATTATTCCTGGTGTAGAAAGAAACCAAAAAACATATATTTTTAGCTGATGAGTCCTCTTGTCTTCTGTTTTCTTTTAGCTTCCTTTTTACTTGCTGTTTGGTTGGGTTAAGGCAGCACAACTTCATGCTCAGGTTTAGGCATTACACCTGTTTGGTGCGATTTTAATAACCAGAACTATTTCCATATAGAATCAATAGACTCTGGTTTGGTTTAAAATGCATGCGCAACAACATGAATACAGCAGGTAGAATATTGGAGTAAAATGTTTAACCCACTTTTACAGGCCTACTTAAAACTATTGCAGAAAGCCTCCATTGATTTTTGATCTTCATGTTTCTTGACGAATGACTTGATTTGAAAGAAAATATTCAGTGTACATCCAAACGATTTAATCTGTTGACAGAAACAAATTATCCATAAATAGGTTTTCATCAGAGTGAAATCAAACACATACAAATCACTTTCATATCTACAGATGTCCTGTCCTCTTCTTTGAAGTCCATCATGTTGCACCATCATGCGTCCACAGAAGAAAAAAGTGCCACGGTTTATTAAACCACTTGCAGTCTGCTATCTCCCACCTAGATTTAACTAAATCATACACATTGCTCTGTCATATTAGTTGGGTTCATTCCTAGTGCAAGTCTTTAAAGAACCAGTTAGAAATGCTTAAATAATGTTTTGGTCAAACAGGTTAATAAGTCTGCACAAGTTGAATAAAATGCATCACTAGCTAAATAATTTAACAGAATGGATCTTCCTCAGATTTTCTTCTTTATTTTAAAGCTTTATATCAGGATATAGTCTCACTTTAAGGTGCAATCTTCTCACATAAATATAAGAAGTGGAGTGGAAATAAACTTGGGATGCTTGTCCTCATGATGGATGGGGGTTCCATCATGGAAAGGGCATACTTCACTGTTGTTCCACTGACTGCCGTTTTGAAAAGCACATCTATTGCAACAGAGTAAATGTGCCTTGTCCTTCAAGACATGAAAGAATAGATATAGAATGATCTAGAGGTTATTGTCTGAACGTTTAAAAAAAAAATCCAAAGTTCAAAAAACAAAGAAGAAAAAGATCAAAATCCACGTGTTGTTAAAACAGAGGGCGAGAAAGGGCTGGGTTGCTTAGACATCCTGGATATATCGGAGAAAAGCTGTTTGTACTGTCTTTTTGGGTTAAGATCAAATGTCTGCTTGAAGGAAAGATAGGCAGTTGGATGCAGAAGTCACAACCTTGCCCTTTGCAGTTTGTGGACTGATCTTGAGAAAGGCTTCTTCAGTCAAAAGAGAAGGACATATTGCAAGACAACTGGAAGAGATGAACCTTAAAAACATACTGCCCTGAGGAATCCAAAAAAACAACTGTAAAAATTACTTTCACACTCCTAATACACACACACACAGACAGAGTGTATCTTTGAAATGGTGAGAGTTTTCCTTCCAGCGATTCTGAGGATTGAGCTAGGGTTTAACAAACATCAGTAAAAGGCAGATGAAATATAGAACTAAAATTACACTGCATAGCTTATATCATTACTTTTAATTTAGAGCCATTACTGTCAACACATCACTGGTAATTCATTAGTGTTGTTAAAAGCATCTGAGTCACATTTCTGGGTATTTAAAGAAAACTAATCGAACAGAAAATGAGTCTGAGCCAAGACCAGATTAAACGAAGGGATTTTGCAACAGCAGCAAACTGCTAAATAAAATGCTGTCTCATAGTCAAGCTGAGAAAGCCGCTGCAATAACACAGACACACACACACATACACAGAAATACAAATTAAAGTGTCTTATCACTAGGTCATCTGTTCATGGCACCAAACCATTTCCTTGGGCAGTCATAGAGTCTCTCTTATCCATAATGGGAAAGACACAACTAATGCAGCCTCCAGAGATCAACAAAATACCTCTTATTGCACATGTGTATTACCACGTACGCACACCTACACACATACACACACACACATATATAAATATGTCCTCCTGTTAAAAACCTAATGATATGACTTAAATACATTTAGGTGGCAGCATAATCTTAACAGTGTTATCAATATGTCTAATTATCAAGCAAAATATGAGCTGAGAAAACAGCTTTGGATTTTTCAAGGTTTTGCAGTTATTTTGAGGCAATTCAAAATACGTGATTTGGTCAGGGAAAGATTGTGGGCTTTGTTGAATATCTTTTTAAAAAGCTATGTGAAATTGACTGTTCACATGTTTGTCCAAGACAGTTTAGTTTCATGTGAATGTAACATGTAGGAGAAAGTACTCACTACAGGACAAAAGCACTAGACCAATACACTTCTTTATCGGTCGCTCTTAATCGTGTTTAAAAAACAGTGGCCCTTGACTGAACTTAATTGCTGACCTCTAACAGACACCATCACTTCCTTTGGCATTTTCATTATGATGAATCCATTCAGCGCTGATTCTAAACGTGCATGTCAACAAAGCTCCTCTAAAGCGCCAGATTTATCAAACTAATGGAAATAACGTCCAGTGAAGGTCAGAAATGTCACACAGTGATGAACACTAGGAGGGAAGGAGGCGGATACTACAGGAAGCTGACAAGCGATGACATCAAACTGAGGCCGTGATTGGCTGAGGGACACAACACGTAGAAGGATAATGAGAGATAAAGGGAAAATGTGAGCCAACAGCATTTAAGAAAGATGAAGGTAGAGAAATGGATAAGCTGCAAAGACAGAGAGGGGTTAAAAGAGGGAACAGGAGTGGCTTAAAGTCCCACCAATTTTTAACCTTGTTAAGTTGTTCACATAATTGTTTTAATCTGATAGGACATAGTTAAATCAGCCAGCAATCAACACTTTACTGAGAATTGCAGCTTTGAATCTGTAAATCTGTAATTTGCACCACCTGAAGACTTAAAAAAACCATTTGAAGAACCATTTAGTCTGTTTGCAGAGTATGACTTTACAACTGATTAGCACTCTTAGAAACTGGAGAAAAAATGAAGCACGGAAGGTACAGAAACACTTAATGCTGGACAGAGATGCTATTTTGTGTGTTAGGCACATGTTTTATCCAAATGTGCTAAATGCATCAGGGGTGGGTTCATTTCATTTGCAGACATTGCAATTTCCAATCAGAAACACTACAGAGGGCATGGTTTGACAGTCTCAATCTTTTAGAAAAGTCTTTCACAGCTTTGACCAATAAACACAGCCACCTCTTGAGTGATGAGTTCCAGGCAGAGACAGGCTGATCCTCTGAGTCACTGAGACCTGGGCTTGTGTATTGCTGAAAATGAATTGAGTTCTGGTGGTCACTGCCTGTTATGTATAAAGTTCTGTTTATTTTTATTTTTTTTTGCCATTTTTTCATTAAAAAATGAGTGTAGCAGAGTATCTCTTATATATTCAGAGAGTATACAGAGGTGACTGTTAGACAATGTTGAGAGGCTCTAGCCACTTTAGATTAAGTCTCCTTTAAACAAACAAACCAGCCACAAGTCTCCATACAGTATGATGGCATATGCTGATTAGAATGTTCATTACAACATGATGTCACATATGTATTCTACTTTATTAACCTTTACTACCATTTCCTTCTCTCTCTCTCATGTATGCTGTACCCAAAATCCTGATAAAGCTCCCTCATTCACATTTTTTTTTAAATTTGTTCAGTGATGACTCAAATCTGAAACTGTGGCTGAAAAGCACCACATTGAGGCCAGCTGTGCTCCAGTTGAGCAGTGTAGCGCTGCTACATAACTGTAATGAAAATCCTAATTTTATGAGAACAGTGTCAACAGACAAAAATCCTCATCCACTTAAGTTAAAGATGCCGGTGCAGTGATTTTGGCTATATTTACATGTATGGTCATTACTCAAAGAGAAAGCTGAAATGATCAGTGTCTTGGATGTTTTCTATGATTAATGTACAAATGTCATCTAGTTTGTGGCAACTGTATCAGTATCTGTCTGCTGTATCAGGGTACTGTAGTTACACACGTGTTTTACATGAGTGCAGTGCATGAGTTTATTACCTCTGCCGAGGTAAAAAAAAAAAGTGGTTTGGTGGAGATCTGCGCTCTGAGTCCTTCTAGTTGTATTCTCTTACCTCCCAGTCAGAATGCACAGCACAGCTGACACAAAGGTAGACCTGTCCTTATAGAGCAATATTTGCAAATCTTGTCTATGACATAACTAAAATGTATGTTAGTCGCTGGATTTGACCCAGGCCTTTGCTAAAATCCTAGCTAGTTTTTCTTTTTTTGTTCTGTTTTTTTTATATATAAAAACAAGTTGTTAAACTGAAACAGCTCTAACTGGCAACAAATTTGCCAAATTGGCAACACTGCTGAGCAGCAGAATCACAAGTGAAGCCAGATTAGCATATTCCTACAAGAAAAATACAAACTCATTTACTGAATGAGGAATAAGTTGGTGTCTCATGCCCCATGCAGTATTTAAAGGATATCCTGGGGTTGTGTGAGGTATTTAATAGTAATCAATATCTTGTATGTTGTAGAGAGCTGTCTGTTTGGAGAACCACATGGTTTATCCAAATAGTTTGCTAAAGCTAAAAGCTACTCTGAAGGAAAGAAGCACAATTTCACCACCTAAAAGAACTCAAATCTTAACAATTTCTTAGGGTTCAAGTATTGAGGAAAGCCATACTACCTAGGCCAGAATGAGCAATCATTAAACTAATAGACAGACCATCTACAGGACGTTCTGGAGTTGAGAAAGCAAAAACTGTATTATACATAAGTGATTAGGTGTAAATATTAGGGATGCACAATATATCGGCATTAATATTGGTATCGGCCAATGTTAGTCATTCTTTAACATATCAGTATCGGTCCGATAAGCAAAAACTAGGCCGATATTAACAGCCGATATTTATTTTATTTAACAGCGATGCAGCACTGCATTGTAGGATGTAACTGAAACTAAAAGCAATGTCAGCTTTGTGGTAATTTTTCACGATGTAAAAAGAAGATACTCCAAGAGCAGTATGCAGTATTTGCAAACTTGAAGTGATGCGAGGAGGATGCCGTGTCAAATCATTCAGCACCACAAATTTAATATGTGATCTGAAAAACTACCATCCAGAAGCTCAAACAATGGAGGGAAGCTAACGCCCCTAATGTTAGCATCATTTTTACCTTGTACAGAATCTGATATTCTCAAACCTTTTGAAACAAAATATATATATCGACATTGGTAAATATCGGTTATCGGTCACAACGACAATATTAACATCGAATATTGGTATCGGCCAAAATTTTTGATATCGGTCCATCCCTAGTAAATATCCACAATATATAATGTATCTTTCACTCAGATCTATGTAAATATGTTTTAACTTTGAGTTGTTTTAAACTAAAAACTGACCATGTTAAACAGCTTTTAGTATTAGTTCACTTGCCAGGAACGTTTCCAATTCTCCAAACTAAACACACTCTGACCACTTTTGTCTGCGGGTAAAACTGACTGCTTATAATCACCACATACAACCCTGGCCAAAAACAAAATAGCTTTTTGACAACACAAAAAGGAACTTTTTTAATGGCCAAAATCATTGGTTTGAGCAGGTTCTGGGGAGGGCCCGCAAGGACCTTAATTGAGAGAATTACCATACAACCATTTTACAGTTTAATCTAACAACTAAACTGACTCAGAGGGTCACGTTTGGTTTGGCTTAACTTTTTACTACTCTGTGTGTCAGGAATAATAACAAATTTGTCAGGTAGCATATAAAATATTTAGTGTTTCAGGACTGAATTACTCTGCTCAGACAGAACATTATGATAAACTAGCTCACAAAATTTTAGTGGTAATCACAGCGTTGTGTGTGTGTGTATGTGTGTGTGAGTGCATGTATGTGCATGCATGGAATTTATTTATATTACCTCGGTTGTGGATAAAGCACATGATTTGGATTCTCTGGGCTGAGCTCCATTTGCCAAGAAAAGCCAAATGTCTGGAAATTTAGATGAATGGCTCATGTTAGGCCACGTTTGCAGAGATGGACTAACAGACGGGGAGAGTAGCCATCGGTCAGGGTCCTGGCTAGGATTCATAATGACCCCAGGGCAGATAACAAGCCATCTGTACGGTGCTATAGATATCTGCAGAGTGCTCCAGTGGCAGAGAGACGAAACACTGGAGATGGAGGAATGGTAGAGTGACCTTTGGGTGAATGAATAAGGAGACACGACTCATAGGACAGACCGACTGGGTGAGATGGACAGAGGCAAAGAGAGGGAGAGGTGACTGACAATGATAGATAGAGACCCTCGCAATCTGGAGGAAACGGAAGGAACATGACTTACGCCCAGCCATGTCCTACAGTATATCACTTATGGCTGCCTGGCACAGCCCAAGGCTTGGAGGAAGAGGAAAGGTGAAGGAGTCTGTCAGCTCCATCTTCTTGCAGGTGCTTGGAGACAAGTCATTTGTCAAAGTTTGTCATTGGCTCTGAGGTTATCTTGCCTCTTTGATAGAAGATGATAGGAGGAACATCAGAGTTGTGTGTGTGTGGATGGGGAAGTGTGTGTATGTGGATGTGGATGGGGAGTGGGGGGTGTTCATTTGGTCTCTATATATAAAACATCCATCACCCATCAGACATGTAGGTGTCACCTAACCAGGCAAATCTAATGATGTGATCCTGTGGAAGTGAGGAGGAGGAGGAAATCGATCTCCACAAGTTGTGAGTGAAGTTTAACAGTACTCAGCTCTGGAAAAGCAAGGAGCCCACATCAGTCATTCAGAAACAACATTTTAAATAAATAAATAGTCTGATGCACAGCCCCACAAGAGAATAACTTAATAACGATGGTGTTCTAAGAGGAGTGTTGGCCAAAACAAACATCATAAGCTGTCAAAACAGAATTTGTCTAATTTGAGTGCCTCATAAAATATATATGAAATATATATTATTGGTAAAAACATATCTACATAATTTTATATTATTTTAGTTTGAACTGGTGTAGAGCTGCAGGAGTATATGATTTTACCACAGCCTAAAACCATTTGTATAATTCATTTACTTTGCTTCACTGGTTCAAAACTAAGAGGGGTAAATAATAAAACAACAACACACATTTAAAAAGGAAGAAAAAATTGAGCAGTCCCCAACATAAAGCCATTTTTGTGGCTTTATGTCGATGTCCATGCCCTTTGACCACAAATTTCTGTAAAAGAATGATGTCCCCGGGAATGGTTAGCAACACTAAAGCTGTCCAAGCAGATTTCATAGTCACACATCAACTTCTGACACAGTGTGACAACAAGCTGTATCTGACATCCCTTCAATATTCACAGTAAACATCAAACACAACTGCTTACAAGAGTGTGACTGATAACTGGCACCCCTTCCCAGCTAATGATGGCAGTCAGACTTGTGTTTACTTTATTAAGTACAACTGTCCAATTGCTCCAGTTTTTTATTTTTCCTCATTTGCAGCTTTTAACAATTTGATATACATAAAACAAAAGGGCCTCTCATGTTGGTTGGTGTGATGAGAAAAGAAGGCCCCCTTAATTATATTATACCAAAACTAAGAAAATAACATAAGGATTTTGGAATCTTTAAACCTTTTGCTGTATGATCAGAAAGGAAATTAAAGCAATCTTTCAACTGTCTCTAACATGGCACATTGCCTGAGAACAGGTTGGCTTCATTTCCCCAAACAGAATAACAAAAGCTAGGATGACCTTGAATTAACAGGAGCTGCTTCTCTAGCGCAGCTGACATGAAGTCTAAAATTACTGCTGGGGGGTCAGTGAGGGCCCCTGCCAAGGGAGCCGAGAACCACAGGCCATGTTTTGACTTGCCACTGAGGTGGAGGAGACAGTTAGTGACAGATGAGTGAAAGACAAAGCCCATGACTCCATGGTAGCAAGCTATCTTCACCAGACCTTTTGTGTTTTAATCTGTTGGTTATAGAAGGGGGGCATGATCAAACTGAGTGAGCATTACAAAAATTAGACCTTAAAAGCTAGAATAGTGAAATCCCACAGCTCCCTCATTTTGTTTATGGATGTGAAAAGCTATCCTCCAGACCCATTAATATTAACCGAAAATGTTTAATGGCAAGTCAAGCCTTTACACCAATCTAAAGAAGCATCTTACATTCATCATATGAGCTTTAATACCAAATTACTCTATAAGTACATCTCCAAAAAGAAAAAAAAAGCAGAAGAAAAAAATAATTCACTCAAACATCTTAAATTTTTATTTTTTATTGAGTCTTTACAAAAAAAATAAAGTGGAGGCATGGTTCACCCTCTGACATATTCAGACAAAAAAAAAAATCTGTCTTCTGCAACATATCTCACCCCTGGAGTTAAGATTTAGTGAGGATTTGATGAAAATTCCAAGTAGCCTATAGAAATTTTGCACAATATCTTGACAAGTGCCTCCAGCACAATTTATCTGAGGCTTTTGAACTCATTATGGTAAAGTCCATCGTTACCCCAAACTGCAAAGATTATGTTGGTGTTTTATCTGTTAAAATGAGCTCTTCTTTAACCATTAATATTCTTTATTCTAACATCTACTTTGTCTATTATGCAGTTTTGTTAGCATTGCTTCTTTGCTAGAGTATCAAACTGGAGGCTTAAATCTTAAACCGGAGATTCTGACATACATCCCCCCCCCCCCCCCTTTTTTTTTTTTACTTAAAAAATTAAGTAAAAAATCAAGCTTGTTTCACATTCCTTGCCATTTTTTTTTCTTTTACGTCAATAATTGTGCCATTGGTGTCTGCCTATGGATACAAGTGTCAGTCATTTCTCAATCACTTTCGAACATATATGCTAAATACCAAAATGACATATTTATCACCATGTTTGCTGCTTATTGAGCAGAAAAAAATCAATATGAACAAACATAACAGCATGAAAATCAACCATTATTAAAAGGTGTTGACAAGGACACGGCATGCTGCACCACTTGACTTCACAATGCTTTCTATGCTGTCATTTGCACTGTTCCAACATTGACTTTATGGCTCCTTTTCTGCCTGTCCTCTGTGAAAGATAGAAAGCTTAACCTATAATCGAGCCCATAACCTTTAACTTTTGTGACGGTGCAGAGCAGCAGAGGTGTGGATGAATTTCAGCACATAAATGAATTGAGGGTAGAAGGGTATTTGGCTCCTAATAGTGTCCGTCTGGAAAATCACAGGGTAAATGACCATGACTGGCCTTTTTCCAGTCATCTAATTCATTAGCAATGATTTCAGAAAGAACTGAGCACACACCCAATGACACCATTGCATTTTTTGTTTAAATTTGAATTAAAGAAGCACAAATATATATATATATATATAAAATTTAAAAAAAAATAAGTAAAGTTTTTTTAATTAGGCCAAACAACAATGCATGGATATACTTTTGCTGAACTGTCATCTAGATGTTAAATGTTTCTAATTTAATTTCTCCCAAAGGTGCAATAATTCATTTCTAAGAAGAGGTGATATTGGAGTGTCACAATGGCTTCAATGAAATCACAGCTCCCTGAAGCTATCTGCAGTCTATCTCCATTACAGTCGAACACCCTCCTGAACCCTGCCTCCTTTGATATAACCGTTGATGAAGAAGCTTATCCTTGTTATCTCTTTTGATTTTTGTATATTTACTGTTATAAAAAAAGTTAATAGAGCTGTTAGTCTGAACAGCATCTAAAGTATTATGCAGATGCAAATTTTATTAATGTTTTTCTGATTAGGTAAAGTTAGAAAAAGACAAAAGAGTCTTCAGGAAATATGAAAATGAAGACAAGCCAAGGGTCCTTTTTAAGGGTCCTGGAGAGGATGGTTTGTCGAATAGTCAAATCCCAGATTGAGGAGGAGCAGTGTGGTTTTCTTTCTGGTCATGGAACAGTGGACCAGTGCTACACCCTCTTCGGGGTCTTGAAGAGGGCATGGGAGTTCGTTCAACTAGTCTACATGGGCTTTGTTGACCTAGAGAAGGCGTTTGACTGTGTCTCCTGTGGCTCCTTAGAGGGGTGCTCCAGGAGTATGGCATGCCAGATCCCCTTGTACGAGCTGCACAGTTCCTCTATGACCATTGCCAGAGCTGTGTCCGCATTGCCGACAGTAAGTCAGATTTGTGTCCAGTGAGAGTTGGACTCTGCCAAAGTTGCCCTTTGTCACTGGTTCATAACTTTTATTGACAAAATTTCTAGGCACAGCCATGGTGTTGAGGGGATCCGGTGGCCTCAGGATTGGGTCTCTGCTTTTTGAAGATGATGTGGTTCTGTTGCTTCATCATGCTGGGATCTTCAACTCTCACTGGAGCAATTCGCAGCCAGGTGTGAAGTGGTTGGGATGAGAATCAGCACCTCCAAATCCGAGACAACTGTCTTCAGCCAGAAAAGAGTAGAATGTCCTCCTTATTGAGTGGAAGAAGGATGGAATGGGAGATCAACCGGTGGATCGGTGCGGTGTCTATAGTGATGCAGATTCTGCATTGGTTTGTTGAGGTGAAAAGGAGCTGCGGCACAAAGCAAAGCTCTTGATTTACCAGCTGATCTACGTTCCTACCCTTACCTATGGTTATGAGCTGTGGTTACTGACTGAAAGAACGAAATCCCAAGTACAAGTGACAGAAATGAGTTTCCTTTTGCAGGATGGAGGGCTCTCCATCCTAATATCCTATCTCCTATTAGAGATAGGGTGAAAAGCTCAATCATCCGGGAAGGGCTCAGAGAAAAGCCACTGCCCCTCTGAGATGAGCTGAGGTGGCACAAGCATTTGGTTAGGATGCCTAATGGACACCCCCTTGATGAGATATTCAAGGTATGTCCTTGTTAGAAAATTTCTCAAAGAACAACAGACACTCAGATCGAGGAGAAGACAGGTGTTCACTGCAATTGCTGGAGTCCACACAGAGTTTGAACACACAGGTTGCTAGACAGTGTCGAATTGCCCCCTAACTTAGGGCACTTGGTTGTATACCCCATCCCTCCTGGGAAAAGTTGTCTCTTCCTCTGGTGCCGGAACCCTGGAGTGAGGTCAACATTGGCTGACCACAGAAGAAAGCAATAAGGCCCTGAATGATTGTTGGATGGATGGACAATGCCAATTTTTGTAATGCATAATTATCATACTCAAATCTCACACCTGCTTATTCAGGTAAGAGATGGTTCTCACAAAAAACAATAACAAAAAAACAAAAAACAATATTGATTTAGCTTGTCATTGTTTTCATGTCAATCTATTTTTCATGTTTTTGTTTTTTTTGCCAATTTCATTGTGATTATTTTAAAAAATTTTTCTTTTTGTTTCATGTTGCTCAAATTGCCAATTCTTACCTCATAGACTCAACACAATTTCATTGCAGATGCTAATACGACGCTCGGCTGTGTCACACCACTTTTAAAAAAATAAAATAAAAAAAATAGGCTAAAAGGGCAGAGTGGAGAGCAACAATGTCACACCAAGAGAAGACAAAAAGATAGTCTGACCAAATTTAATTATACACAAGGAGATTCCAAAGAAAATCTAAAGAGGTCCCACAATGGCTAGAAACGTTACCAGCCCAGGTGGCGTGTCGTCACTGACTCCGGGAGAATCAACCGGGTCATCAGGTACTGGTGCCTCGGCCTGGCTCCACTATGCATCCTCCTTGAGTTGGCTAGAACCGTCAACAGCTCTCCGTTGGCATGTCATCACTGAACTCATGAGAACCAACCGGGTCATCAGGTACTAGTGCCTTGGTCTGGCTCCACTACGCGTCTTCCTTTAAGGGTGGCCCGGTAAGGTAAGCTGGCGGCAGTATCTGGTTCTCTCTCATTGGTGTATGAGCAACGTAGTGCCTTGCAAAGCGGTACTCACATAGTCAGGCAGGGTCCCTATCCTGCCTGTACACAGCATGTTGTGCCCTTCTTTCACTGCCGTGGTATCTGTTGCTTCCTGCAGCTGCTCTTTCCGCGACCTGGTCATGTCAACCTCTGCCTCTGAGTTGGATGCCCCCTGGAATCACTGCTGCCTTTGTCATGCCAGCCCAAAAAACCCACAACAAATCCTCTGCCTTACCACCATTAATCTGTGGGTAAAAACATAAGCCCCTCCTCTGCCTGCTGCACATTGGCACACCACTCTAAACCTTTTGAAAGCCTTGGCTATCTGAGCCGTCACTCAATATCCCATATTATACCTGCAATAATCATGGTCACAGGTGCAACAGAAGAAGTAATCGACACTAAAAATAAACTCCTCAAAAAAGCATGCAACTGAATTCAAAATAAAACAAAGTAATAACAACAAAACATGCCATAAGGGAAAACCAAAAACTCAACAGAAGACCCAAAATGAATCACTATATGACACTAAGATGGTTGTCCTTCAAGAGAAAAAAATTCTCATTTAAATACATTTTTTCTGCAAAGACTTAACTTTTCTGCTCCTGCAATTACTTACTTTTCTTCTTACCTCACAAGCAGTATTATTTAGATCTGGCTAAGATGCTCAAAAATAGGCTATTTGGCTAAGGCTTTAAACTTGTACATTGTACAGATGATCTTTTCTATTAACTGTTATTTAACACTTTACATGACATATTATTGAGGTCACTGCTGCATAGAGGCTAATGCTTGACCGTGGATAATCCCCCACGAACAGTGTCCGTTTCCTTTTTCTGAGCAAGGGATATCTCCAGAGCCATGCTGTTTTATAATGCAGCACTGCCTGTGAGCATACTGCAGGTCAGCAGCAGGTTCAGTGACAAAACGTCCTCACTGCTTCATTACTGAATGTTAAACATACTTCTACAGAACATTATCAAATGAGCAATGCAAATGCTTCACAGCAATGGAATACAAAGCGTTCATTAATACTTTTTGTTAAAAGATTTAGCTGATATAACACATGGCAATAATATCTCATATTTTAACTAAAGTTGTCAGTAATGTCACAGTGGGGTTATGGAAACCAAGCATCCTTAGGTTGAGTCAACAAGTAAAAATGCAGATGAAACTGCTACTGAAACTCACACTGAGGTCTTGAACTTATAAGTGCTTAAGTTCTGTAATTAGGATTCAAGCACTCAATGTGTCATGGGGTGCCTCAAATGAAACCAGAGAGAACTGTAATCACTTCCCCTGGACCAGCATAGTAGTGCTCTTGTCTTGACAGAATTGGGTTAAACTGCCAATGTAACTGGAAGGAAAGTCTTTGCCATGCTGTAACTAGGGAGCTCTCCTTTCATGATCCAATACTGGTTTGAGAGCAAAAGTTCAGGCTAAACATTACATTTTTTTTCTTTATGATTTCTAAAATGATCTGACTGAACAGTTATTGGGAATTCCCTGAGTGTTACTGGGGGACAGGGAATGCCTAATAGCAGTATTTGTCTTTCAGGACTCTTCTTCTGGTTGCATTCATGTGACACAAAACCTGCTTGATAAGTCACAATCAAATGGTGTTTGCTTTGTTGAAAATGACATTAGTATAATTTTACTTTCTGTGGCAAACATTGATACCTGTTGTTTACACAGCCAAAGTTTAGTCAAGGTTCAGCCCTTTAAATGGTGAACATCATAAAAAAAAAGTTGCTTTGATTTCAATAAAGATTTATGTCATCTTGACCAATGGCCCCATTTGCACGATCACACTCATCTCTGATCACTTCTCATTCCTCATGCTCTGCATGCTGACACATTCACTAAAGTGTCCAAAACACTAAGAGCTACTTTTATTTAGTTTATTTTTATTTGTCCGTTTCTGGTACTTTGGTTGTTGTTGTGATACATTTTGGTTTTTTGGGTTTTTATTTTATTTATTTTGGTAATTTATTTATTGCCAGCTTTGCTTACTTGTACAGAAACACAACAGAGAATTTCCTACGGCTTTTACAAGTGTAGCAGTTGGTTGTCTGGTGTTAGATTAGATTCAAGGGTCATTGCCTTCTAGCTGTTGTATCTTTGTCTCATTCTTAAACTTTCATTTTTACCTCTTTTTACTATGCTCCTTCTTCTGTCCCCTCCAGTCTGGTCCAAATAAATATTTAAAACTACTACAACTACTACTACTACTATAAATAATATCAGTGTTGTTTTTGGTTGGCATCTCAGTTTTAGTGTTGGTGTTAGTCTTCAGGACGAAAATGCTTATTAGTTTTAGTCACATTTTAGTAATTTCTAAGTTTAATAGGTTTAGTCCAGTTTTAGCCAACGAAAATCAAAAGAAAAAAAAAGTTTTAGTCTAGTTTTAGTCAAATAAAAAAAAGTATTAGTCTTTTAACTAATTAATTTAGGTCAATAATACGTATTAAAAAGTGGAATCAAGGTTGACAGGTTATAACAAGTATTGCAATTCATAAAAAAAGTTAACCTTAATGCTTTTGAATAAAAACCAGATCCTTTACCAGACTGACTGCTTTAGCCTAGACTTTCCCATAAACAGGGATGCAATGCTGCCGTGCTATACTTGCTTGCTGTTGGGCAGAAACCTTTTATTTCTATATTTAAACTTTTTTCATGAATTGATGCCCTACTTCATCATACAAAAAAATCACAAGAAAATAGTAGATCTATATGTTCAACATGAACATGATACTGTGAGCCTGATCAGCCCTGGCTGGGTCGCCTGGAGGAGGGGGTCTGATTGTTGAAAGACCCGAAACCCCATGTGATCCCAGGTGTATCTAACAAGCTGTAGTGATTTAGCATAATTAAACATTAAAAATGTTTGAATAAAAATATTAATTTGAATAATTACATAAAATATGAATTATTAATCTTAATGTTGATTATACCTCAGGCACCACCACACAAATAGCTTTAATACTAATCTAATGGCTGTGTGGACACCATTAGAGTACTAAATTAATTAATAAAAGCTAGTCAAATCAATCAGTTATCAATCAGTCTCAGGACGCTTCTAATGTGAATTTTTAATTTGAAGGGACCTACAACATGATTCAAAGGAGAGCATTCACAAAACCAGACCAGTTAAGGATAAAAATGAAATATTTATCCCTAGTCTAATCATGCATAAATGTCAAAGGAAAATATTTACAAAGGTTTGGATGGGAAAATGAATCCATCACTGTGAAATGCAAATGTGATGTTCAAACCAGAATCTTATTTCAAGACCGTGTAATGTGTCAGAATGAATGAAACATGTGCAAGGAATGAAACAAAAGTTAATTAACCTGTGGTGTTAATAAACTAATGTTTAGGGAAAACTGGGAAGGATATCTAAATCCTAAAAAGAAAAGAAAAATAGTCTCATCTGTTAAAAGCTAGAAGTTTAACTAAAAAGCTAATTATTTCACTAAAAACCCATCTGGACGACACACCAACCATTCCTTGGCAGACAAGCAGAGAATGACCGGGGTAGGACTAGTCCGGTTCTGTTTGGACCAGAGGCAACTTACGACCGTTGCGATGACACTCACCAGGGAAAAGAACATGTCTCAAGGAGGTCCGAAGTGCCACAGAGCAGCACCCAAAAGAGAAGCAGAAGTAAAACCGAAGTAAGACTGAACCCACAACTAATTTCTTTGCTCTAAGTTTAAGAAAGCTGACGTAAGAACACCCACACGAAGGATGTGTCTGAAATTATTTCGATCAATGAACATTCAGGACTTTGGTGGTCAGCTCAGATAGCAGGTGTGGGTGGTCTCCATGTTAAGCTTCCTAATCACTTTGTAAGAGTAACATATTAAAAATTGTGGAAATATCTCTATGTCAAAGTTATTAAAGTCTTAACTGAAACACTATTAAGCCATAAATGACACATTGAAAGGAATAATAATCACACAATTAAAATCAAATAAATGTTATGCCTTAAAAAGATAAACACAGGTTAATAAGCAAATTAATCAAGCTTGTTGATGAAACCTTATACAAAATTAACACAAAATAAACACACACACATATATATAGCTTGTTAGATACACCTGTGCTACTGTGACTACCAGCGCCCTCTGCCGTAGCCTTGACTCTGCCACACCCACAGCCTCGGAAGCTCTCCACTTACGTCCCGTCCTA
>JBAMHW010000001.1:14119742-14135822 GCA_037177495.1 Rhadinocentrus ornatus
AATATGTCATGCAATTATGCACGAGTAATTGTTTGGAAAGTTGCCTATCACGCATATATATATATATATATATATATATACATTTACATTTTTCCTATATATACATATATTTAGCATGTGCAAAGATGCATTGTTACATCCCCTTTTGTCTAGAGGTACAAGGGAACAAACATAGGATTTGGATCACGGGGTATATAAAAAGGTAACACAATTTATGTACAATAAACAAAATAAATATAACAACAGGATGGGGAGCTTAAATCCAAATATTAAAAATAAATATATATCCAAATCCGACGTAAAGCTCACTTAAACGTAAATCACAACCTACAACAAAACATTAAATGTAACTAAGGATATCCCTTTAAGGGTCAATGCCCACAGCAGTGGCTATCAAACAAACAAATGATCAATCAGGTGCGTTGAAGCAGGGATTCATGGAAAACCTGCTAGATTGCAGCCCTTGTAGAACCGAATTGAGCAGCCCTTAACGAGACCATTCAGCTTAACCTTTTGAACAAAATCTTGCTCTTGCTGGCTGCTGATGGGCTTGTTTTGTGGGTGGCTTATGGTCAATCTCATCCATCTTTTTTTTTTTTTTTTAAACTTACTTTCAGCCTAAATTGACTTGAATGTGATCCTGGTATCCTGAAAACTCTTCCTCTTAATCATCTCCCAAAGCTTTTTCTGTCTTCCAAATCATTCCTAAGGCCCTGTGAGCAGAGAATCTTTTTATCATGCTGATTGATTGTGATGAGGAACCTCATTTTTTGTGATCCGCACTCAATTTGCTGCTGGGTATGAGTATGAGAAAATATAAAATGGTTCCAACAAGACAGATGGCAAAATATTTAAAATATAAGGAGCATACATGTTTAAATTATTAAACATTTTTGTATATTTTAGCACAGTTTATCAGTTCTTTGACCCACCCATTTAGGTCTTGTGTTAAATACTGTGACTGTCAGTTCTTTCTGTCATTTCTTTGCATATTATAGAAGGCAGGTAGCGGTCAGAATTGTTGCCATATTCTGAGCTCTCCTGTCTTGTTGAGGGCAGGACATAAGAACTTCTAATTTCGCTACTGCTTTGGTGCAGGTTGCAAGGATACTTTTGCTCTGCCTTTTCCTGCGTAGTACATTGCATTTTGCCATACAGTTGAACTTGCTTTACAAGCAGACTAGAAGTTTCCTAACTGGACCTGACTTGCTCACAATTTTGTAAGATTTATCTGACTTCATAGTTGGCCTGTCAGGAGCAAACTGTCAATCCCAATGTGCTGCCACGGCAAGAGCATGTCTATGCGTGGGTACGTGATGGTAAAAAAGAACTAATTGTTCATTTAAACAATTTTAAAATAAGTTGGTGTGTAGGTAGAAAATTTAGCCCCATGTCCATCCAGGTACAGGTCGGTCTGGGACGGTTTGGTTTGGTAAACCTATGTTGCATTTTCACTTTCAAACATACCTTTGTCCTGTACACATCGTATTAGCTGCACAGCCATATATACATCAGCTACATAGTAGCATGAGATCATAGCAGTGCAACACCTTCCTTGAATTATAACAAAGAACAAAACAGAGAAACAGTTTTTGGATGTTGAAACTTATAAAAATGCGTACTGACCTGTCCGCTAATTGGACAGTTGGCCCCTTTCTGGTCTTCCTGTGTGTTGTGTACTACTGTGCACATTTAATTGTCAGAAAGTGTGGATGCGACGTGATTAGAGGTGAATACTGAAATGTTTCCATCCCTTGTTAACCTGTCTCCTCTCCTCAGGTCTGAGTTTTAATTTAGTCCTTGCGAATGTTTGATATTTTTCTCATTTCGTCTTCTTATTATTATTCTTTGTTGTTCTGTTGGCAAAATAATAAAAAATGATATGGATAGATTTTGATTACATTTTCAGGAAATTTTAGAAACGAAATAAGGCACAACTGACTAGATTTTGAGTCTGAATACAAGAATTTTTTTAAAGGATTCTTTACTATGGGGATAATTTTGCCATGAGAGCTTCTCACTCAAAAATAATGTTTGCAATCATTGACAAAAGCAGAATTTCAATGGCCTGGCAGAAGTCTGTGCTCTCTGAGTGTTTCTAGTTATTACAATTGTGATTTGAAGTAGATTTCAGACTTTTGCATGGGTTTAAACTGGGAAAAATACACCAGAAGAAGGAATATCCATGGGTATACCAATATGTAGAAATAGATTAATTTCATTTTCTTTTTTTTTCTATTTAGAAATTTATGCAAAATTATGTGCATCTGCCTCTTAAGGGTCTTGAGTTCACCTAATCTTGTCAAAAGAGGATGGATCTTTAACATTATGTCTTAGAAAGAAATCATTGGGCTGTTGGAAGATGGTCTCCACATTTTCCTCTATTCAGGCCAAAGTCTAATGATGATGAAAGTTAAGATCAATGATCAAATTCAGTCACACTTTGCAGTCATTACTTACGGGAGTTCCTCTGATATATTTTCACAAGTGGGTCTGCTGTGAACATGAAGTTCTAATAATTATGATAGCAGCACATGTTACATTTTAATGATAGTGCAAGACCAAAGGAAAAGATTATTGATTAACTAAAAAAAAAAAAAAAAATTATCCACAAATTAAATAATATATTTGATGTCTGCATTTCTTTTATGTTGATATGAAGCAATCCAAAAACTATACTGAAAATGTTTGTATATACAGGGCACTCAGATATCAACAGTTATAATTAAGTTTGATAAACTATGAAGATAAAGCATGATGGCATCAAAAACAATTATATTAATTAAAAAATATATATATTTTCAAATTTGAGTTACTCATATTTACATAAGTGCTTAGTTCAAAAATGGAAAATAGCACGTTATAATTCTGTATTAAATGTAAGCAAATGAAACTTATTGTTTCTCCTAATGAAAAAAAAATGTTTAAGGTAGTTTAAAAGGATGAAACTATGATGGACTGATTATCTGTCCAGAGTGTACCTTTTAAGCATTAAAAGAGGAATTAATTTATCCAGCAAGAAACAAAATCTGAGTAAACTATTCATTAAAAATGGTAAAATGTTAATTTAGTTTGAGAAATATCCACGTTTAGTTGACTAATCTCTTATTTTATGTCTGAAATTTAAGCTAATGACAGAGAGCTTAAGAATGTATGCATTACACCCCCACATAGCAGGCCTGCAACTACCATTGGATTGTTGATATAAGGTTCATTTATAAGGTCATGAATACACTAACTACTCTTTATTTGTCCATAGAGGTCACAATCTAGTTATTGAAAATGCATTAGCTTATACAAATGGATGAAAAGGCTAAATGTGTTAACCAAAAGAGTAAGAAAAATGCTGTAGTGTTTCAGATTTTGTAGGCTCATAGCCTAATATTACAATCTAAATACAAGTGTGCGAGGTTAGCTCGTGTGAGTGTATGTGTGTATAAATGTGTGTGTTTATTCTGGGACGTGGACAGTCATTAAATAATCATCTTGTGTCTGACTTTGTTTAAATCAGATATGGAAAGCTTTTTTGTCCTCCATGACATTTTGATCTCTGCTTTGTGAGGGGATGTGATGAAATTTACATAGCCCTAATTCTTCAGCCTGCTGACAACATATTTTCCCGGTGACAGCCATCTTTAATATTTAGAAGAGTACTTTCCAATGCCCTTCAACTGTGCCAGCAGTATTAATGTATCCTTAATGGGAGAGGTTCCATAAATGAGCCTCAAATGGAGCTAGACGTTTTAATACTTGCTAGAATGGCTGATATTTCCACACTCAGCCATAATAGTCTTTATTGCATATTTAATAAAGTGTATGCTTGTATTAATTGTTTAGTAGCCAAGGACTTCATTAAGTGGTTGTGATGTCCTGGATGGGTTTTCCCAGTCTACAGCAGTCTCTTTGTCCCTTCTCATCTGTTCTAGATCTGTACAGCACAGCACTGATTAGTTTAAGGCAGTTTTATAGCTTCTTTTCATGCAGCCACAGCTGAGAAATGCCTTTTTATGTGACGGAAGTTGTTATTGTTACTAGTTTATAATCTTTGTCATTAACTAGTGACAGTGTTTCTTTGTTTTCATGGCAAAGTGAAATAAGTTAATCTTTCTGTGTTCACAAGGCTGATTAACAGGAAAGGGCTTAGATATGATTTCTGATCTATTTATCTATCCTAAAAAATTATTTTAAATAAAAGGCACTTGGTGTGTCTAACTACTAGATTGTTTAATAAAAACGCTCTCTGCCTTTAAGTTTAGGTTTAAAATGTTCCTTTTAATAAAGCTCATAGTTAGGGCTTGGGTGACTATCAATTTTAGTTATGCCACGGGGCCTCACGGGTGGCATCCTATGATGACCTGGGCACCTCCCTGCACTTTTGTCTCTTTATTCCTTATTCTCCATGTATAAATACGTTGTCATTAACTTGTGCTTCTCTTTTTCTTTCTCAGCAAGTCTCCCATACTCATTGTGCTCTCTTGTACTCTTCCCTCAAGTCTTCAAGGTAGATGACTTCCCTTCTTGTGTCTGGTTCTGCTGGTGGTTTTCCTCCCTATTAAAAGGGAGGTGTTTTTTTTTCCATCCGCTCCCGCCTGCCTCTCTGTGCATGCTCAAGATGGGGTATTGAATTGAAGAGAAGATTGGATGCAATCAGTTGATTTCCACAGCTAGGCAATTATTCTTTTTATCAATTGGCTTATACAGTCTGAACACAATTATTATAAATTGGACTAATGTGGATTAATTGGATCAAAATTGGATTACAATTAACTGGATTCAAGTAGTGGTCATCCAGCCCTTCAGCTGGGTAGGTGATGATGTGGATGGCATGAGCTACACAAGAAAGTTTGCACCTCACCTTCTATTATGATGTATTTTACCACTACATCACCATCATGGTATCTAACGCCCATTTTAGACTTCACTTGAAGTTATTCTAACCCCCCGTTTACACGTGCATGCTTACAAACGTGCTCATCTCTCCATCCGCTTCCAACTAGATCTTGTTGATGTTTGTGTGTTGGTATGTCTCTCTACAGGTACTGTTGTACTTTTTCATATCATCATTATCCTATTTTCCTTATTTGTGATGTAGTGCTTTGGTAGTTTATTTTCTTTTTGTGAATACTGATGTGATTTAGGCAGCCTAAACAACTTTTATTTCCACATTTCAATTCTGTCCTTTTCTCTTTTTCTCTCTTCCTCTATCTCCCTGTCAGGTTTGGCACTGACATATCAAGACCAAAGAAAATTAGATTATAATAAAAATAATAAAAATAGTCCAAACATCAAGGGCAGCCATTTATATAACATGTCTCCCTTGGTAGAACAGATCTGTCTGGCAATATATGGCACAAAAACCACCGTTCTGTATGTTAAGACGCTGACCAGGACAGGGGAAAAAAAATAAATAAATAAATAATAATAATTATAATAATTTTCTTTCATCTCCACCAACTCCACTGCCCCATGCTCTCCTGTGTCCCTCTCCAGTGTCAGTGCACACATGGCTGTGCACTGACACTGCTCTAGAAGAGGAAAGAGTCTGTTTAACAACCAATAAGATGGTGACAAAGTATGATAGGATACCAGAAAAGCAACACCACTTCACTAACGTCGAATGGGTCCAAACTTTTTTCCTTCATGTGCAGTGTACAGAAGTCAGTAATTTCCAATACACTACTTTGTTTAAATATTTATGATGTTGCTAATAATAAGGATGGTTGAATTTTTTTCTCTTAGAATATTTGCATTTGAAGAAAATATGTTTTGTTTTCTTGTGTTGCTCTTGTTATTTCCCAAGGAGACTGTAAATAAAGAACTATTCAACTGTGGATCAGTGCATTACTATGAGCAAAAAGCAGTTTTATCTATTCTGAAATGAAATCATATTGTTTCTATTCCCAGTTCATCCATAGATGTTGATGCAACATATTATATGCATAAGCTTTACACCATAATAATATAATATGCCATAAGCATAAAGTTATAATTAATAAGACTTCTGTGATTTTAAAACCCAAAGGGAATATTGTTCTGTCAGGTTATCAGTTTAAAAATAGAACAAGTTTAATGATAAAATGCTCTCTCACCACTTTTGTGAGAGATTTTTTTCCCCAACAAATCAACAAAAAACTGTAATTTCAGACCTGAAACTATATAAGGACCATTTGATTGCATAAGAACAACTTGTCCTGAATGGTACCATTAGTGGACCTAAAAAATGAAAAAGCATTTTGCCTCCAAAGGTCAAACTCCAATAAGTGGGGGGGTCCCATAATTTTAGGGCACATTAAGGGTTGACTGGAAAGAGTTTTGAATCACAGCCCTTGCCTTTTGAACTCACTTCAAAGACATAAGAGTGCTTAGTACCGTGGTTTGACAGCTTTGCACTCATAAGGACTGGCTGATCTTTGTCCCTGATTCACCATTTAATTCCCCAAATGGACTCAAGATAATTAGAGATCATTATCATGATGGTATGATGCATTAGAAGGAGGTCGCCACTCTTAAAGACCTACAAAGGTATTAGAAGAAAGTGTGAAAAGATGTCTTAATGGCCACAAACAATTTTAATGTAAACCTCCCTCTTTTCTTCCATTTTTATTTTCTTTGTGAACTAATGTAGATTTAATGCCAAACTAAGGTGCTTCACATGTTGGTATAGACTAAAACAACTTGCACCACAAAAGGGCCTTGTTAATCAGCATTCTTTAAAGAAGAAGGTGGTTTCATTGTGGACAAAGCTAGCCTGTGTGTAGAAGACCGTAAATCAAAAGTGGATGAACACTTGAGTTTGCACCTCTGTGATTCAGCACACAGTCTAATGTACTAAGTTTGATAAGTGAAGGGCAAAACCACACTCATGCATTTTCATCAGCAGCCCTTGGACAAGGCTCCAAAACACATTTCAATACCTCAGAGAGCCCTTACACAACAGATAGGCAGACTGTAGTTGTAATGTACATCCCGGAACAGCCTTTATTGGAAAGAGGTTGCAAGGACGTCGTATTGAGGAGACAGTTAAAACCGTTTAATGAGAACTTGGATACTTGCTTAAAAAATTTACGAGGAAGGATAAACTGAGGGTCCATCAATAGACAAACCTCAGCAAAGACCAAATAGAACACCTAAATTTTGATTAAGGAGTGGATATATCACAGGCTGTCTGTGTCTCTACTGCACATGTACAGTACCTTGCTTTACAACAGCTTTCTAATTCTAGGTGTAAAGATCTTGCCTCCAGTGCATTGTCTATCTCAGCAACCTCTCTGTGACAGACAAAACAGAAACTATAAATACTGTGACCTAGGAATGTGTCAGTATATTCTGGATCAAATAAACAAATGTATTGTACAGAAGTCAGCATTTGGCAAGCCATAACTGAAGTTGAGTGAGCATAACTTTGGCATGAAGGTTGTTTCAAGGAAGCTTGACTTCTGAAAATGCAGGCCAACCATTTGACTTCAATTTCCTCTCTGTTCTTACCTTAATACCCTCAGGGCTGTTGGAAACAATGTTCTCATTTATGTTGCATTTTCTTGTTCACATGACCCTTTAAAGCATTGTGATTCATACCAAAAATTTAATTTTGTAAATCTGTTTTTCTGATTCTGATTTTTAGAGGTGGATCCCAAAGTACTAAGTAATGACTTCATATGGCACATCAATTAAGATACATAAAATGTAAGTATAAACATAAAAATGTTGGATTATTCACTAATGAAAGAGTAGCCCCCTTTTGCAACACTCAGTGACTCAATCAGAATCAGAAAAAAGTAAGAAAAAAAAGTGGGTAAATAGGACAGACAAGATATTTAAAACCAAATATATATTTATGTGTCTGGGCGACAGTTAAGGTTGCCATGGTAACTGACTAAAGTCTTGTCTCAATCTCCAGATATTGAGAGAGAAACTAAATTATATTGTTGTTTTTACAACTTATAGCTGCTCAAACTTTTACGTTTCTGGCTTGAATAATAAGGAATTAGGAAGTAAAAACAAATTGGTTCTTTTTTTCTTTTTTTTTTCTTGTGATGGAGTTTGTGGTTTTCTTCTCATTTGAACCCTTTTAGCGACAAGAGTGTTTTGGTTTGGTACATTGCACTGAAAGAAAATACTTATTTTTCATCACAGTTGGATGAAAAAAAAATATACAACTAGAGCGGTAGCATTTGGCACTACAGAAAGTTAAAGAGAAAGTTTTCAGATAAATGCCAGTAGCTCTCTATTATTGAACATTCCTTTTGAAATGAGGATTTTCTCCTTCTCTTGTGGCACCATCTTGATTAGATCAGAAAGGGCACAAGAAAAATTAAACTGAACATAACAGTTTTACATGTTTTACACCCTTCTGAAATCAATCTTAATGTTTTTGTGTCATTTGAATTGTTGATTAACCAAATAAGTAAAAATGAAAAAATAAAGTAATAAAATAAAAATATAAAATGAGTACATAAAAAATGATTGTGTAATTTCAACTATTTCTAATCTGCCAAAGTATAAGTGAAAGGTCTCATGCAGTGAATTCTCTGATTTGTTGTTAATAGAAGTGAACATTGTGGGGAAACCTTGCAAAAAATAAGTCTTCCCCGGATTTTAACCTCCCTCATTTTGATATGTTGTGTCAAAGACCGACAGACCTCCAACGTGGCCTGCAGTTTGGCTGTAACAGCTGGCTCCTTTCCTCGTTTATTTAAAATAGGCTGTGTCTGTGTTTCCAAACTTTAGTTGCTGCACGTCACAATTTAGAGATTAGTCATGAGTGGAGGAGGGACGAGGCATCATTACTTCAGTTCTAGTTAAAAAAACACAGACCTCTGGGGTCATGTGTCTGCTTCTAATGTATATTGTTTTGATTTGACTGGAAATCAGGATGAAGTAGTTTTACATGATACTGGGATATGTGGTTTGGGAATTAAAAACACAATTTGTACAGGACAACCTATATATTACAAATTCTTGATGGCACCAATTTCAACCACATGTTTGACATAATTTGTAGATTACATTAATCTCTCTTAATCTGCTAATTTCTTTTTTTTGTTTGTTTGTTTGTTTGTTTTTTCGCTAATCACCGTTAGTCTGAGTAATGAATGACTTCATGTAGATCAACATTTCCTCTGTTTTATCCTTACACATAAATTGCATTTTGATGTGATGGTCCGTGTCAAAGTCAAGACAGAAACAGGTGTAAGAGCACTTTATCCCCAAAAGAATTTACTTTCACTGTATGTGAACATAAATTTTTCAAATTTTTAGCATGAGTCCATCTAATTGAATTAAGACTAATATTGCTTTCATTCTAGATGCAAGAGGTGCCCTTGGCTGAAATTCACCAGAAAGGTGAGCAGTACATGCACCACAAGAGGATAAAATGATTTATACAGATTCCACCTCCCCTTTATGATTAAACCTGCTGATTATCAAACTTCAGCAGCAGAGAATAATACAGACAGATGACGGTTTTATGGTAAGGCTTGATTCTTACGTGCTTTTCCTCACGGTATTATGTATTCAGTAGAATTTTATCCGGTTTTCCCTACATATCAAACTTTATCTTTGCAATAATTGGGCAGAAAATGATGTGAAAATATTTGTAAGGTGTCACACTCTATCAACAATCAAAGGTGCACAGATCCCATTTCTCTTTAAATAGTCATGACAAACAGTTTAATAATTAGTCACTCTTAGACTTTTTTACTTCCCTAAATTACCGTAGGACTTAGCGATTGGGTTGGCAAAAAAGGACAATGACAACTTGAAATTAGATAAAACATTTGCACATTGTCGAGACAAAATCATCAACCTGTCCCCCACATGAAAGCCAGATGGCCGGCACTGTTTGAGGCACTCATGTGAGTGGCAAGACTGCACTGGTCATTTTGCATCTTCTAAATAACTCCTTTATAAAACAATGTCATTCTTTTTCCATTTTTTTCCCCAAAATTTTCTAGTTTTATAATCAGTGAGACTTTAATGTTTGTTTTTTTTTGTTGTTGTTTTTTGACGTATTGGTTTTCAGCTGCAGGATGAATTTCACAGGATTTCCACACCTGGAACCAAAATTGATGTCCAAGCTAGATGAGTGTTCTCCCAAGCTGTTGGCTGACTTTAATTCCAAGGGTGGAGCCATGGGGTTGAAACTGCAGGCCATCTTACATAAGGTATTTTTCAGTGACTTTTCATTTTGATATTTCCTTTTGTAGTCAAATATTGGGAAAGCAGTTCCTACACATAATTAACTACTTCTGAAAATCTAATATTTTCAACTCCTAATTCACATATTGTAAGTTATATTGATTTGGTCACCTCAGCATTTTATGAAAATAGTTGGAGAACCACCATAAAATGCTTGTAGTACCACAGATAATCCAAGTCTTACTGATGATTTAAAATAGCATTCCTTCCATGAATTTTCACATAATGTAACTCAATGCTGAGTTGAAGGCCTTGGATGTGAGGATGTGTTTACCTTAGTAGCTTCAGACCCAGCTCAAGATGAACCTTTGAATTTGAGGTCGTAGCTGAAACTGAAATGATGGTGAAGCAATTGTGCTTTTGCAAAACTGAGTTAAATAACTTGCAGCAAACTTATATTATGTGACCAGTAGTACTAAATACTTTTAACAATATTGTTCCGAGTTAAGCATTATTCAGCACATTGCTAAACAGCTAAGACTAAACAACTAAATCACCGGACAATTCTACTGTATGGGAATAAATATATATGATGTATATATCATGTCAGATATATTCTTTGAATGACTAAAGCCTTTTGTTAAAATGGGAACAACTTTCAGCTCTTGGCACTCTAAACTTGGAAAAAAATCCTGTTATAATAAAGTCTTGATATTTTAAATACTCGTGTTGTATGTTTTCGTTACTTAAACAGCAGAGTTGAAATAGAATAGTGGTGTATAACCAGAGAATGGTGATTGTTTTTGTATTTTCAGGCACCAAGCAATCTAAGCATCAATATTACCAGAGATCTTGTTGTGCCTGATGGTGTACCTTGAAAAACATACTGATCAACTCTTCAAGGAGTTTAAAGTAAGTTGAAACAAATGTTAAAACAGAAAAAATGTTATATTCTGTCATGCACCCTTTCCTTACACGGCTATGTTTTGAATGTTAATTACAACTATAACATTTTTCCAATGCAACCCTCTGCCTGTAAAACTGTCACGAGTATGGCGGTGGAGGAGGTGAGGACCCAAATACAGGCAGTCGAGGACAGGAGGCAGAATCGTGCAGGTGACTACACACAACAGGAATAAACCAAAGAAGGCTCTGACAAACACAACTGGAACCCAAGGGACATGTATACAAAGGGAAACTAATTGAGAACAGGTGAAGTAAATCAAAATCAAACCAGGTGAGCTAATGAGCCAGGGACCAAAATCACAGCACAGCACATGAGGGAAAACTGAACTAAGAACAGGACAAAGCCAAAAACCCAAACCGTGACCTAAACAGAAACTAAACATGAAAATCACAAACTATGGACCAAGATCATTACAGAACTAAACCACCAGAAAACCCCCCAAACCTAAACTATAATCATACTAGAAACTAAACATGGCAAAACCCAAACGCAAGAAATAAAACTGTAAAGTATTACACCAAGACAGTGAAGCATGACATAAAACCCTACATTCCAGCATTTATTTGACTGTTTTTAGTGATACAGATTCAGTGATTATTTGTGAGGTTTCTTCAGAAATTGAAAAAATGCAATTTAAAATTTCCCAACAAATTAAGTAGTTGTAAAATAATCTTTTCTCCATATTTAGTGAATTTTAAAGTATTTGTCTGTGATTTTAATTGAATTAAATGTAATTGTGCATTAATACTAAGTAGATTTTAGGCAACATTTTTAATAAAATCAAGCAACTTTTACTGCCATTTTGACATGGTGTTGCTAAATCCAACACATTTTTTATATTCTGCTAAATAGCATGTACTCAATTATTTTTATTTAAATTTAGTTAATTTTTTCAATACATTATAATCTAAATGTAGGTAATTAAAATTACTCAATTATATCAAGTGTCACTTTGTTGCCATAATTTTGTTAAATAACCTCAGTTCATATTTTTACAGTGTAGATTAATAATAAGTTATATCCACTATATGTACTCTATTTAAACCAATGTTCCATTTTACAGTGCAGTTTTATTCCAAGTTCAGCAGACTATCAGTGGGTGTAGAAAATTTGGCAGCAATTTATTGAAATGAGGAGACCATGTCTGCTGGACGCACATACTAAAAAAGACACACAAGAAGCATGTTGCAGTCTGCAGAGCAACACTGATGGAGAATCTGTCTTCTCCCCATCTGTCTTACCCTCTCAGTCCAGTGAGCTGTTCCCCGTCTTCTCTGCTGGTAGAATTCACTCATTCTTAATTGATTTGTAATTATGCCTTCAACCACCCTGGCACAAAATCACAGATATGTTTTGATGCAACACAAATTTATTCCGGTAATTATTGAAAAAGTCTGTTTTAAAACAGTTGGAAGCTCTTGCTATGACCAAAAGCTTCCAGATCTTTTCAACTTGACAGCAACATGTTTTACCAATGCTGTTGGTGCCCATTTTAAATATTTTACTGGAGCTAAAACTGAAAGTACCAGTGGTGCCCATTCAAATTTGATACAAAAATGTTCATATTTTAATTTCTTGGTTAAGAGTTACATCATTAGCACTGGAAGTCATGTGCTGTGGGGGTATCTGCACACCCACAGCTGCATAATTTACACTCAGCTTCATGTGTACTGCTGTGTTTTTTTCATGTTGATCCAATGTTTTCTCATTTTGTATAAACCGAGTGTGTGTCTCCTACTGTGCACGCAGCAATACCTAACTAACAAGTAGAAGTAAGACGATAAAAACATTCTGAACACTTCTGAGCATTGCCGTATTTGAGGACAGAGATAGGAGCAGTGATTATTTATCTGAACACACTTAGTGCAGTTTTTACTTAAAAGCCTGGGCTGCTGCATTTTTTTATTTTTTTATTTTCAGAGAAATAGGCACTACACGTCACAGGATAGCTTGTTACTTGTAAGCTAACAATAAAGACACCTAAGGCCATAGTGAAGAACAGAAGGAAATTATGTTTTTGTTTTATTTTTTTGTACCTTTTTCGATTGTCATTACTCTCATGTATAAGATAATAGCATTTTAAATCTAAAATACCAAGCTTTCCCTATTAAGGCTCTGTCTCTGTTGCATGATTGAATGTTATTGATCACAATTTAACTTTCCATCTTCTGTTTTTGCATTTGGGACACAGCTATGACAAATAATGTCAAAATAGCTTATTTCATGTTTATGCCTTTCCAGGCACAATCTTTGAATTATGTTGTGCTCTTTATTTACTTATTTTGTATGACAAAAACGTTTAGTCGCTTGGGCCTTTGCCCCTGTTGATGCTAGTCAGTCCATCAGGAAGTCTTCCACATCCACAGATCCTTATTGGACTGCTGTCTAAGATAGAGGATGTATTTTAGCTACATCTGGGGTTTATGTGCACCAGCCCATGAAAAGGTCAGCGTGCAGCTAATTTACTGGTGTGTAACTAATTTACAGTACTAATTTTTAGTCTCATCAAATGATCACTGTTAGCTGATATATTAAATACATAGTGGAACAGTCTTTATAAGGATATGGCAGCTTGCTGAGTAAATCAAAGGGTTGTCTGTAAAAGACAATTAAGGACATAACTCTGATTTTGCTTGCTTGTTCAATAAATATAAATGTGAGACTCATCAGTGTGTAATGCAGTCTATGTGAATGGTGTCAGTATAAACAGGGCTGACAGTTATGAAGAGAGATCACAGCATGCCTACAACTGACTTGTGCTGTTACAATAGGCAGTTACAACAGGATGTGAACATAATAGTGAAAACAACTGGGATAAGCATCTGCAATCATTTGCACCACACTAACCTCACTGTAAATGAGTTTGAACTCTCAGTTTTATATACACAAGTCTAGGGGTTATTGCAGGTCGATCGAATATTAAACAATTTATTGTTTGGATTGGCTGAGCAAGGTATGAATCTACTAAATTTATGTGGTTAAACTTATTTTGGCTTCTGACTTGTGTTTGATGTATGTATTTGTTAAAGAAAATAATCACTACTGTAAAAAGATGCTTTAAGACCTCATATCAATACACAAAAATAAATTATAATGTGAAGCAAAATTGTTCCGTAATAACAAAAACATTTAACTAAAACATAAAAAGCACATCCTGTGAGCCTGTGAGCCAAACCACATTTGCAAAAACATGAAAGGTGGTTATGAAAATAAATTCAACTAAAGTTATGCTCTTAACATGCTTTTCCTTTTTCTTTAAAACAGACAAAAAGGAGCATAGCAGCAACTGAGGACTGCAGGAGGCTGAAACAAGAAGACGAAAACAAATAAACAAGTTGAAGCATAATATTTGAACAAATGTGGTATCATGGTGGACGATAATGCAGGTGGCTGTTACTTTTAAAGGGAAACAAATGCTAAGACCTGGGAGTGGACTGCTGCCATAAGACACTCACTGATCCAAACATGAAGCTTTAACACATTAAATAAAAATAAAAATTGGGGCATATTATATCAATAAAGTAATTTTCGCAATGCTACTCATAGAGTTCTTGTTTACAATTACCTTTGGACCACACAAGGAAAACACAGACAATGACCAGTTAAAATAATGTGATTTTTATTGAGATATTCTAGAAAACTACACAAAATGAAAAATAAAAACATTTCAAACAAAAACAGGAAATATGTAAATATTATATTTAACCAAAATTTGTATTGTGAAAAAGTTAAAAAAAAATTTGATCAATTATTCAAACAGGATTGATCAAAATGAACAACAAAAGTAAGTTATTATAAAAAAAAAATACATCTAATTGATTGAACATTGTGTACATGTTGATGAGTTGAGCTGTCTGTGCTTCCTACATATTTATATAGCTATTAGAAAGGATACATCTTTAGACATTATTTGATATAAGAAACAAAAGTGGATTAGCAAACTAAGATGTCCATCTTTTTCTATTTATTAGTCTGCAAATCTTCACCAGACTGCAATGTAAGTTTTGGGAAAAATCATCAAACTTTCTAATCTTATCATTACTGATCTCAGAATTTTATGAGCCGTAGCAAAAGAAATGTCTGATTCAAGAGCTCAGATTTATAAGAATACAAAACACCTACTTCTGCATTTAAAGCACACCTAAAATGCTAGTTAAAGAAATACATTTCTGTAAGAAGACAGACTGGAATGCGTCTCTGTCAACCAGGGGCAGATTTAAGAAATTTGGGGCCCAAGGTGAAGGCAGGCATGGGGCCCTCTGAAACGAGAAAACAACACACAAAACAACAGGCCAATTTTACAGATAGACATTTTAACAGAATACACGTGCACTATTTTTTACCAGTAGGTTCTCTGATAGAATTCTTAGGGTGGATCACATACACAGGATTGATTTCACTATATAAGTTGTAATTTCATGACTGTATATGTGACAGAGATGATATACACTGCTCAAAAAAATAAAGGGAAAACTAAAATAACACATCCTAGATCTGAATGAATGAACTATTCTTATTAAACACTTTATTCTTTATATAGTTGTATAATGTCCTTAAAACAAGTCAAAATGAGGCTCAGTAGTGTGTGTGGCCTCCACGTGCCTGTATGACCGCCCCACAACACCTGGACATCCTCCTGATGAGGTGGCGGATGGTCTCCTTAGGGATGTCCTCCCAGACCTGGACTAAAGCATCTGCCCCCTCCTGGACAGTCTGTGGTGCAACGTGGCGTTGGTGGATGGAGCGAGACATGATGTCCCAGATGCTCAATTGGATTCAGGTCTGGGGAACAGGCGGGCCAGTCCATAGCATCAATGTCTTCGTCTTGCAGAAACTGCTGACACACTCCAGCTACATGAGGTCTAGCATTGTCTTGCATTAGGAGGAACCCAGGGCCACCCGCACCAGCATATGGTCTCACAAGGGGTCTGAGGATCTCATCTCGGTACCTAATGGCAGTCAGGCTACCTCTGGTG
>JBAMHW010000001.1:14151193-14164015 GCA_037177495.1 Rhadinocentrus ornatus
ATTCTATTTTGTTTTGCTTATTTATTTTTTAAAAATTCTATCGTGCACTGTTTGGTGATGGCTTAATCTCATTGTACAGTTGTGGAATGACAATAAAGGCATTCTATTCTATTCTATTCTTCTATTTAAAGCAGTCTTTACATGGAATGGGGGACCTTTTTAAAAGATAAGATTGCTACAGGCAAAAAACTAGTTATTGTGTTAACAGACTTGATTATGTAGCTGTTTGTCACATTTTACCTTTGATATCCACAGAGGTGATATAAGAATTTGAACAAAGCAGTGTCATGTACACATATACCAAGCACACCAATCACAGTAACACTGCATCACAGAGACGTGCACCTCAGGCTATGGGGAAGCTACAGCGCAGACTAAACCATATTCTCTGCATCAGCCTGACAGCCAGGCATAATTTGCATCAGTTTGTAAACGTTATATGGTTGAAGCTGTGCTGACCCAAACATAATTTCTGTAATCAACTTTACTTGATGGTGTTCAAATGCCTAAAAGGAGAAGAAAGAACTAAATTTCCCCTGAGCTGGAAACAATGGGTTCATTCAAATGACAAAGTTAAATTGTATGATTTTCTTTTCCATTGATGTTTCTCAAAATCTGATTGTCCTGTCTGACTTTCCAATCCATTTCAGATTGTCGTCTAGATCAGATTTACAGTATGTCTGATACATGGCTGGAAACCTATATCAAATGAGAAGACAAGTGGATCATTATTTTCAACTCCATGCAACTTTTTGCCTAGAACTAAGCTTTGGTCACCTGATAACAGCCAGGCAAAGGTCCCAACAGCCAGGATTCCAAGAGCAGGGGATTTAGATGGAATTCAATATCACGCAAAAAGGTTTTCTAAACCTTAAACATGTTTTAAATAGCTTGCGCAACCTTAATTATCGTGTTTTATTATGCAACCTTGTGTAAAAGTTGTGGGTGACTATTGGTGTCCTTCAAAGGAATATGGCCTCTCTCTCTGTCCTGCTTCGCTTTACTTCTGCCTTTTCTCTTTAAAATAAAAGATGCTAGTAGTAGGTAGTAACCAAACAGTAAAAAGTGAAAGTGCAAAGAGCCAGTGACTGAATGCAAAAACGGTAAAGTTTTTTAAAAACTCAAAACAGTGGTTGAAAAGAGACTCCATTTTGATTCTTCTACTTGTTAATCCTATATCCACTCTGACCTCTAAGTGGGGGCTTTTTAGAGCTTCTTAAATGTGAAGCAACAGTTGATTTGTTACTATTTGATGAAATGCTGTGATGCTGCAATCCTCTTTGTATTTATTTTAATGTGCAGTAGCAGGAAAACAACAACATGAATATCATGTCTTTGGACACAAATCAGTACAGTTTTTGTGACTATTTCATGTTTTGCTATAAGACGGGGGTTGTACTGTTCACACGCAAATCAGTAGAGGCTTTTATAGGTAATTTATGGAAAACAGTATTTTTTCATGTCAAAACATACAAAAATATGAGTTTGACAGACACATTCTGTATATTCCTATGCTGGGTAATTTTGCCCAAACTGATTTGTGTTGCTTTATGTGGATTTAAGTGGTTTAAAAGCAACACTGTGAGAGCCAAATATGAAGGAAAGACTCTGGAGAAGCTGCAGATCTAAGATTATTTCAGAAAACTTTTGCTCAGCTGTTGTTGAAAGAGAAACTTCCCAAATTCCCAAGATTCTTGCACCTTACTAAAAACAATTTTTTAAAATTTTTTATAAGTTACAGCAGCTTAGATCAACTGAATGTGCAGCTTCAGAGTATTAAATTCATTTAGGAATTAAGGAAACGTTCTCAGTGTAGACTTTATAATGAACAACAGATGGCATTAATCTGTCATCCATCTAGTCAGAGGCAAAAAATTACAATTATTGCATGTACAGTTAGATCACATGAATTGCAATAGAAAATTCTCTATGATGCTGGTTTGTAAATAAAAATATTGTATAGTGCTTCAATTTTGCTTGATGAACTGCCCACAGTCTGTAAATTCCACAGAAGCTAATCTCTTCAGTCTTTTGCTAATATATCCATTACATGAGTGATGCTCCCATAAGCCAGCCTCTAGTCAGTAAATAATTCTGGTTAATTAAAGCCAGAACATCCATCTTCGCCCAGGCTTTGTGTGCAGACTCCGAAAAAGGCATGTTCTATTAATAAAACAGTGGTTATCACTGCTGTTGATGTAGTTCCAAACCTGCTAATTACACTGTAGATTTTAACTGAAATTTAACAACCAATAATTTATCAACAAGTAAGAAAATTACATTTTTTTTCCAGCCATGATAAAAAAACCACAACAGCAAAGAACTTGAGGGTCAAAGTATAAGTGTATTCTGCTTCTAATGTGCTATGAGTTTTGCAAGAGACTGATTCTTAAACCCAATACGGAAACGTAGTTAACACTAACAAGATTTGTTTACTTGCCGGTCATTTATCACACTCTTAAGACTTGCAGCTGAAAGTAGCTCGAAATACACCCACAAGAACTTTATGTGGAGCAGCAACGTTTCACATGCTGAATGAAGAACAGTCAGCATGTCTCTGCTCATTTCATCCAGTCCAAAAGGAAATTATTTCTTCAGACTAGGGAGACAGCTTGTTAGCAGACATTTGATCGTTTGTGATCTTTCTCTTTTTCCAAAGTTTCTGTAAATTTCTGTAAATGTGAAAATATATGCACAACAAAGCAGCCAACATTTAAATATTTCTTTTTGTTAAATCAGAAATTAATTAGTCTCTGCAAATTATAGTTTAGCATATTTCCTCCCTCATATATCGATTTCACGATGATGTCTGTTTGTCTGTGAACTTCATTTGCAGTTGACAACAATGGGTTATAAAAAGAAGAGAAAAAAATCTTTGGGGATCTTTAGCAGGACCTGTCATTTTGAGCAATGGTAAACAGTAACTTCAGGGTCTATTGCTGCAGTACAGTAGCTGTTATCAGAGTTAGGTATTGTTTCCAGAAAGATGTCAACAGTCTATAGCCATGCTGAAAATAAATATACTGCTAATAGAACTGGGATTCATCCCCTGTCCACCACTGATATCTGGTCTAAAAATTCATTGGAATAGCAGAGATATCTCGGAATGGACCAAAATGATGGACTGTCCTTCAGCCAGACAAAATGATAACATCACCACATCCCTACAGCCATGCTCCCAACCTTACTGAATTAAAAAAAAAGAAAAAGAACCCAGTTTTGCAAGTGTCTTTTGTTTCCAGGGGTTTTAGTGCAAAATTTCTATATTTTAAGAAATTAAATGAGGATCTCTGATATATCCCATATTATTAGAAATGACATATTATAACATAGCATAATAGTTTAATTGATTGGTTTTGTTAAAGAAAAGAAGCATCATAACTGATTTAAAATACACCAGCTTGGTTTGGGAGTTAGCAATAGTAACATGACAAATCTTTTATAATTTTTTATTATAGTTTGCCCTCTGTGTGGGAATTGAAAGGTTTCCAGTAAATACATTCCCCTTTTTCCTGCAGTCGCTGCAAAATGAACATTCAATTTTACAACGTTAAAAGAATCCTTTTAAAAGCTCCTCAGACGTCCTGTGTGCAGTCATCAAAAATCACTTTAAATGTAGATTTCACAGAGCTTTAATACAAAAGGAAATTCTTAAAATGAAACAATATCTCTGTGTGACTGCAATCAGCAATCAACAGTGTAAAAATGTCAATACGTCTTAAGTTATTAGCCATTTTCTCATACTGATGACATGCTCCACAGGGAAGATGTTGCTAATGGAAGTTTGAGCAAGATGCCTTTGTTATACTCATGCAAACATCATGTAAAGTGTGAAAAGCTATTCTGCTTTCTTTTAAGACAGTCTGTAAGCTCACATTTCAGGAATGTGTTTTTCTTTTTCTACAGACTTAACTAGACATAAGCCACATTTCCACCCACAACTTTGCAAGCTAATCAGTTTTAATAGAAACACAACCACAGATTGCTGCACAAAACGCTGTTTTAAATCGACATATTAAAATTGTAATTGCAATTATCACAGCCTGTGTGGAATGTGTTAACTCTGTTTCAGGATTCTTGCAGGGCAAAGCTTCCCCAAAAGATTTCTGTTGATTTAAAGCTTTGAATTGACTAAGGCCAGCATAAAAACAAAAAAATAAAAACTGCTTACTTAATGAGAGCTGCTATGTATAAAAGTCAAGGATGGATGCAATATACAATTATCTATTTTAAAGTCATTATCTTGAGTTGATTATTTTGTTATCTTAATATAACAAAGGTTGTGTTTAAGTGATAGCAAGTAAATTTATCTTATCTTGAGAGATTTGTTTTTTCTTCGCTGAGATGAGATGAGATAAATGAGCCCATTATCTCAAGTTAACATACTTCGTTTTCTTCAAGATCATAGGGGTGATTATGGAAAGCTCTGTCCCTGCTACGGCTGTTTAGGGGAGGATCCACAGCTGAGCAGTAAGTCAAGGAATGAATGTGAGGTTGACCAACTCCCACTTCTGTGGTTCAGCCAGCAGCTGCTCAGATAAAGTCTAACGGAGTATGTAAGTGCCAAAGATATCAGGCCATTCTGTTTGCCATTTAACATTTTCAGCCTCAATCAGCCGCTTCAGTTACTATGCATGTTGGTACAGTATGGTACTCCTGATGACTGGTAATTATAAAAAGGGAAATGCTTTGTTTTTCTACAAAATAAACCCCTATTGGTGACTAAATGAATTTCAATGTCTCAAGATAATTAAGTCATCTTAAAATCTGCTTTAAAGTATAATGTTTTAAGGATGGATACCTGAGCTGCCATAGTACTCTAAAAATGTGCTGCAATTTGTTATAGAATGAAGTTGGTCCAATCCAGTGCTACTCAATTCGGTCCTAAGAGGGTCGCAATCCAGCAGGTTTTCCATTTATCACCTACACCAACACACCTGAGTCAAATTAGGTGGATTTAATAGCCTATTAGGTTCTGCACAATGACTCAGGTGTGTTGGTGCAGGTGTCACACTACGGTGTGAGGTTCGTTGGACACTAGCACAATATTAACTGCTTCCACTGTTAACCACAACCTGCTGTAAGTGATAGCAATTTATTAAGAATAATAAAAAGTTAAATAAACCAAAACGTCCGACTAATAAAATATACTATAAACAAAAAAAACAAACAAAAAAAAAAAGCAAAGAAAGTCCAAAGTCTGAACAGTCAGTGGAATAGGACCAGTTTCATGGGCAGGGTCCCCAATGCGCCCAGTCTCTTGTTCCGGCCCTGCAGCTAGCACTGGTTCTTCCTAAACAGCTGCTGTGGGAGACAGAAAACATGCACTCACTGGCGGGTAATAATGAACGGCAGGCCAATCGCAATCCACAACTGGCTGACGCTTGCGTGACTTTCCATTACTTAGCTTTTTGCGGGCGCTGAACCCCATGCATGTCCGATATCTTGCCGTGAACTCGCTACGTCTGACTGCATGCTGTCAGCTTCCCTGGTGAGGAGGACGTACTTCTTGTCGTCCCCACTGGCACCCGTTATGCTACTTACATCCACTCCCCTGCCACGTACTGCTGTTCTCCCTGGTTTTTCCTCCTTTGTCTCTGTCTGTCCTCCTGTTTTATTACCCTTTTCCTCTCCACAAGCTCACCTGTCTGCAATCAGACATTCCAGCGCTTGCCTTCTGCACCAATTGCGCACTGTGGGTGTGTCATACCAAACAGTTTGCAGGTGTTGTTCATCAGTTCCATTAACTCCAGTCCAAACAATAAAACCAAATAAAAGAATCACTGCAAAGCAATCCATGCAGAACTAAAAAAAGGCAATAAAACATGCAGTCATTAAAATAAAGTAAAGCAAAATACACAGCAAGTTAGTAAAATCCAAGATTAGAAGTTATAAGACTGGTGGCAAGTCTAACTGTGACACAGGAATACATGGAAGACGTGCTGGATTGCGGCCCTTGTAGGACTGAATTGAGTAGCAGTGGTCGAATTTATTTGGGTTACAACTGTTATTACAATAAGCCTTGTTAATCCCGTTTTTTCACAGTTAGTCAAAGAACGAGGGAAGTCCTCTGCACAACAATGTAGTTAACCATCCTGTTCTCCCCCACCCCCAGCTGGTCGAGGCAGATAGCCGCCAAATGGTTGTCCTTCCTGTTAAGGGGGAGTTTTTACCTCTTCCCTGTCACCTGCTGCCCTGTGGGTATTCAGGATGGGGAATTGTCGGACCAGATATGTTATCAACCCCTCATCAAATATCTTCTTTTGGGATGCCCAGGTAAAAAAAAAACAAATGGCTGATGGTCGTATAAATTATATTAACCTCCAGACTGAGACTAACGTTATCAGAATCTGAAATAAGTAGTACAGCGTTGGACAGTCTGTTCTACAACTATGTTGATTCAGTGGAACAGTTGTAAAAACTCAATATCTATTCAACTTTCAGCATAGGGACTAATGGACTAATTAAAATCTTTCATTTCTCATCTCTTTCTCACTCACTCACACATCAACACAAACACACACATAGGAATATATTTGGCCAAGAACGAACGTTTCTTTTATAGCAGCAAGAGACGATGAATGGAGCAAATTATCTTCCTTTATGTGTTATAAATAATTCATACTCATTCTAAACAAATTCTAGAGATGTGAAGACTAATTTAATTTTGATGCTCATTTAAATTAAAAGTTGTTTTTAAAACTTGAAATTCTGACGATTTAATCAATTTTAATACAGGTTGCTCATCAAGAGGATGACAAGAAAAAGTAGAATGGTCTTAAGGTGAAATCTTTTTTCTTGAATACTTGATATTAGGTTATTCTTTTCTTATTTTTTTTTTCTCATTTATTTTTTAAAAGAAAACTGACATCCATTTGTGCTCTTACCTTTCTTTGTATATGAAGTCCATGAACCTATCCCCCTCCACAAAATTATCTGTTACTTGGTTGTAAAAGTCCTCTTTATTTTCTTGTAGTTTTATAAGTCTCTCAGCCTCTAAAGAGATAATGATCTACCCGACAGTTAAGTCTTTCTTTATCTGTCTTATTCCACCTGTATGTGTGTTTTCAGTCTTTTTGTTTAAATTTACATATAATTCTCCATCTGGGCAGTCAGATGAAGCAGATGACCTGCTGACTTTAGCTAACCCTTCATCACGGTGGCACCAACCACCTACCAGCTCACGTGCGCCCCCTCAAGGTGTGGCAAAGTTCTGTCTGCTTCACTTAATTACTGTTCTACTCAGTTTATTGTCTGATCAGTTTATTGTCTAATCAACCAGAACAGTAATGTCACAGACCTACATTAAAGACATTACACAGACTGTGGAAAGTCATGGTGTGTAATAAATCTGTCAGTAAACTTTATTTTGGCAAGATGCTGAGAAACACAAACAGGTGCGTGCCATACAACCCCGTGTGGATGGGGTCACGCATTTAGCGGTGAGGTGAGGCTCACCAGTGCCTCATCTCAGGTTTCTGCCCTGTATTTGATGCATACAGAAAGCACATTTATAACACAGATCAATGGACAAATATTAAATTTAAATAATGTGATAATTATTAGTTCTTTTTATTGTGCATGAGGCTCTTTCTCTGCTGCATCCCCTGACCACACGTCATTCTCAGAAATGGTTTTACATTTCTGGTATGCCAGTGAGTCTTATAGATAGATTTGACAGACAGCCTATTCTACAATAAATACATAAAGAAAAAAATAGAAATACAAAATGGCAGCTGGCTGCTTTTTCTTCATAGACTGAAGAGTAAAACTGATTAAAATGTCATTTTTCAAGTATTATGTGGTGGATTGGGATTTTCGTCACTCCAATTTCCTCAGTTAGACATAGCAACCCCCAAGGTGTGGCTTATTTTTCACTAATTACTGGGCGGAGTAGAGCGCCTTTATAACTGGGCAGGTGCGTGTGATTTAGTATGTGCTGCATGCTGGCAGTTGGTGTGGCTGGTGTGGCCTAGTGGCAACGGTACCTGTAATTGTGAGTGCCATCCCTTTCTCGCTTTGACGGCCCTTATAGTTACACCTGCTTATGTCTCTGCAGCGTTGCGGTCCACTGGCTGTCGAGGCCGTGTTAACAGCCGCATGCCAGGCAGTTTCACCTCTGCAGTGTACTGCTTGGCCGGATTGAGATGGGTGCCGGGGGCAGTTCATTAACCCCTTTCCCTCCTTGCATGGGGGTGCACTGGTAATACAACATTGTCCTTAACCCTGGTGGTAATGTGATTTGTGTTTTGTAGGCGGGGGAGCTAGCCGTATCCCACGCTGCTGGACAGATGGATAGGCTGCTGTTTTGTCTCCGCTTGGGATTCCCGTCCGCTTCTCCAGTCCATCGGCTGGTAGACAAACTGGTTACTGAAAATTTACTCTTACACCCCAGCACAAGGGGTGAATTACAGACTGATCGCTGTGGATGCAGCCTAGATTTGTCTTGAATTTTATTTTGTTTTGTTTTTTTTGCCTGTCTTAATTTTGGTTTTTTGAAGTGTTTTGCATGTATTACCCCCTTTTTGTTTTACAGGGTTGTAACCCCGTATGATTGAAACCCCTGCAAAGGTTAAGTTTGGGAATTTTCAGGTTTAATATATTTTAATTGTTGTTTTAAAACAATTTTTAATAAAAAAGCTGTTTTTGTATGGGATCTATCTGCCAAGGTAGATTTATTCGAACCTGCTTACTGTTATAGATTTACTGGGGGTTAAACTCCCCCCAGTAGACGTTGTCACAACCTCAGATTTTAATATGAATCTTCTAGAAACTCCATGCCACAATTAGATGCCTAAAAGCTATTTAAATAACATCTCAATGCATGTCTCTCCTCTGCTATGGACATGGCTTATCTGCTATGTGCAATTTGTTTAGAAAGCCAACAGGGAAAGCAGTCATAGGTATTTTAACTTGTGTTTTTGTTTTCACTTCCCATAAAGGTCTTTAATTCTTAAGGATTACACAATTCATCATATAGGTGACATATAATGTAATGACAGTATAAAAAATAATATAGGGATTTAAAACATTATCAGTAACTACCATACGAATAATTTTTAAAATCATGACAATGTGACACACTTTGATAAATGAATGGGTCTTGCACCTGGGATCACTAAAGATGAAGAATATTAGGAAACTGTTTACAGTTTGACTAAGGATGAAATTACCAGTTTTAAAACCTAAGCCACATTTAGCAAATTATGGCAAACTACTAAATATTGTACATGTGCTTTTAAGAATGCAGGATCAGACAATCTAGCTGTTTGGTGATTTGACCTTACTGTTATGAGGATAAATCACCCTCCATTTAGGAAAAAAGCTGAAAAAAAAGCCAGGGTGTTCTGTGATACATGGCACTTTTGGCAGCTAGGAAAGAAAATTAAGCAATAATAAACACACACAAGATTTATTAAGAAATACTCCCTCTAGCTCAAGATATATATCAGACCTTATTGTAGCTTTTGGGCAACATTATGAAAACTGCCATTTTTTTTTATATATTATATGGCACATGGTGGTTACTAACAATAGGCTATCATAAGTTACACAATCAAATCAGACAGAGTTAAAGATGTAAATTCTGAATACTTTTTTTAAAAAAGCACAGAAATGGTGCCGATCTGTCATCATTCCCATCACTGCTGTTGGCGGAATCAGACACTTTAATGCAAAAAGAAGACAGAATAACAAAAATACTATTCGTTCTTACATCACTGCAGCAACAGATGTAGGTCATAGCAAGTTGGATGTCAGCTAGCGGAATTTGTTAACCTCTTTCATGTGTCTATCATATTTAGTACTTTTAACTTCTTTGTTTAAGAGCATGTTCAATATATTTGCCATTTGGGGGTAAAATGATGAGTTCCTCCTAATTATTTTGCCAGGGTTTTTGACAGCTTGTCCTGCTTTGGAAACTTTGACAATCTGAGACTAGCGTTCAACCATAGCAGAAATTCTGCTAACTGGGAATTATCACATGATTCTATGTTTTTTGCGCAAAGGTCCAGGACACATTTGCAAAGGACTGAGAGCTAAAAGCCTTGCAGACTCATTCCTAATGAGCCTTGTAATACCTCATGCCGTTTTATGTCTAGGATTGTTTCATTCAGCTCAGACACTGTCTCCATTGCCCCCTAACCTCCTTTGTCCAAGGATGGGACTGGCAGGTTGGCAACCTCCTGCCCTGCATCTGCCACCCACCAGGCCTAAGCGTGTTCTCCATTTCATTTACCTTATGCTGCACTCTTCTGCCAGACCAGGGCCAGAGGCCAAAACACCGCTAGATATGCACCTGCAAAGTATCCTCTCTTGGGATTAAAGCAGGCAAATGCTACTTGCCTTTTGACAGGGTGTTTTTAATTTGGCCTGCCAGTATAGGTTTGTTTAAGAGGTCTCTCTGGACCTCTGTCTAGCATGACCTATCACTGCCATATGGTCACAGTACCCAGAGCTTGCTGATGATAGACCTGCTGGCTCTAAAAGAGTCATCTAACCTTTGTTCATGTAAAGAACATTCTGCCATAGTAAGGCTTTATGGTACTGTGTTGTAGCTCTCATTCTACACTGCCTCGCCTTTAAATGTCATTCTGTACAGTGTGGCTACAAGACTTTATAAAGAATTTGTTTTCTTTGTACATTTTAATCTCATCATACTTTTCTTTTTGCTGAAAACTATTTGATGATATTCCCAACTTGCCAGATATTAAAACTTAGTCATTAGTCTTTGGCATTTCTTTTCAATGCACTAGTTGACCTTTTGGCATAATCTTCATTGTATTATGTAGTGTGATAGACTGTAATGGAAGTACTTCAATGTCTGACATTACAAGCACAAGGCCATTAAATTGCTCACTTTGAGATGTGACAACTACCTTCATCTGTGACAGTGACTGGAAGGAATGACATTGTTAGTCTGGACTGTGCCATGTAGGTCCTTTGATCTGTCAACACAAACTGCTTAGAATCCCCCTTTACTTTGTACACTAAATTTAAATGAATACTGAATCATGTTCATAAATTCCTAATTCTAGCACTTTTCCTGTACAGGAGATGTTATTTAAATGTGGCATGGTACAGCTTGTCAACATTATTACATTTTGAGCCCAGTGAAACTAAAATTACTACCATGCTCCTAATTTGGTCGAAGACGGAAAGCAAAAACGCGATATTAGAAACTGTCATACACTATTTTTATTTTGTTTTCCAAAGAGGCTGGAAGTTTTAAAGTGACAAGGGTTGAGTATTTCTTAAATCCAGCTGATTCTCCCTCTGCTTCTCTCAGGCAGGCTTCACGAGGCAAGAAGCATCTAAACAGAAATAACAGGTAAGTCTCAGTACAAAAGCAACTGACTGGACAACAGGATTTACTATATATTTGAGCCACAAAAGTTACCACAAGCGGTGTAATGATCTGACATTGTCCTGAGGAAAAGTCTAGCCTTAAATCCACTGGAAGATCTAGAAACTAGAAGGTGATAGAATTCCTCAGTGTCTTCAGACAACCGTGCAATGAGCTACATCAGAACCACAGGCACACAGACTGGAGTGAGACAGCAAGAGGGAGAGAGCAAGAGAGAGGCAGCTCAAACCAGGAGGACCAGGGGACATGACAGGAATATTGCCAACATATTTTCTCTAAGAACTTCTCAAGATTTTGAACTATGAAATTGCACTGTATGATTGAGTTATTTCATTATTAAGTTAACAGTAATTTTAAAACGATAAAAAAGTTTGGCTATGTGGTTGATATTGAAGTGAAAGTAACTTAAATTTAATAAAAAGGGGCCAGAATTGTTTAAGTGTGATTTAACCCAATCTGTTGTTTTCCTATGCCTAACTACACTACTTTGATCCCTAAACCTAACCAAATAACAGCAAAAGCTAAAGTGCAATCATTTAAATTAATTTACTTATTTTATAGCATCTTTTAACATACAAAAGTACAAGTGTAAATTTATAGCCAACAAAAAAGGTAAGTACAGAAGATAAAATATAAAAAGAAAACAAAAAAAATATGAAAAATCAAAGTATTCAAATAAGTGAGGTATTAACTAGGTGATGATTTGAATATGTTGATATGCAACATACAGACACATATGTCTGTGTGTTGCAGTTATGGAAAGGTGAACTGTCCACAGACTTGAGGCAGCTACAGCCAAAGACAATCAGCCTTGTGTTTAAATCTAAATCTCAGAGCATGTAAGAGAAGCTGGTTGTAGATATTGGGAAGATTTGTAAATGGGATGGAGCTAATCCATTTTTACCTTTTTAAAAGTAAGCAATGAAATCTTAAACATTCCAATTGGAAACCAGTAGAGAACCTGGGACAGGCTGCCAAAACCAGAATTATTGGTTTTTCAAATTTGTTAAAAGACCAGCTGCATTCTGAAAAACTTGTAAATGGCATAGAGGAGCCTGATCTAGACTTATAAACAATGCTTTACAGATGTTTATTCGAGAGGTGCATTGATAACTTTTTCACATCTTTGAGAAGGAGATTAGGCAAGGCAGTTTATTTGTTTAGCACATTTCATGTACAGGACAATTCAAAGTGCTTTATATAGAAAAAATAGCAAAAATCACAATTAAATCATAAATTACAACATCAAATAGAAAAGTTAAAAAGTTACAGAGCAAAATTCATGCACAGGCACATGAGAAAAGAAATATTTTTAACCTGGTTTTAAAAACGTCAACGTTTGGTGAACGTTAAATCTCCACTGGCAGTTTGTTCAACTTCTTTGCAGCATAACAGCTAAATGCTGCTTCTCCATGTTTAGTCTGGACTCTGGTCTGGACTAGTTGACCAGAGTCTTT
>JBAMHW010000001.1:14266171-14282515 GCA_037177495.1 Rhadinocentrus ornatus
AATTTGGATATATGTGAGTCCAGTGACTTAAACCAGTTGGAAGATGGTTTAGTGGGTATCATTGAAAACAGGTAGTTTAAAACAGTGGTTACGGTACTAAATTCAACTTCCCTGTTCACTGAAGGCCTTTGACTCCTTTTTTCCACAATGAAATGGGTTATTTTCCTATTAAAATAAGTTGCTTTAGCCAGATTTTTCTATGAAATTTGCATGTTTTAACCTCATGGTCTAAAAACTCTTTTTTTATTATCTTTTCAATCAGTAGGAGTTGTGATTTTACACTACGTGTGCCATTCAGTATGTGTGGGAAGGTCTGCAGTGTTATGGCTGTAAAAAGGCATCAGCTCATCAATAAGGAAACTGAAACAAGCAGCAGGTATGAACCAGTTGCTAGGCAGCATCAGAAAATTTCAAAAGCAGGGTTGAAAAAAAAGGTCCAGACTGCATTTGAATGTAACACTAAGAATGTGTGTTTTGTTGTCGTTGTTTCTTGTCTTTTTTTGCTGTTGTTATCGTAAAATTTTAAAGAAGTCAAATAATGCAAGATCATTTAAATAGAACTGTGGCACAGACTGACCAACAATTGGGAGACTGTATTTGAAGAAACTGCAGAAGTTAGTTATGAGAGTTTAAACTGGTATAATTTCCTCTGCCCTGGCAGAGTACCTTAAATAAAAAAAAAACGTTAATAAATCTAGCAAAAATCAATTTAATCTCACCATAAAATAAATCTAACATCATCACTTATAAATATTTTTATTTAAATTAAAAAGAAATTAAAAAAGAAATATCATACATCCTGTCAAATTGAAGAAAAGGACATTTATTGTATGATTTTTAATTTAAATGGATGTGTTCACAGACTCCATATATACAAAATATATATACTTAACAGACATTTGCATTGAATGCAACTTTCAAATAAAATGTTGGATATTCAGCCACCATTTAGGGCCACAATAACTTGATTGACAATTCAGAGCAAGCCAGTGAAGTTGCTCTTGGCCCTCAATTCCAAGATGAAGCGGGACCTTGGTTCACCCTTGCATCAGATTAGCATGTTATCGTTTTCAAACAAATTGCAAAAATCACTGTGAGTTACAGCATGCTTAGTGATGAAATCTGTTTGCAATTACGCTGAATCACTAGTTTCAGGCTTTTCCTTATAACCATCATCTTCACAGATGGTTCCAACTCTGACTAGCATTGAATACAAGTGCAGGTGCTAATTTTCAATAAAAGCATGCTGTGCCTGGAGCTTACAGAATGCACACAGCTAAATTTTTCTTCACATTAGCATACATTTAGCAACCATAACATCTCATATGGAAGCTCTGAAAGTGCCAGCAACAACTTGCACACATAGCGACACAAGACTGAATGATTCTTACCTTTCTGCAACTATGCTGTTGGCTCAGTAACTCTACAGTCCAGTCAAATGCCATAAACTAATCAAATATATTAGAAGATCAATCAATTTAAAAGTGTAATCCAACACAGCCAACAGGATACAGAATATGCTGTCTCTTCACGTTGTTGTGGCTAGTCCTGTAGGAGATGGTTACGGTACTGAATTCAACTTCCTTGTTCACTGAAGGCCTTTAGCATACAAAGGAAACAAGCTGTAACAGCTAATGGGAAAGCATTTACACTAATTAGCTTGTGTTAGCAGATGTATTCATATTTAGAAACCTCCAGATTTTAGCATTAAAAGAATTGTGAAAAGGTGCTAAAATTGTTAAAGCTTCATAATCCTAAAACTTACCATTAGAAAGGTATGCTGGGGTCACAAGAGGATGGACATGGTCAGCAAAAACACTCAGTATGCTGCAAGTCTTTAAATCATGCTTGATTGGAACTGAGAGGCTCAATGTGTGCCAATCATCTCCCACAATCCATCACACCAGCTGGAAAAGCCTGCATCCATACTTAGTTGTTTACATCTTGAATACAGAAATCCACATTCGATATTTTCCAGTCCTCTGACATTCAGTTTTAGTAAGCTCTTGCACGCTGCATCCTCACCTTCCTTTTTTAGCAGACAGGAGTGTGGTGTCCTGCTGCTGGGGCCCATCTGCTTCAAGGTTCTGCAGACCTTGGTTTAGGCAAGTTATTATTTGAGTTACAGCTCAAACCAGTGTGGATATTTTTTCTTTACTGCTACCATCGGAGACATTTTTCCCCCAGAGAACCACCACTTCCTGGAAGAAATGATTTTGCATGAAAATCCCAGCAGAACCATTTCAAAAATCTTCAACCAGACCAACTAACACAAACAGTCAGTTGACTGATATTACTAGTAAAGAGTGTGAGTGTATGTACGTGCTTGAAAAGGAGTCTCTGTGGAAAAGTGGGACTGAATTATGTTACATTTTTCTTCAAACTGTTGTTTGATACTCAGAGCTAGTCCATAATTAACATTCACAGGAAAGATTTTATCACTCTGGAGATGAAATAGATTAGTCAGGATAGTACTTTACAATTACAGCTGTCAACAAATGCATTAATATGCATACATTTTCTTAGGACTGTCAGGTAAATGCTCAAAATTAATTTATATCACAATTAGTTGCCACTTCAAAAGTACAGAAATAATGTAATGTGAATATTTAAACCTATACGCACACACAAACGCCAGCTACAACACACACAACAAAAGGCTGTCAAAGCCACATTCCATAATCCCTCTCTTCTTACTGCAGTTTTTGTCTCTTCAACACATGCTGTGCAACTTGAAGGAATATTGCTTTTCTGTTATATCACAAAATGTGACCTTACTCACAAAAGCAATTCCTCACCCACGAGCAGAAATGGTACACACACCCTTTCAGCATGATGAATACAGATATCTCCCTGTTATGTCAGATTTACTGCTGTTCCCATCCAGCTTCAACTCTAAATCAAAGATCCATTATTAGTTTAATTTTGTCATTGGTCATAGTAGGATCACATCAGATATCAATGCACCACAGTAATTTAATAAATGACTAGAGCAATAAAAATTGGCTGATGGGTATGATTGTGATTAAGTCATTTTCTCGCTCAACAAGAACAAATTTGATGACAGTGACGCAGTTTCTGTTCTTTGCAGAAAAACTAAAAGAGCAACACAGAGTAACGACTGATGTCATTGTGCTTGATGGTCAAATTTTCCAAATCTGAACTGAAACTAAAAGTGAGTGCACCAAGAGTGTCGGTAATAACCCCTCACTACACAGAAAACCACACACATGCTCAGAGAGAGTGGGCTGAGGGCAGCTGCAGAGCTGTGTGATAATGTTCTGTACCTCCATCACTATCAGCAAGCCTTAAACTCATAGCTACTGCATCCCTGTTTGAATAAAAAACAATGTATCAGGAAATTATGCTTAAAGAATCCTGGACCTTTGTTGACCTATCTTATGTAAAAATGACAGGCCTGGTGTCCATGCTGTAACAGAAGAATTTGATATTAAAACACATTTCTACTCATGAATGCCAGGAACTATCCCTTGTATTATTCATTGCTTGATAAAGTTTAGCGCTGCACTTGTCATATCTCACCTGCAGTGTCTATTTATACTACCGTGTCAACCACAAGTAAATCCTCAGAAGCTTCCACTACATTATACATAATGATTAAAAGGGGCAGGATGTGCAGCAGACACTGATAAACATGATCAAGTTGCTGAAACGACTCAGCTGTTTAGTGTATTTTAAGACTATCACAGGTTTATGTTCAGTCCCATTACACTGAGCTTGCTGTTAGTGATTTGACCTTCAGTTCCTCTGCCATGAGCTGGAAATCCCGAGTAAAAGTGACATCAAGCTGGCAGTCACTGACAGCAGCTGAGAAAGAGGTTTAGATGTGTGCATGAAAAAGAGATATTAAACCCTGAGAACCCAGAGTGCAACTGACAGTTCGTCAGCTCCTCTTGTTTCCTCCTCTTCTTCATAGCACATCTCCTACTCATGTTGTATTTTCCGATGTCATGTGACAGCAGCAGGAGGCTTTTTACTGACAGGTTTCAATAGCATTTCTTATTTCACAGTCCAATGCTTCAATTATGTGATACATGTAGTTTAGTATAAATTGCATCTTATTCGAAGATTTAGTGCCAATAATTAAAATTCAGCTTGCACCATTTTTATTTATTCAGCAACAGCTACATTATACATGTATATATATGTATATATATATATATACATATGTGGGTGTGAGTGTGTGTGTGTGTGTGTGTGTGTGCGTGTGTGTGTGTGTGTGTAAAAATATTCAAAATTTTAAATTTTTTTAACTTCTTTATAACCCACCACCTCCATTTTCAAAATTTACTGTTATAAAAAGTAAAAGAAAAAGTTTCACATGTAAAATAAACTTTTTTACTTCAGAAGAACCTCAAAAGCTTTTTTAAATAACACTGAAAACACATCAAATTCCCCCTAAGGGACACGGCGAATTCTTTTTTCTTTTTTTTTACAGTCATGAAAATTAATGGAAATTGTAGTTTATTTAGAAAATCACAAATAAATCATATTAATTGCACTTTAAAGTCTAAAAACAAGCAGCCAAAACAGTAAAGCAGCAACATGCTTGATACCATTTCTGATTCCACTAAACGTCTTCATCAGCACTTGTAAATAATCCGTTAAAGCACTAGGTTACAACATGTCCATGTTATCAGAGGTTAAAATGACATAATATCCGGTGTATTTGTGTGGTATGTTGTTGCTGAGAGGGACAGATGCAGACCAGAAACACCTAAAAAAAATTACTGTAACAGTCTCATAGCTGTGAAATCAGTGTCTGTAAGATCATCCCTTTTTCGCGAAGGAATGCAAAAGTATTGCAAGGTAACGCAAAAATGTTGTGAGGGAACAAAAAAGAACAAAATCTCCCAGTGTACCCTAAGGGGCTCCATAGAAAATCCACCCACAGGCCCCTGCTTCTTTAAATCACCTTTATTAAAGCTATTGTAATCTTAAAAGAAAAAAACCTTGAATAAAATGTAATTTCATCAAAGGTTTCTGTATTAATGTTGCATCATGCATCTCTTATACATATATTTTCACCTCATTGCATCTCTGAAGTAGAATGGCAGAGAAATATCAGTCAGTTCTGTGGTGTAAAAAAAAAGAAATTTGCATACGATATGTCAGCTTTGGAAAGAGAAGAAAATCTAATTTATGATATGATTGTATCAGGCAGATGTGGTGTCTTAATGTCACTGCACTAAGTAGACAGTGCAGGCATCCTACAAATCAGCAATGCAACATTGTCAGTGTCATTCAGAGTATCAGCTAATGCAGTGCTTGACTATCACACTTTTCTTTTTCTGTGTAGATCTGTGATTTTGGTAAAACAACTCTTCAAAATTGCTATTGACTGAAAACAGAAACTCGAAGGAGGTGAAACAACTTTAAAACCTGCTGTCCTGCTGTCAAGTGAAAAAAACAGCAGCAGGTCTAAATCTGTGTTTACAGATGAGAGAGTTTGACAACTTGTCAAAATTTCATTCGAAGCTGGAAGGTCCACTGAAAAACTTGAAGGTTTTTAACCATTTTATCAACTATCAATGCCTCAAGACAAGGTAAGTACTCTTTTTTCTGGCAGCTGCGGTGGTTATAATCACATTATGTTAGTAAGTGGTTTTACAAGGAAGTGTAGAATAATTAGAAAAGTAATGCCCGCTTTGATTTTCAAGTCCCATATTCACTGTTGTTTTACTTGGCATGGCAAAAAATGACTACGTATTGGTTCGGTAAATACAGTATTCAGACTGTAGATGAAATACAAAAACAAAACACATCGGGTTTTTATTTTATTTTTTTCTCTCTCTCTCTCTCTCTGGCTGCACTGTAATGAAAGACATCAACTTGCATTAATATTGACTCTTTAAAATTTTTATGGGTTGAAAATGGATCAAAACTGCATTCACTGTTTCCACTTCTGAAAGTTGCAAGGACAATACTAAGGAAGACCCAGCCGATAGGGACTACTCTGTGTGTAATATAAATAAGAGCTAACCTGAGAGCTATTTTGTAATCAGAGGTTGGCCCATCTCTGCAACCCCGGAGCCTCCAGTGGGCGTCTGTGATGCACTTTGATCATTTCCTAATAAATGTTCATTAAGACTCGTTGTCAGTAGCTTAAGATAGTTAAAAAAATAAATAAATGTTGGCAGCAGGAGCTTCTCTGGACTGCTTTCTTTCTCCTATAACTAATAATACCATATCATACTACATTACCGCTCAGAGACTGCCTCGCTTTTCTTGCCTCGGCTCCTAGAGCTCCAGCTTTTAGCATTATTGCAGCTGGAGCCCGCCACTCAGACTGAATCAGCTCAGAACCACTGTCCTCCACCACATGCAGGGGATACAGCAGGGGAGCAGAACTCCATCTCAAAGTTCTTTATATGAAGGTGCCTCACAACATTTAGGCTGTAACAGTTCCCCATGCCCTGCATATTGTCCTCTTTCTCCTACTTTTCCTTACCCCCTTTTACTGTTTGTTTACTTAAATGCAGCCATTTTATATTTATGAAGAATACAGCTATGTACAATGTTTACATTCTGTAATCTTTTTACAGTTTTGACATATGAGTCAAATAAGACATAAGCTATCTTTACATGGAGCACTTTTAATCCAATCGAACGTCCTATGACGTTTGAACACTCAGTTTATTTATTTAAATCAAGGTTGAAGACCCACCTGTTTTCAGCTGCATTTCAATAGTTTTACTAGGAGTCCAGATCTGCAGCTGGTTCTTTTACGCTAAAATCTTAACTTATTTCTTTATTTTATTTTTTACGTAATCAATTTTATTGTTTTTAATTTTTGTTTTTCTAATACACTTGTATTTTTTTCTGCACCTTGCTGTAATGTTTTTATGTTTTGTGCAAGGCACTTTGAATTGTCTTGTACATGAAATGTGCTATACAAATAAATTTGCCTTGCCTTGCCTTACCTATGACAATAAAGAGACCTTGTGTAAACACGTCAGCTGATGCAATTGTCCTTGATCAAAAAATTTTTTCAATCAAATCAAATTTATTTATAGAGTACTTTTTATGCACAAAGTAACACAAAGTGCGTTACATAATAAAAACAAATTATGTGTTATAAAAACACAATTTAAAAGCCATTACACACCAAGGTATAAAACAAAAAATTAAAACACCTCATTGTAGTTCACAAAATTGCACACACACTCACACACATACAAACAAAGCGCATGTACACTCCCCCCACCCACCCATACCTCATTCTGACGAACATGAACTCCCATCCCTAGTAACTGTCTTAACTGAATGTAAGTATAAAAATAATAATAGAATAAAAACATCTGGCTTGACGCTGCTGTGAGGAAACAATATCTTGGGGATCCAGCCAACCCATGACCACAGAGGGAGCCATTACAGGAACCACTCAGGTCAGGGTCCACACCACAGCCACAGGGCTGCAGTGCAGGACCCCCAGAAACCTTGAAAAAGGCAGTCACCATGGCAACAACCTTGCAGACAGAGCAGACAGAGCTGCCGGCATGGAGGATCCCCAGGAGGAAAACACTGGAGTTAAAAATATAAACAAGATTAAATAAACTTATAAACAATAACACTCATTCTGACCACTTGCTTGAACCACATGGCGGTTACGTGACACAACTTCCCAAGTTTTAGGGAAGACTTAACGTTTTTGTTAGAAACTGAAAGAGTTAAGGATTATTCAGCATTTAACAATAAAATAGTTCAAAATAACAAACAAAGAAAACCTTCTTCTTCCAAACTAGTAGGCACTGTGCATATCAAAAGTGTTGCAATTGTATTAAATCTGTCCTTTATGTAAATACAGCTGATCGGATCATTTTATCTAGCGTCCATGTAAACATGTCAGCTGGAATCTCTGATCAGATTGATTTTAATCAGATAGAAGAAATGTTTTTCCATGTGTACTTAGTAATGGTTAATTAGAAATATCCAGGTTATGTAAGTGCTGTGCTTACCACCAAAACTGTGTTAAACCCTAAGCAGTTATTTACTTTTCTAAAGCTAACTAAGATGCTTTAGGACCTTGTAACGAAGCAGAGGTTTGGTACGTGGACTATTTATTATTAATTATTGTATAGTTCGTCTATGCACATGTTGACACGGAGTAAAGAGATACAGTCACACACAAAATGTTTAATTGTTTATTGAATGATATACTAATAACTGATTCCGTCTTTCAGATACCTGTGAAAGAGAGCCGTTAGTGTTTTGGTGGAAGACAGGAAATATTGTGTGTGTATATGTAAAGAGCATAAGGTAAATTAATAGTGTAATGGTGTTTACTCACCTGACTCATGTTCTCTCCCGGGCATTCAGGCAAATGGATTTCAGGATGGCCTGGTTACTTCTGGTTTGGGAGAGATCATGCGACCAGGGAGTTTAAAGGAGGTTATTTGGATAGTAGTTTTGGGTTTACTTTATTTTTGGGTTATTTAATACTTTAGGTGTGTACATATTTTTTAGGATTTTGTATGGGATAGTTTTAGCAGAAGAGGTTTGTTTTTATAATTGATAATTGATGATTGAAACGCCTGTTGGAAGTGGTTCAGTCCAATCAGCAGCAGGAGATAAATGGGGCTTGTTTGCTCATTTGAGGTGGCTGCTAGTGGAGACTTGACTGCTCTACAACAGGAAGGAGTGTGTTACTGTCTGGTTAATAAAAACCTTTGTATTGGATACTACGGTCATCGTGTCACTGTTTCCAGCCGCTCACTGGCCAGTGGTGTCAGAAGTGGGATCCAGGCAACAGTGAGGAGTATGATGACCAGAGGGGCAAAGAAGCCGGACCATAAGGAGGAGGAGGAAGATGGAGCTTTGGCTAAACAAGGAGCCATGGCTGCTTCCACCCTGGCAAATAAACTGGAGGAGCTGACTGACATGGTGAAATGTCTGCTCACGACACAGGCCGCCAGCGATCAGAAGCTGGAGAAGGAGCTGTCCGGCCAGGAGCAAAGGTGACAAGGGATGCAGCATCAGTTCCAGCAAATCCAGAAGCAGGTCAGTTTAATACAGGAGGACAAATCGGACCCTCTTCCACTCCGGCCCCACAGAATGACAGATAATGATGACAATGATGAGTCAGAGGGACGAGCCAGCCAGGTAGGCCGTAGTGTCAGACCTCAGAATGAACCAAGGCTACTCCCCTTAACTGGAGAGGATGATATTGAAGTATTCCTCATCACATTTGAGAGAATGGCCCGGGTTTTTTGGTGGTCCAGAGATGAATGGGCTGGTACCCCTGTTAAAAGGTAAAGCACGCGCTGCCTATTTTCTCATGGATGTAGAGGATACAGAGGACTGTGATAAGGTAAAAGAGGCTATATTGGCCAAATATGAAATAACTGTTGATACCTACTGGCGTCAGTTCCGGTCACTGAACATTGAGCCAGGAGAAACACCGCGTGAACTTTATGTACGGTTGAAAGAGTTGTTTCTAAGATGGATCAAGCCTGAAAAATTAACTGTGAAGCAAATATCTGAGCAGATAATCCTGGAACAGTTCCTCAGGATGGTCCATCCGGAGTTGGAGGTTTGGATCGGTGAGCGTGATCCAAGGACAGCGGAGGAAGCGGCTCACCTAGCGGAGGTCTTCACATCCGCCAGGAGGGGAAACAAGAACAGCCACTTTGGCCGAGTGACTCATTATGCCCAGCCAAGTAAGTCCATTGGGGGTGATAAGAGTATGGGTCAGGCCCAGGGTAGACATTTTTCTAGGAGCAGGCAGTTCAAGTCCCATTCTTCACAGGTTAAAGGGTCCTCCGCTAAGGAGGTGAGATGTTACCATTATAATGGCTTAGGCCACGCTCAGCATTTTTGTCCAGCTCTCAAATCCAAGCCCTCACTTGTGTGCAGTTCCTAGGCCCAGTCCTGTAGAGACGGAAGAGAGGAAAAGCTGCACGGTGCCAATGCTGGTTAATAGTAAAATGGGGGAGTTAAAAACAGGATTGTTTGTATTGGTTTTGGGGGTGGCTGCTGGTGGAGACTTGACTGCTCTACAACAGGAAGGAATGCATTCCTGTCTGGTAAATAAAAACCTTTTGTATTGGATACCACGGTCATTGTGTCACTGTTTCCAGCCGCTCAAAGGCCAGCCTGCTCACAGGCATATATGTAACTGGAAAAAAAGGTCATAAAAAGGATTTTTAGAAACCCACATCAGTGACAGAACTGAATCATCAGTAAATGAATTTCTTGTTGGAGTCACAGTCAGGTCTCTCAGGCTGAAGGTGAATGTTTTAGAATAGATTTACACATTTGTGTTGAAAGTGTCAATGTTCTCACTCACATTGAATAAATGTGTTGACGTCTTACGTTGCCAAATTCTAATCTGGGTGTATTGCTATTCTTTGCTGGAGTAACTTGCGGTGGAAATAATAAATCTTTTTGAAGTAGCAGTGGAGGTACTAGCTTATCAAATAGCATGAATAATTATGTGATCTCATCACGGATGTTATTTTAAGTCTGCTTTACAGCCAGCCACCACTACACATGAACCCGTATTGTTTGTTGGCTGAAAGTTAAAGGTCAAATATGACCCAGAAGTTGTCCATGTATGTGTGAGAAACAGGGATAAATAATCAAATAGCTACATAAAGTATGTGGGCATTGTAGGTACTTGTAGATTTCTTACCTAACATGGGAACTTACTGTTTATTGCTGGAAATCTGGTTTGTTTTTACAGAAATAGTCTGGATAGGAAGGGTGTAGCACTCCTCGTTATTTTATAAGAACCTTAAAGGGGAAATGTACCTAAAATGTGTTTGAGCTGTAAACAACACAGTATTACTTAATTGTGATGAAAACTACATACTGTTGATGAAATTAGTATTGTTTTAGTTTATTTTAAAAACGGGATTTTGTGGGTTAAAAATGATTAAAAACGCCCTCTACAAGGTAAAACCAGGTTATGTTTTTCTTGACATAGAGGTTAGCTACAGAACAAGAAAATTAAAAAACACCCACAGCCCCTCCCTCCAGATGCAGATAGATGGGTCCTCGCCATAGACTGTATATAAAAGATGGATGAAGCCTCTGTGACGTCACCCGTAGATTTCTGAAAAACAAAAGTGCAGCTCGTTGGGCGTTCCTACCCTCGCCATCTTGGCAGCGTCATGCCTGCCGTTGCTCTCGGAAAATACAAAAATGGGCAAAATGGCGGAGCTGAGAGGGGGGTAGATGATTGACATTCATCAAACTCCGAGCTGCCGTTAGCTAAGAGCTAACTGAGCCAACTCGTATCAAACGTGAGCTAACCAGCTAACGGAGGTAGGCCGGCTAAAGCTAAGGCGCACTGTAAGCCAGCTAAAGTCTGCATTTGTGCTACACTCTCCCTTCTTGCCGCGGATTTTGAAATCATGTCAATCAAAAAGACACGCTCCTAATTATGCCGAATTTCAAGATTAAATAACATCCAAACGGATGAGTTAGAAAAAAATTCACCCCCCTTACATTTGTCATGAAGGTAAACATGACCTATTAATCTTAAAATGGATTTGTGTTTCAGGCTTTAAACATGTTTATTTCTGCTGTGAAGTTGGTCTTTTTAACATGGGAGTCTATAGGGATTTGCTATGTTTTGGAGCCAGCCCCTAGCGCATGAGGGGTGAACTGCAATTTTTTGCACTTCTACATAGGCTTCACATTTCACCACCGGAGGTTTCCACTTGGTCCTCGCCTGGCAGGCATAGAAAACCACACCCTCCAACGCATAGGAAGGGATGTGAACTGGGCTGCTGTCTGTCATTCATTTCTGCCTGTGTATCCAGTCCCGCCCACCCTCCGCTTCCTGATCATCCCACACCTCCCCCCTAACCCTTGCATTTGAAGGCATTCTTCAAATTCGGCAGTGGGTGGAGTTACGCTAAAAGTATGTGTAGTTACACTTTAAGCCAGCTTTTCACCAACAAATTTATCTTAATTAATAATTTGGATCTCGACTGAGATGTGAGCTATCCTAGTAAGCACTAAGTTTTGAGTATTTATTTTAGCTTGAAAACTAGATTTGTTATCTGGATGTCTACCTTGTTTCACCTACTTTATCTGCAAAAATGGGTTCAGAGAGCGAGATGGTATAAAAGCCTTATCTAATATATATATATATATAATATAAAATCTAATATACCTCACTGGTGAGTAAAATGTGCTTGCTGTGAAGACAACATCTCTAAGAACACACTAATGTAAACTATGAAATTGAACTTACTGTACTGCATATACATAGGTATTTTGACAGTACTTCACTTGGGTAGATATTTTAGCGATCCAAATGAGTAATCATGCATTTTATATTGCCGATGCTTGACAAATATAAGATAAATATAAATGCCAAATAGTATGTGAAAATATTGGAATTTTTGAACCAACTCTGAACATCATTTGCTCACTGGGATATATGGCCTAGGGTCATAGTCAAAGTCATCTGCAGAGTCACTTGGTAATTCTTTGTAATATCCTTCTATCTATGATTGAAGCTTCTACAAGAAAAAATCTGTATACTCTGAATTTATGTTATTTGTGTTTGGGCATTGTATTTGTTTTGTTTTGTCAGCTCAAAAAGTGCAATCTACTGTAATACAAATGACATTTGCATTTCTATTTCAGATATTCTACAGTCAGAAAGTAAAAAATGTAAGATACAATTTGAAAGCAGACATAAGAAACTTTTTTTCATTTAGTTTCCCATCTTTCAATGTGTGATTGTGTGTAGCTTTAAAAATGGAAGGGGGACTTATTTTTAAGATATCTTTGGGGTCAGGCAAAGAGCAGTCCAGGGAAACCAAGTGGCATAACACTAAAAGACTAGTAAAAAATTGATTTATTACAAAGGTTTGAGATGAAAAATATAAAATAAAGTAAAAAATTATTAAACCCTAGATTTGAAATTGTGCCTTTAAATATAAACTTAAAATGTTTGTTTTTGTTTTTGCTTTTAACAAGTTAATGAATTAATAAAATAAATAAAAATTAAATAAAGTTTTTTATTCAGATTATTTGGGGTTTCGAATTGTTTATTCTCGAATGAGACTGGCCTTTAGTGATCCTAAGATGACTTTACTCTGCAGGCTGTTTTTGTGTTTTTCACCGTACATAGAGAAAAAATTAGATATTAAGAGGACTGAAACAGTGGCCTAATATTAGCATACTGCCATACATCTGCAGTATTACACTGAATCTTACAGGCTTAGCTGCATTATATAGTGTTTATGTAAAAACATGATAGAGACATCACAGTGAGAACAAGGAATGTAAATGTCTTAATTGTGGTAACTGCAAGGATGGCAAAATCTTTTAACTGTAGTCCAGTTCCTGATGGGAACACAAAGAAATGTCAAATTTGTGAGATGAAAGGAGAGATAAAGTTGAATAGTTCAGCAAGTGAGTTAAGAAGAGACTATAGCATGCGGTTCAGTATTGTACAATTAGTTATAATAAAATGTTATTGAGTATATCCACTGTTGGAAGAGCGTTTCTGCTGGCAGGACAATCTGTGACTGACATGGCAGCTTTCTAATCGCCGCTTTTAGAACAAACACTGACAGATATCTAACTTCCTCCCAGCATTGTCATGTGACTGACAACATGACATGCTGACAACATACACTCTGCATACTTTGCTTGTTTAAACTTGAGACTAACTACAAACAGAAAACTGTCAGTCTTCTGCTCTGAGCAGCAAACAGCAGTAAGTGACAAAAGATGACTGACAGGCATGCTCCTGATAGTTTAACATTGTATTTTGTTCATTTTGTGATTAGGTGGGCTTGACCTGTGCTGTGGGTGAGGGCAGGCTTTTTTGTGTGACTGGGCTGTCAGCAGTCAACAAACCGATTCTCATCCCAGGGCATCCAATAATGCAGTTCTATCAAAACTGGTGGTTTTGTTACCAGAACTTCAATGTATTGAGCATCAAGGGTGTGATTTTAGAGAGCTTTCTCGTTGACTAGAGAGCCCTTGTCACAAAAATGGAGAGGTGGTCGTACTTTAAATCGAAGGACAGTGTGTGGTTCATCACCATTCTGGAGAAATCAATATTTCAATATGATTGCTATTTAAAAATTAGCTTTACACTTGTTATTTAACTTTAGGATAAACTAGGTTTAGGCACTGCTACTAACTAGTTACTTACATTTTTGTTGCACAACGTCTACAGGGCTTCTGCAAAGTGACTAAATGGTGTTAAATGCATTGAGTGTTGTTGTTGCATGCATTCAGGCTGGCAACGTATATTGACCTTTCTCTATTAAAGGTAAACTTAAGGTTACACACCAACCACTTATGATTTGTGTTTCAACTTTACTCATGTTGGAAATCCTCTGCCCATCCTCTAAAATACTTTATTTTTATTCTAGGAACCTTCAAGAATTTTCTGGTCTTCTGAAAAAAGATCTTTTAATGATATTTAAACTATGAAAAAAAAAACTGTGGTGAAGCATCCTTCCTATATAGATGGATTTAATTTTTAAATATTTATTTATTTTTTTACTTTTGCATTTGTTTGTTTATTTTTTCTTACAATATCTTCTAGAAACATAGTGGCCCTGCAACTTTTTGTCTGTCTTGTGTGTTGTCACTGGGCTTACCATTGATGGTGCTTTTCTCTGTGTTTCTCACACAACCAGATATTCACTCAATCACCTATGGCTATTGAAATCAGTCAAAAGAATATTTTAAACTTCACAATACATCAGAAAATACGGTATCACACTGCATGAAACAACTTATGTAAGGTGCAAAATAAATTTAAATTTAAAAATTAAAAGTCCACTCATTTCCGTGGGTTAGCTTCTCACACACACAGCATTAGCATTGGTTAGCAGACCATCTTAAAGTGCTATTTTCTCACAAATCTCTACATATACAGACTGCTTGCTCTCTGATGGCGGCAGTGGCTGAAGTTGTCTGTCGACTGATATTGGTGTTCGCATCGGGGAGGAACACTAGACATTCAGAGAGCATAGGAGAAATTACATGTCATGTCAGAGAAAAAACTGGATCTCATTCCCCATAATTCGTCAATCTGATACTAAATTGTACATATCCATGTTGCCATCCAGGTGAACGTGACACAACGGGTAACATTTGTTCTGCTAGCTAATAATAACGGACTAAGAGACAAGAGTAAGGTTTTAGTTTTTCCCATCACATCATCACGTACTGTGATGTTCTGCAGCCTAAACAAGTTTAAAACAAACAAAACTAAGTCAAACAAACAGCCTAAACAAAACTATGTCAAATTAGAAAATTAATAGCCTTTGCTGTTTGAAACTATTTCTTTACGAGCTTTTGATCAAATATTTTATAACAATATGTGTTTTATATTCCAATGTAGATTTTTAGTTGTTACGTACCCTTTTTGTCTAGGGAAAAAAAGGAACGAACATACAAGCCGGAACACAGGGAATATAGGAAATAAAACACTTTACTTACAATTAACCAAAGTAAATATGTACATAACTGGGTTCCAAATTTCTTCTACCCCCAAATAAAGTTTCCTTAATTAACCCAAACAAAAATGCACGTAAACACAAATCTCACTAAAACAACAAAACGAGCAAGATAACAAAAGGTGTCCCAGAAAAATGGATCAACGCTCACAGTGGCGGAATGCGGCTTAACCAAACAAAACCAAACTCAGAAACAGTTCACAATAACTCAAAATTAGATCACCTCAGGCAGGGATATCAGGTCTTGTCAGACTAAACCAAATAAACTTAACTCTTAGCTCCCAAATCTCAAATCCACACAGGATTTACTAACAGCACACACACGCAAACTGTGTCCCTCTGTCCACAGCTGCCCCGAATGTAGAGTGATCGTCTCTTTTGAAGTCATTCCTGGTTGGACAGCCGATCCCGGAACTAGAGTAGCCGTCGGCCAATCTGGGTCACGAAAAAGAGGAGTCCTGAGGGAATCCCTGTAGCCAGTCATTAACTCACTCAGGCCACAGGCTGGAAAACCTGAGGGCTGTAACATCAGTTATTAAAATCAGTTTCTGTCAGACTGCCATCTAACATTGTCGGTCAAGATATCCTTGGTGCTGCTCATGTCAGCAGATACAAGGTAATTAGGACAAGCCACCTCAGTAAAGGCGGCGGCGCAAGATGGTGCAACACACAAAACATCGACCTGTGGTGAAGAATAGAGGAGACACAAACATTGAGCTGGCCTTAGCTTCTTCCAGGACATACCATAAGTGAGATAAGTGGCCCCTAGCAGCTGGATGTAAAATAGGACTGCAGTTACAAGATTTCATTCATTCATTCATTCATTCATTCATTCATTCATTCATTCATTCATTCATTCATTCATTCATTCATTCAT
>JBAMHW010000001.1:14282615-14313128 GCA_037177495.1 Rhadinocentrus ornatus
TCATTCATTCATTCATTCATTCATTCATTCATTCATTCATTCATTCATTCATTCATTCATTCATTCATTCATTTGTTTTCTATACTGCTTTGTCCCAGTCAGGGTTGCGGAGAAGCTGGAGCGCAAAGCAACAATAGCAGGTGAGAGGCAGGGTACACCATGGACAGGTCACCATCACAGTGCAATTACTATGCATGACAAATAAAAAGGAAAACTTAATAAAAATCGGTTTGACCCTGTACAATGGTTCCAGTTGGCCTTGTCTTACATACTGTCTGAAACCATGGTAACCAAGGCTGTGTTTTAGCATAGTATGAAAACTATTGCTCTTATCTTTTACTGGCTCTTTCTCCTGGTCAAGGCTCCATGAGGTCATTATTTATAAGGTACTCTCTTGTAAAGCACAAAAGGACAAATGTTTAGTTTTAGTCTCACTTTATTCATGTGCTCAAATTTCCATAAAACCCTGGATGGCCAAATGGGACTCAGTAGGGGTATTCTTTGGCTTAACAACTGATGCAGTGGCCTGACCAAGTATTAATATGTATTGAGTTGGAAGAGAAACAACACATATGACTCTGTTTGTCTTGCCTGCCTCTTAGCTGCATCATCAGTTATTAAGCTCTTCTGTGATTGGTTAGTCTTTTTAATTATTATTAATTTAATGATAGCAAAGCATTCAGCTAAATAGAAATGATTGTGTGTTGACTTTCATATTGCATTGCAGAAGTCTTAAATGTGAGAAAACATAATTATTGTCCTGTTCTACAACATTTCAGGGAAACATTCAGTCTCATAACTAGAAAACAACAGCGCATACTGTTTTCAAATTTAACTTGCACTATGTGTGCATAATTCAGTAACGCGTCAAGCAACAGGAAGTCAAACATGCAGTAAGCAAAAGATTAGACAACAAACCCAATTCAAACCAGGAGCATGCAAATTACAAAGAAACGGGGGGAAAAACTAGATTTAAAATGAAAAATATAATCATCTAAAAATATAAAAACTTGTAAACAAATTTAACAAATAATTCAGTTCTTGTAGAGATGCACATTTACTTGAATCTTCATGGAAGCACATCTGTGTTTGAATGATGACATAACTTTCATGCAGGGTTTTTTATAAACACATACACACATACACACCTCTATTTGGCCCAGCACAAAGGCACACACACTTCAAAGGCATAAAGTTTAGATCAAACACAGTGGGAACAGGTACACAACTCTCTCAGTGGCTTTGCTCCCTTCATCTATGCCTCTTTTCATGTCTGTGCTTGCAGAAGCCACATTCGCTACAACACTTGAATCTTAATGAGAATTAATTAGCTCAAATCAAATGAAATTGCAGTTCAGATAAATGACATTTTGAAAACTAAGTGTAAAGCAATACTTGACCATGTGCCTTCGGTCATAAAAAGCATTTGATTTCAAGGTTTGAGTTAGATAAAGTGGGTAAAAACTTTCTGGACCTTCAAAGCTGACTCTTTTACATCAGTCTCCTATACTACCACTGCAGTATCTATTCACCGTGGGCAGCTCAAATCAGTTTGCCTCACATCACAAGACCCCTTTTTATCAGTGATGATGAGAGATTCGAGCCCAACTTTAAAATGTTAAGCGAATTTCTGAACAATTCTGAAAAGTTAAGTTCAATTTAATAAGCTTCACACTGAGCTCTTGCTTAAATAAACTCCACTTAAGTTTGTTGCAAAGATTTCTTGTCGCTGTTCTGCTGTTTAAGTCACAGTCCTTCAGCTTTATACTTGAAGTTTGACTCATGTACCCTTGGGACCTGAAGGTCGCAGGCAGCAGGCTGAGCTTCCCCCTCTGACTTTCCTTCCTCCCCCTCCTGTCTCCTCACTTTACCCATGGGACACAGGGAAGGTGAAGGAGGGTCAAAAAACTCAAACGCATGGCCAACTCCATGTCTGTGCTTTCATATCAAAATCTACACCCAGCCCAAACTAGACTTTTCAGTGTTGATAGGTATCAACAAGCTGAAAAATGGATGAAGCAGTAATTCTATTGAATGAAGCTAAAAGGAACCCCATAATAACCAATGTTCTTAATGACTTCTTCTTCATCTTTTGTTTTACACTTGCAGCCTTCAAATGAAATATTGTGTAAAAGAGATGTTCTCAGTCACAGAGCTTTATTGTTTTTCTTACATTTTAATTGACTTTGCTTATGCACCAGTCTGCTACAGTCGTGTTTCTGTAACCAAGCAACATTAATCATGGTTAACCTGATGATATTCATAAAACCTCTTTCCCATTCCAGCAGATTCCTCCTGATGCATCCCCTCAGATTCTGTCTGTTTCTTATTAAAGGCCTAATGGAATGTGATTGATGACAAAATTTCTTGTGATTAAAAAGAGCTGTGACAGAGATGGTTATGTTGTAGGGAGAAAGGAGAAATGTCACTGTGATGCCTTTAATGGGTTATGTTCAAATCACCTCTGAAATTTACAGGATTGCAAATAATTGAATATGCCAGTCCAGTAACGTTGTTGTAATAAGCCATCTAAAACAATTTATTGGATGTTCTCTCACATAACTCTCACATAATTCAAAAGGGTCATACATGTTTTATGAACAATCAATCAAATCCAAACATCAGCAGGCTGGATAATTAGTAAGTATTGAGGGGAATGAGGCCTATTTAAGCTTAGAGATGGAGGAGGACACAAATCGTTCTCTATGGACAACCTTTACAGTGGTTGTGTAGTTTTTATGAGGGTGCATTTGTCTGCTTTTATCCATCTACCCGTGCATGACAGACTGACGAGCAGCATATTCAGATTTTTGGGGATATTTTAACATTACTTCACCCAGGACAGCTTTACTTGTAGACATGGTGTAGACAGTCAGAGTTCCTATTCAGTCCATCATGGATTATTAAAGAGCTACAACAGAAAGTTTTATCTGCTCTGTGTGACTCCTCATAAGCTGCTTAGGGTTGAATGCTGCTGTCACCAGGTGTACAGCTGAGTTTGATGGGAGCATCGTTGGTTTTGCAGACATGTGGTTGCTGACATTTGGCAGAATGAATCAAGGATCGTGAACATACAGTTCTGCTTTATGTATTCATGTGTGATCTAGTTCTAGCTAGACATGGAAAAGTTGGTTGTTCAATGATTTCTTTAACTGAGGCAGATCAAAGCAAAAGCAATCATTTGGGCAAATTTTCATAGAAAAAGAAAACTTTTCTTGCAACAGTTTAATCTGTCAGATCTGATGAGCACATTTATGATTCTGGACCAAGAAATAAAATGTGAAGATGTTAACGGGTTGATCTGTACAGTTCAGTCTCTGGAATTCCACGAACACCTCTAACCTTCTCTGACTTTGAATGTTTCAACTCGGGAACGTCGTGTGTGGGCTGAACCTGGAATTTTAACCGCTCCGGTTTAAACCCCGAGGAGCCGACTTCCTCCACGCTGAATATTAATGTTGCTGCACGCATACATGGAGCTGATATGATGCTCTGAAGAGAGTTTCTCTTGTTTTTAAGCTTTGCTTCCAGTGAATTGCATAAAATGAGACAGACGCCTCTGGAGGATGAAGCGCCCTGATTGGCTTTTTTTAAAAATAAATAAATAAATAAATAAAAACTTAAAGTTGTCACTTATTTGGTTTAATGCCCTTCAGCAGAGTGTTTTTGACAGCCACCCTAAAACACATGACAGTTTTGGATCTGATCTATGTTCTTGGCAAAAACGGCAAGTTAAATTTCTTTGGATGGTAAACCTGACCATCAAGAGCTCTCCTTAAAGTTCTAATAAGAATAAGGTTGAAATGCTGGGGATGCCATTCCAAAAGCTCAATAATTCAGCCTTATCAATTCCACACTGCATTTGATGTGTGTTTGGGATTGTTTTCTTTTGAGACATCCAAATGAGTCCAATTCGAATTGTCTTATTTGAGGATTAAATGTCCAAATGTTTCCAGTGTTGTCCACTAAACACCTCCCATCATTGTGATCAAATAATTCCATCTTTATCTGATGTAACTATAGAACTGTTCTCCATAAAACCACAAAACTTTGTGTTAAGTAGAAAACTTTTATCCCAGTGTCTCTAAAACAAGCATTGTGTACAAATTTCTTAAAATGATGCATCCATCGATTTTCTACCACTTATCAGGGGTAGGGTCGGGTCGTGGGGGCAGCTGCCTAAGCAAGGAAGCCCAGACTTCCCTCTTCCTGGCCACACTCACCAAGTCATCTGGGATCCCGAGGCGTTCCCAGGCCAACCGATAGATGTAGTCCCTCCACTGTTTCTATGGTCTTCCCTGGGGTCTTCTTCCGGTGGGATGTGCCAGGAACACCTCACCAGGGAGGCGTCCAGGAGGCATCCTGACCAGATGCCATAGCCACCTCATCTGGCTCCTCTCAATGTGGAGGAACAGCTACTCTATCTGAGCCCCTCCTGGATCACCTTCTCTTAGAGAGAGCCGGGCCACCCTGCAGAGAAAACTCATTTCAGCTGCTTTTTTTTCGTGTTCTCGTTCTTTTGGTTACTACCCACAACTTGTGACCATAGGTGAGGGTAGGAATGTAGATCGACTGGTAAATCGAGAGCTTTGCCTTTCGGCTCAGCTTGTTCTTCACCACGACAGACTGATGCAGAGTCCGCATCACTGCAGATGCCGCATCGATCCGCCTGTCGATCCGCTCCATCCTTCCCTCACTGTTTTCAGGGTCTTGTTTTAATATTATGTACGTCTAAATCCTAGCAGTTTCCTAATCTTGAGTTAGAAATCCCGAGATGACAATGTTTTGGTTAGCCATTGCATTGCATCATGTGACGGGAACCGGAATCATTTCGAATTTATCTTTGTAGTCTGTAATTAGACAAATCAGCGATTTCCAACTGGGGAAAGTCACATCCATGCTTGTTCTTGTTTCTTCTTTTGCATATATTCCAAATTAACTTTTTCATGTTGTCATTTCTTTGCTAATTCATGCAGTGTTGCCTGCTGTTGCATAAACCAATAAGTATGACCCTTGAGTTTTCAAATGTGTCCTCAAGCTTCTTACAAAGCAGCATCCACAACAACTAAGTTCTTCTTTGACACCTTCTGAACAGTACTTGTCATAGCTTTTTATAGTAGTGATACGGTTGTTCTTCCTGGTAAAGGACTTCTGCATAAGTCTTTATTAACTATCAGGTAATAAAAATATGAATTAATTTAGCAAAGTGATTAGATACTAATTAAAAGATCATTTTTATCATAGATTGTCACACACTATTATTAAAAGATGACAAAAACAAAATCAAAACTTGGGCTCGTGTCCTCACTTAGTATATGTAAACTTCAGTTTACACATTTAGAAGACATTTATGTTTCTTTTTTAGTTAACTGTGTCTTTGTTAAATTTCATTTGTTATTCCCCAGTCTTGAGCTTAACATGGGCCATGGAGCACTAATCCTCCCCAGGGGACATGCAGTCACTTGCTCTATTACCTGCCCATTACTGGGCACCCGTCCAGAAGTATGTGACCATGCTGTGGATAGAACTAATCCTGTAATGACACAGACAGTTAATTGATTGTAGTCTGATCCCTATCCAAGGCTCTCCTGCAAGATGGAGATGGTGGCTTGTGAGAAAAGAACTTAACCTTCTTTTGGTGAATTGATTTGAGATGGGGACAGAGCAGGAAACTCTTTAAGTTCATCAAAGCTGTGAAGCAGACAGTTAATGACATGACTTTGTCACCAGTTGCAGTACTTTTGCAAAAAGCATGGAATGAGGCTCGACAGATGTGCCAAAAACACACTATTCTATCAAAACAATAAAATACACCTGTATTATTTTTCCACATTCATTTCCAGTTCCATGTGGCAACACACATGATGCAACACTGTGCAATGTTCTGCTTTAAAGTAATAAAAGCTTATTCCTAATCTTAAAAACTAACTGATGTACCATCTTACTTAGAACACATTGGAATCAACCAACAGTATATTTTCTGCAAAACCATGTGGGCTAAAATAAATCATTTTGGCATGGGGACATAATTTAGATTATTAAGCTAAGCTAAGGCTCAAGTTGAAAAAACACTATTAGATAAATACAACTTTTAGGAGGCTTAATATTTAATGAGTAGAAATAAAGCTGTCAGAATCATTTTATAAGCATATGCTACAAAAGAACCTTAGACAGCATACATCCAATAGGCATTCAATCAAAAATGTATTTGAGCTAAATTTAATTTAATGGCACTTTACAGATTTATGACCTCATACAGAAACTCCCATTGGGGATCAGAAGCTTCCAAATTGACTTAGTCAATGTTCCTACATGAAATCTTGTTATTTAAAAGGGTTCATCTTACTCAAAACTAACTGGTTGGACAGCATGTCCACTCACGTCAAAGGCAAAGTCTTAATATCGCTTCAGAACTCTCAAAGTTATACCTGCATGCTGCTAGGTCTTTGTCTCTTGTGTGTTATTTCTCAACACAATGGCTCGTTGGGATCATGGCACATGCTTTCAGGTGGCCTCTCCTGAAAGGTATTTATGGTGTCAGTCTGAGTGGAATGCCCCTTAAGTGAAAAGTTGTGTGAAGACCCTGAAAGAGCTTTACAAGGAAATTCAACCCCTTGAGAATGCTTCATATCTGCACACAGAGACAGTCACTGTCATTGGCAATGCAAAGGGAGATTTCCACAGACAAAAACTTACAAAAGTAGTCAAACAAAGCTTCCCTGATTTCCCAACTTTTAGATTCACCGACAAGCACATTTTTTGAAGCACACAGATGCCATCAAATATGGAGGGGGCATGTTCCACATGAAGAGTATAGGAACAAGCTTTTAACAGAAACATACTCCTTAAGCATCCTGGGAGTTCTAGGCTGAAACATGTTTTCATTTGTAATTGAAAGTGCACAAAAATGCTCACCAACCATCTGTACAGCACTTAAGAAATTTGAGTCAAAATGTTCGCCTTGCATCTATGCTTGAAATAAGTGTGACCTTTGAGTAATGGGAAAATGTGTTTTTATGGACAAGCTTTTAAATTACACTCATTCTACTGAATCATTTGAGAAAATGACATGCATGTCACAAAGGTTTGTAAAAGTCTGTAGCTAGAACAGCTGGTTCCATCCTCATTTTTTCCAAATGTTTTTTCAGCTAGACGATGTTCCCTGTGCTGTTTGCCATGATTAATAATATCTCTGTGAAGGTTTACCTCAGGAATAACAGATAAGGGAAGTTGGTTTGTTCTAGAGTAAACTGTGAGGGTTCAATTAACACTGAAACCTAGTGTCCTCATGTTGTTATGCTCCACTGAACATGACTGACAGATGGCTGTGCAGAAGAAAGGTTACAGGGGCAGTGGAATTATGTGATGGGAGGCACTGGACACAGATCACTCTCAAGATCATACCATGCTATCCATTTCAATAGGCTCATCCACAGACATCAACATACAAATCTTCACTTCACACGTCACATGCATCAACACAAGGAGAGTATGTGATGCTTTTTCTCAATTCCTTTTCTGCACATGAAAAAAACAAACAAATGCACAAGCACAATACGCTGAAATAGACATGCATGGGCACACGTGTGCTGGATCATAGGTTGGAGGAGCCCAGTGTGTCCCTGGTTACAGAGCAGCAGGGTTAGATCATTATCATCTGTGAACTGTGACTCATGCTGACATTGTCTGGATGGACATTTATGATGGGGTTGCTTGCTGCGACAGGCTTTAGGTCACTCAAAAGTAGTACAGCAGGGGATGTCAGTTTAAGAAAAAAAATAATAAAAGGCAAGAAAAAACACGAATGTGGACAGAGCACAAAAAGGAACATTTTTTGGACGGACACAAGACAGGTGAGAAAAACAGATGCAAGCCTTTCAGGAGACGAAAGACAGGAAGAAGGATTTGATATGCAAGGACAAAGTACGCACACACATACAAAAACATAAACCATGGCAGAGCAACAAAGAAGCAGAGACTAAACAAGATAAAAGGTAGAGGAACCAATTTTTATTTGGCTAAAAAGCCTAGCATCAGGATCAGCTGAATAGCGTGCCATGGGTTTGTCTGTCCCTTTTTCTTCCCAGAACAACCTGTTTGATGTGTACAAAGTAATATGGTGAGCAGTGGGGGGCCACAGCATCAAAGAGAATTTAAACCACACACTGGCCCATTACAGTGTGTTTATATATGTGTGTGTTGACGTCTGTCTTTCTAATAGTGACTGACTGCATGTGTGTCACGGAGCACGCAGCACATCACAAAGCCTGATGGTATCCCTTAGCTGTGTTACAACAATTATCAACCAGCAGGTGTTCTTGGCACGATGTGTCTTAACTACCAATCAAAACTAGCACCCTGTCTGTTCCTTTATTGAGTGTAACAGTGGAGGTAATAACAATGAGCTCCTTTTGATGAACCATGACAGAGACAACCAGACCAGGGACAGCATTTGTCTTCTGTGGGGCTCCTTTGTGGCTTTACGCATCAGTAAACACACTCTGCTCTCTGGTGGAGGGAGAAGGTGTTGAATGGCATGAGAATAGAAAGAGAGAGTGAAGAAAAAGGAGGGAGTCACTGCTATCTGGAGAGTGTTGATGGATGGTCTACTCGGTCTAGCTCAGAGCTCACTGGTGTTTGCTGCAGACATTCATAATGTAAATGTTTGATTGCAAAATGAGACAAGATTAAAAAAATGTATCTGAAAAATCTGATCTGATTATGGGCGCTGCTCTAAGCACACTCAACTGTAGCTGAATTTTGAAGTTTTACAGCTTACACTCTTGAATCATTGATTTTTCCCTTTCAGATCAAAACAAGTTGTACACAGCAACTAACTGTACCTTTCTTCCTCTTTTAAGGCTTTGATTTCATTGTCAGTCTGTTGTTTTCTATCTTATACTAAATGAAATGTGTGTAATCACCTAATCAATAGTTTCAATTGACATCTCTGCAATGTCTCCGCCGACCTTTCTCAGTCTGTCTTATGGTTCTGCTTAGTGAATTATGGACATTAATTCTCACTCGTAATTATGAGAAATTGATTTTCTTGTGGAACTTCTCCTACAGGGAAGGCCCACACCAAGACTGAATCTTGTTCTTGTAAAGGCCAACACTTCCAGGCTATTATTATGCTGTACAGCTCGTATGGATTTGTACCTGAATGTGAAGTACTGCTAAAAAATGAGTAAACAAATAAGAAAATAGCATAACACACGACTGTCTTCATGTATGCTCTGTATTGTGTATAAAAGATGTGCAAAGTTACCAAGACATCTTGCATTGGTGTCAGTTAGAGGTAAAGATTAACCAATATAAACATGAACACAGATTTATTATTAAATATGAAATGACATTGGTTGACACCTGGATCAAGTAAAGTGTGTCATAAACTGGTTGATAGCTCAATTCTACCATTAAAATCCAGCTGCCTAAGGTTTTGCAGCAGAACCTACACACAGTGAGGAGACTCTGCACATAATCTAGCACTGAAAGCAGCATATAAGCAGATTTGCTTGCTTGTCAAGTAGCTTAACACAAAAAAATGTCAGACAACCTACTGATGTGGTTTCCGATGCATCATGAAATCTAGATATTATTTTAATTACTTGAAAAGGGACAATAGGTTTGTTGAGTATATTGGATGTTCATACAGCTAGCACAAGCAATGACAACATAAGTTAAAGACATGAATATAACGTGTATCTCTCAGTTTTAATGTAAACAAATTAACATGTGATGCAAATATAATCAAGAAATATTTAAGTTTTTACATTTACCCACAACCCCAATTATCTCTACCAAGAAACTCCTTAAAATCTTTTATTCATCCACACAACATTCACAACTCTTCAGTTACACCCGCTATGCTGACTTCATCATATCAGAGTATCTTATAAGGTATAATTTTGAGTGTGGATGGCATATACCACTAACAAGTTAAGTGATGTTTGACCCCACCCAGAGCCAATAGTTTTCCCAATGGTTTGGATAAAATAGTGTCAAATCACAATGTGTGGGTCAAACATTCAAGACTGAGCACCACTCTACTCTGCAGGCTGCAGGCAGGTATTGTATTGTTTGTAGCTTGCTTGAGGCCTGCAGTTAATTTTCTGTTAATCATTTGGGAGTAGTAAGACAAGCTTAATTTATTACACTTTTTGGAAACTTTCCTGTAGAAAATTTAAGGTTCAAGCAATGAGCAGCAACATTGTTGTTAATAAGGATTACATTTAAACACACAAAGGCACAAATTTATTGGTTTTCCAACCACTTTCTATAGTGCAGAGCTGATCAAAATGATCACACTTTCAACAAAAAGGCCGCAATGATTAAGTTTTGTGAAATCTAACATGTACCTTTTGAACACGTCCATAATGACTGTTTTTTAATTATTTTTTGTATGGAAGTGTAACACGGTAATTGAGTGATGACGAGTCCATGACAGCTAATGTTTCAACACAAGAGACTACCAGCAAAGCTGCAAGGATCAGGTGTGTATCACAGTTAAGGGATTACATCGGTTGGTTAGAAGGACATGCTGACAGGGGAATATTAGCTAATTAATGCATGAATTATTTTAATTACGACCTCATTAGTACACCTGATTATGTTCAATATATTATGGTGATTTTTGCAGAACATGCTTATGAGGATGGTGGAAGCTCAGAAATCAGGAGTCAGAGGACACGACTCTATGGGGTTTTCACCCCTCACCAGCAGGGTTAACAGTGTGAGGTCTCTCAGCTAAGAGCAAGACATAATTCTTCCTTTGTTTGTTATGATGAATCAGGATCAGTCTGAAGGTGTTTCCACGATGCCTGACTTTCTGAACTGCTCATCTGTTACTATTAACCTGACCGATCATAAGTGGTTTGCTAACAGAGCATACGATCACTTCTGAACATTTCAAAAGGAAAACATACAGTTGAAATACCTAATCAGTTTTGTTCTTCTTCTTCCTCTTCTTTTTGTTTTGTTTGTTTTGCTATTTGTTTGTTATTTCTGCCTCTATAGGATCCTGAGTAGAGAACAGATTGACAGTCTTTTACATATCCTATACAGTATTTATTGGCATTACTTCTATGCTGGGACCAACAGACAGTTTTGTGTTTTGTAATGAAATTCTTACTGAATATTCTGACCATGCTCAATCGCAAAGCTATTTCCATTTTGTCAGGAACCATTGAGGACAGAATCTAGCCTCAGCTTTCTGTGCAGCATAAGCTTTGCATTTCTGCATCATTATCCAGGGCGCCATCTTAAGCCTCTCTTTTTAACCAAATACCTTTGAACTGAAGCACACAGCAAACTAAGCTAAAAGTAAAATCCCACTGACAACAAACAGTATATATTTATACATATATATATATATATTCTTACATGTTAGGCATGCAGGTGATTAAAGATTTTGTAGAAATGCTTTAACTATGGCGTCATTTGTTGTGATTTCTATTTGTTAAATGGCTAAAGCAAAATGGCTTAAATCTTGAACAGCAGCAAATCATTTGCTTAATGAATAAATAGCAGAATGAATGTTTATCTCCCAGTATGCTTAATATTTTTTTATGTAATGGAATAAATCAAATGAAGAATACTCTATTTACCCCAGTTTATGGTTGTAAAGGATGTTCTTCAGGTTTCCTTTTCTAGTTTTGGTTTGGACTGTTTTGTGATTTTTGTATACAAATTTAGTCCTTTTTCTTTCATTACTGCATTAGAACCAACATGAACCATTTTGCCTGGTTAGACCTGTAGATTTTCAAACATGGGATGAAGAATCCCTATGTGTGCCTCCTTGTGTGCATCCTCCCTCACTCAGCTAATTTTTACAATAACCACTTGGTTAGGATTAATTCACAGTGATGATAGTGGTTAAAGGAAACAAGTGTTTCACCATCACATACACCGGAGCTTAGCAGTATTTAGAGAAAAACACAAAGTGGAGCGTTTGACGTGACTCTTTTTCCTCTGATGAAATTAGTATAGTGAAAATGGAAATTACGTTTAATATATCAAGTCAAAAGCAAAATCAAAAGGGGGAATGAGGGAATATAGCAAAATAGGCCAGTCTCATTTATTCTGCCACTGAGGGAAATAAGTGGCTGTTGTTTGAAAATCTATTGTAACACTGTTTTGGCGAATCTCATGTTTGAAATAAATCATCTGGATGTCCTAAAATCTTTTCATGTTGGCAGGTAAGCTCTTTACATCATATATTTAAGAGTTATTTATTTGACTCTGTGTAGGGCTAATACAACATTGCACAATGTTCACTCTGAAAGGTACAGCTCCTCCCTTAACTACCTATTGATCTTATCTGTGCAATTTAGAACTGTCTCTTCCCTCCAGCTCAGATCCCTGGAGGTTGAGCAGCACAACCTCATCATACATATATACAATGAGAACACACAGCACATGAAAGGGTAACACGTATGTCCACAAACACACACTTTGGGTGTGGTAGAAGGGAGCATGTGTGAGTACAAGAGAGAATGAGAGAGGGGGTTACACTCGAATACATGACTAATAGACTGTCGACACAGATAAATGACTTTTTAAGCAAAAGAAAATTGCTCTATGTTCCATTCACTGAACACTAGTTTCCTCTTTTTCTCACTCTGTCTTCCCTCTTTGCATTGTCCTCTCCCCTTTTTCCTTTGCTCTGCTCCCCACTCATCACATCTCCATCCTTGCACCCTCTTCATCTCTACACCCTTGCAACACTGACTCCTTTCTCCTCTGTCAGCTCTCTTGTTCCTGCCCTACTGTACTTTTATTCATTTTTCCAGCCCCGTTGCCAAAGCAACAAGTAGCAGAGATTTGAGAGTCTCCACTTTTCTTTTTTCTTTTTCCATCTTTCTTCAGCTTGCTGAAAGAGGAAATAAAGAAAGATCCGAGACTGCACAACAACGGAATTATGAAAATTAATCCAACCAATGAGAATGGATTAGAGAAGGCTCTTTCACAGCTGACAGAGGGGGTTGCATTGGGCTTTGAGAGTCACTTTAATGATTCTTGTCTCACATTTCGGATTTGCAGTCGCACAAACAAGTCCGTCCATCTTTCGTCTTTTTCAAGCCTGGAAATTTAAATAGATGTTGTATCTGTGCACTATGTAAACAGATGTGACATCTTTCTAATAAATAAAACAGCGTATAAAAGAAGCAAAAAGTACTTTTTGTTGAGTAATAACACATTATTATTGCAACTTAATGTCTATGAAACAGAAAAATTCCATATCCTATCTCCATTTCAAGTAATTTTTTTTCTCTTAAAAAAAGAAAGACACACCCATTCAAATCACAAATGACACTTCATGTTCAAGTCTCATTTACACTTCATTTTATGATCGGCACCTGGATAATGTTTTGTTAAAGAAAAAGCATTATTAACATTGAAGGCTGTGCACAGCTGTGTCATTACCAGCACTTATTCTTTTAGTTCAATATGTGTCATCAGGAACATAAAAGCTGGTCATTTTTAAATCAACTTAATAACTGTACTTGTAAACTGTTGTGTAAGATTTATGGTCGTGTAGGCAAATACAGAAAGGGAACACAATATAGCAAACAATTCACAAAAGTGCAAAAGACTATATTACCATGAGTGCATTTATTTAATGTTGTGCTGTTGCATTAAGAACAAAATATTTCTGAGGTTAGAAGCACTTTTACGTTCAGTGCCCTAAGAAGTCAAAGTTGAGCCCTGGTTTTTGACACTTATCAACTGAGCCTAAATGCAAACTTAAAAATTGCAAAACTGAGTCAGGTCTGGAGCCACCCTAAAACGTTCAAGCCCCCCTAAAAAAAATAATGAATCATGGTTTGAGCAGTGTGCAGAAATTACTGGAACACAGCGCAGTGAAGTTTCTAATCTGAAGTCCTGACTGTAAAATCTGGTCCATTTATCACTGCTCCATGTTTTCATTATTAACTTTCACTCTGTCTGCAGCTGCACCTTCATGCAACATCATGAATCTGTGATCAAAATGGATGGTTTTAGAATCAAATCAAATCAAACTTTATTTAAAGGCAAGACAAAGTGCTTTATATTCAAGCAATTCATGCATATTAAAAATTAAACAAAGCTTTACACACTTTAAAATAGATTACATAACATAAAAACACTCATTAAAATCTGTCACAGTCGCTCATGCATAAATGTACACTCACAAAGCAGTCGTCCCCGTCCCCCCCCACCCCCCATTTCGCAAAAACATGATTGTTTGATTGCAATTTCTGTTTCTAAACTGAATAAAGGTATAAAATACTAAAAGTGATAAACATCCGGTTTGATGAATAAAGCAAGTAGTGGCTACAAACTCCAGCTAATTAGCAGCAAAAGCTTGGTTATTATTGATAAAGTAGACGCTCCCTGTTTTAGAAATAAAAACTAAAATAAAACTTCCGTCATCTGTATAAAGACTGAGACAGAACAGAGACAGAGAGGACAGAGACATCTGCTAATGGAGGTAAGCCTAAAGGATTTAACAGGAAGTCTGACCCTGAAAAATGTTGGATTCTGTTACTATATTCAAGTAATTTAAACAGCTAAAATTTAGTTAACCTGCCCATTAGAGATATCATTGAGATCCAGAGAGAGAGAAAGTAAAGCAGATGTATGGAAAAAAAAAAAAGCCCAAACAGATCCAGAGATAGAAAAAGGAACTCCTTCCACTTTGGCTTTGATTTAGGTAACAAAGACACACTGATGATACTGAACAGCTGCCCACAAAAACAGTTTTGGAGAAGACAGTCCAGATAAGTTGGGAGTTTATAAGGAGTAAATAAGGAGTTTGATCTTTTTCTGCATTTCCATTTTGTCACATTTCACTCTGAGCTTAAAGCATAGCATTTATACAATTGTATCCAGAAGATCTCAGCAGGAGAATGAGGTCATGGCAACTTCCTTCATACTCTACACAGCTTTGTGTCTAAAATAAGATTACAATAACTGGAGATTGTTAAAATAACAACTTTTTCAATGTTGGTTTTAAGTCACCATTCTCATGATTTCACCATTGGCTGAAAGGAGCAACTTTTTATTTAATCTCCTGAAGCCTAAGGCTGAAATGCTCTGATGGTGTTCAATTATCCCACCTGTAAGGTTTTTTTGTTGAAACCTAAAGGTTGGTCGTGATGTCATGATGCAGTGAACGCTGCTTGCTTCCTAATGAGCTGTGTGTGTTTATAAAATATCAACCAAATAAGATTAGTGCAACTTTATATTAATTTTAAAAGTGTGAAGAAGAGATTTCAGGCTGTGCTGACTGAAAAATTCAGGTACAGGTGGTAAGATTCTCAGGAGAAATGCCTGTTTGTGGCTGAGAAGAAGAAGTGGAAGGGTAGATAAAAGGAAGCTATAGGAGGACAGGAGAGAATCACCACTTGTATTTTGCAGTGCATCTGGCTATATCCTTCCTCTTGCTTCTGATAGGGGGGAAGATTTCACAACAGCCTAATAACACCCTCCAAGAGGTCTTTCGCAAGAGCTGCCATCGTCTTTACTGCCACAATCCAGCCCCTGTCAACAGCCGTCAACCTGTACAACCTCTGAGCCGACTGATATTGACAATAAAACAGGAGGCAGGATCAGCAGGTTGCCGTGAATGTTTGCACACATGCGTTTAAGTTCTTGTGTTGGTGAAAAGGTCCAAGAGTGGACACTCATTGCAACACCACCACCCAGACAAGGGCTCAGTGTGCATCTGGTAGCTATACTCTCTCACAGCAGGATAAAGGTGGATTTCATAGCAGCATGGAGAGGAATACAGAGAGGCAGGTGCACAGAAAGAAAAATGTATAATGATCCCCGTTGTCACAGCCATGACTTTTGGACAGTTCTGGTTGCTCACATAGTGCTGCAGAGGAGATTGAGAATTGTAAACCTTGTCATGCATCATAAATGTAATACCATATGGGAGTGTTGCTTTCGCACACTGCAGAGAATCAGATATATGTTCTCCATATAAAGAATACATTGCCTTTTATGAGGTTGTGAAGGACATATTGTTTGGCAGGCTTCCTAAACATATGCATGTTTCGCTTATGAGTTTTACGTGGAGTTGAAGAAAGTCTTACAAGATGACAGGAGGGGCTTAAGAGGTAGATAAGCACAGACACTATTTACATTGAAATGGCTTTGAGGGGAGACGACGAGGAGAAGTCAAAATGGAAAAATATGAGAACGAGATGATGTGATTTTGGGTCTGAATGTGAATAGAAACAAGGTTGAAGGTGGTGGCAAAAATAATTGTATAGGAAGTTTGTACCCATAGATACATGAACACCATGCATACCACTTCTCTCACCCAAGATTGCTACTGAAGAGCCCGTATGGCTCTTCAGTAGCAATCTCATCTCTGCCTCTTTTTTTCTCTCCTAATATTTGCTGGAGATGTTTCAAAGAAAAAGTGGATTTTGCGTGGGTGGAGGAGTTTTCATCTCATTGTCTCTGGTGGGATTGTTAAAGCAGACAATGTCTATAGATCTTTGGGGGTCACAGAATTCTGAAACCTCCATTTGTTGGTGCCATCAGTCCCGTGGTAAAAATAAAGGACAATCAGTGTGTTTGAATCAGCTTGTGGCAAGAATCTGGAACCCTGTGCCTCAGGGTGAAGACCCTATCATCTTTGCTTGGTGCACAGCTCTGCGGAGGGAACAGAAAAGATGCCCAGATTTTGCAGTGCTTGTAAATTCAGTATATCTGGCCATTTTTCTGTCCTCTCCCTGTGACTTGGCAGCGTCTACAGTGAGACTGATCAATAGATCTCACCAACTAGAGGTCTTGAGGCCAATTAGACTGGGCGAGCAGGGCCGGAGCCATGGCTGAGTGTCAATACTGAAGCTTGTCTACTCTTAGGAAGGATGAATAAAAAAAAAGAGGCTGATAGAAATTTCTGGGCATGTAGGTCTTTTTTATAACATTTTTGGGACCTCTTCAGGTAAACACTGATCAAGTTGGGGCCAGAAGCCCCTATGGGGACAAAATCCCACTCTTAACGAGGCAAAAGGTAATTTCTGGGGTTATGGTTAGAGTTAAGTGTTAACTGAGGTGAGGTTAAGGTTGGGATTAGAGTGTAAAGGGTTACAGTTGAGGTTAGGAAAAGGGTTAAGCTGTCCAAAAGACTAATTGCAATTCAAAGCAATGTCCTTATATAAGGCCCTGTGGGGACTGTGTGTATGTTTCCTCGATTTACATTTAATGGTCATCACCCTTTCCAGGAGAAGTTCTAGCACATCTTAATCCCTAGACCGCACCCCATTGTCAGTAAATGCCTCCTTCACTGTCGGCTCTCTTCCTACATACCAAATAGAGCAGGGAGTTGAAGGACTGCTGATCAAATACCAGTGTCCTGCTTTCAAGTGCAATGCTTTAGCACCCTCTGTTGGTCTGTTAGATTGCAACTTGTGTTAAGAAAAAATATTTCACATCATCTTACTTGTTTATACATTCCAGCTAATGCAAATGATCCTTTGAGGGCCATCTCCAATGCCACCCCATGAGCATAGCACATTACTATTAGTTTAACTTCTCTTTGCCTTTAGCAAAAAATCCCTCCATGATGTCCCAATACTGATCTACAATCTGTCTGTGTCTGACACTTATCTTGGATTAATCATCTGAACAAAATTATTCATCTTAATTGCATAGTTTATTTAGTGAGTGGGCAAAGTGTGATGAGGGGTACATAGAATGAGAGATGATATCCAGTTCATTTGCTAGTGATGTAAAAAAGACTCTCACATACACTCACACACACAATCTCTGTCTCTCTATGACAGTCAAGTTAATTAAAGTAGCTGAACAATCAGGTACTTAGAGTAAAATCAGAATTATTCACCCCGAGGCCAAGCACTTTCCCTCTTAATCAAACATACACTAATTAAACTTGCCTAAAAATTGAGCCCTTTGCTTTGAGAAGTTTTAGCACATACATATTTGTACAAAATGACAAAAAAGTGAAGTTTTGATTTTCAACATGTTGGTATGAATGTTTTATAGAGAACACATAGTTAGCCCTGTCTGTTAGCAGCTTTTCTATTCAAATACTCAAATTCTCCATGTCCTATGAAGATTTAAACACTGTTACAGCTGTGAAATATTTTTAAAAGAATACATCTTTACATAAAACCAAATCCTCCCATCATAAATGACACTTCATCCAGACATTTTGATAACATTGTATCACTATTACTTCAACAAAGAGGTCAGATATCTTAAAAGTAATGGTAAAGTAGCAGAGGGAGACACAGACACAGGTGGAATGTGCTAAGAAAGTCTAAATGAAAAAATACTACATTTCTAACTTGTACTTTAAGTAAAATCTCGAAACATTCAGACAGTGCTGGCATCCGCAAACCCATTGCAATTTTATTTTTTGGCCAATGATTGTGGACATTATTATTGAGTTACAAGCTCTAAGAGCAAAATTATCCGTATCTCCACATAGTAAAGAATCCTGGATTCAGGCTGTGATCTACATCACCACCAAAATCTAATCAGTAGCTCCTTATTCTATTTCTGACATTTCCTGAAAATTTTATTAAAATCTGTCAAATACATTTTAAGTTATATTGATAGCAGACACAGACAAAATAACGTTGCCGAATACATGACCTCTGCTTTGGCGGAGGAAAAAACAACGTGATCCACAGAAAGTTGCTAGCTAGTTGCTAACCATTTGATCTTTTCAGACATCCCACATAAACTCAATCTGGGGTTCCTATCTCACATTTAGCCCAGAGTATCAAAACGGCTTTTCAGGAATATCATTTTTCTTATGTTTACATGTATGTTCTGTATCAACAAGACTATGATTTTATCATGCTTTTAAGAGATACAAGCTCAGAAAAATGAACAGAAATCAGAAATATCAGTCATAAATTGCTATATTCTTAATTTAAACAAACCCTTGTGAATATCTGGGTACATTAATGATAGAAACTTGGATGGTCTCAACGACCTGACTAGGTTAGGATGAGGTATGTAAAACATAAATGCAAGCAGTAATAACTATCCAGTTTCAATTAAGTTTCTAATATACACTTGAAATACAGCTAAATATAATCATTTATACATCTGTCAGCAGCTATGGAGATCCTATCCTCCCCTACCTCCCCTGCAACCAAAGAGTTTATCATGGGTACGCATTCAGAGCCTTAAAAGAAAGAGCAACTAATTCTGAAAAGGCTTTTCCAATGTTAATCATCTGAAATGGCAAAAAGAGTCATTTCCTGTTTCCATACTCCATCAGTTACCTGAACACAATAAAGCACATAAAGCTCTGTGTCATAGTGCAACATATATGTTCACATTAGCATTTTTAAATGCAATAGAAAATGTTGTTTGGCAACTTAAAATCTGTTTCCTTTAACCATGATTCACCTGAAAACTGTCTTGTGTACATGATTTAAATTAAATATTCAGTAGTAACCTTGAAATGCTTTTTTTCTCAGCAATAATTTGTTGTATTTTGTGACAGATTTGTGTTGTTAAGTGTACTCCTACACCATGGTATAAGCAGGGTAATGCATTAAAAAAGTAGATGTGCCAAGGGAAATTAGGCTTTTAGCTTGTTATTCAAAGCTTGACTAACCAGTCATGTCAAAACAAATTCTTCTCTGAGCAAAAAGCTTGGTCCTGCTCTTTTGGCATCTTAACTGCTTTGCATGTCAGTTCTTGCCGAGCACAGTGAAGCAGTCAAAAAGAAAAAATGGGAGAAATGCACAGCTTCTTCTCTCAGAACAGTGTGATTCAATCTGGTATGGGTCCTCACTTCCTGGAAAGCACCGAGCTAAAAGACGCAGCGTGTGGTTATCCGGTGCCCTTCCTTTCTCTTATCAGTGAAACTCAGTGGTGCAAGGTCAGTAAACGCTTGGTGGGGTAAGGTTCACCACACCTTAGCAGCTGCTGCTGGGTGTTTTAAGATCAAAAGTGGTGATTCAAGATGACTTAAAACAAAAGATCACAGATTACATCCGGAACAACTCAGGTAAGCTTGTTGAACCAGACTGAGTTATAGTTTAGAGAATCTTTGTTAAATAGTTTGGTACACTGTGATCACAAGTTGTGCCATCCAAGTTAATTATAAACTTCGGCAACAATGAAATTCTCTATGTATTGCTTTAAAGTTAGTTTAAATTTGAAGATTAAGGTAGAGCAAAAGCAGAACATATGTTGCTAACATGGAAGGAGATCACATATCAGTAATTAATGACACAGCTAAAAGGTTGACATACTGGTGCCCATACTTAAAGAACTCCCGGAACTAATGGGAAGCTGTGCAGCTAAACCCAAATGTCAGAATATCCTCTCAAAACAGTTCACTTAATTGCCTGTCAAACAGTTTTCTGAATAGATAAGAAAACCTAATTGAATTGTACTGAACTTGTTTCCCTTTTTTCTCTGCTGTCTCAGCACTGGCAAGAATTTTGTTTTATGCTGTTGTGCTGTTACACAAGAGCAAATAAATCACACTGAGTCGACATCAACACTGTCAGTGTGCAAATCTGTTGAGTTTTTAGCAGATAAACACTGAATGTGTAAAACTGTTGATCCCCGGATATGATTTTCATCAGGCAAGTCAAGGCAGGCTTGTCCAAGTCAACTCAAAGTGCTTACATAACACAAGCATTACAGATAGGTGCAAAAGACACATTCTAAGTTACTCTGGTCATAATTAATGTTTTTTAGTTTAGAATAGTACTTATCATGCATTTAGGACAAAGACCTGAGCGCTACGCTTGTGAGCACGAGGTTGCCTTTTTTGTCACAATCCCACATTTACTAACCGTAGCTTCACTCATGGAGTTTCAGCAACAACTCAGAGACAAAAGCAGACTAATCTAGTCCTGGTTACAGCCCTACGTGTTGGACTAACATCTGTAGTCCACTTACAAGTAATAAATTAGCTAAATTATCTCGGAATGTCAAACTAATTAGAAACTGTTGTCCAACATAGCCTGCAGCTTAAGTAATTTCCAGTTGTTTTGTTTCGTGTGTGTATGTGTTTGTTTTTGGTTTTGTTGTTGTTGTTGTTTTGTTGTTGTTTTGCAAGTTTATGTCATTACAATAGCTAATTGTGTGATATTTACATTCAATTCAGTTAAATGATCCCTGTCAGTAATTATGTGAACATGTTATGTGTAAATGTTGACAAGCAGTTAGTGGATTGGGAAGAAAAAGTTCTTTCCAGGACAGTGTGTAGATCAAATTGTTGAGTAGCTGCCCCGTGTACAGAGGCTCCTCGCTGCAGCCGTCCCAGGTTCCAGTTCCAGCCTGGGGCCCTTTGCTGCAGGTTATTTCCCACTCTCTCCGACCCACTACTACTGTTAAAAAAGAGCCACTAGATCCCTTTTAAAAGAAAGAAAATGTTCATCTCATCTGTACAGAAGATAGGCAGTGTCAAAAATATGTTCTTTCCTTTATTAATTAAAGCTGTCACCCAAAGGACAAACAATTTAACTTAAATCTTTGAAAGAAGGCTAGTTTCAGTGATCATGAAGAAGTCCAAATAATTACTTTCAATAAAATCTTTAAACAAAAACTGGCAATTATGCTCTAATATTTTATAGGTTTACAGTAAGGAATCAAGTTATTTATACTACAATTCCTCTTTATATGGCAAAGATGGGGAGCTGTGTGGCTGGTAATGGTCTGAATGTGGACTTTTCCGGATGAAAAGAGAGAGTGCCAGATGAGCAGTGTTTGAGTTGCATCAGTTTTAAAAGAAAATAGCTTATTGTAAACATTCACACTGTCTGGACAGCGTGTTGAATGTCAGCTATACTGACATTACACACAACTCTAAATTTAGACAATTACAACATGCAGTCCAACACAATTTCTTTTCTTTAACAAAGAACACAATATTTATCTCCCTGTAAATGTATCATTCACTTCATCAAATGTGACAGGTGTCTGGTCAGGTGTGTGCTGGATTTCACACCTATCTCCTCTGCTCCTCTCCTCTGAACTGTCCCTCCTCCTTCACCATAATTTTGCCTGTTCTGGTCAACTCTGCATTTACATGAGGATAACTGACATAAAGAAAAGGAAACTGACAAGCAGCATTGTTTTCTTGGTTGTTCAGTTTTATACTTTTATGCTCTAATAGACAGTAGCTCTGGGTGTCTGGTATTCCACGGCATAAAATAATTATTAATTTTAATAATAATAAATAAATTATTAATAATAAATTAATCATTCAGAACCAAAAATCATGATGCAGCATTGGTTTATGTGACCCGACCCAACTTGTGTTGGCAATGAAAAGCTGGTCAAACATGGTATGTATCACTTCACCACAAAGCAGTTTACTTACGGCGCCCAAATATCTAGCAGCAGCCGTGGAGTTTTGTGCTACAAGCTGTGAGAGACTGGGCAAGACTTTACTAACACAGCAACTTACAAACACTTAGGAGACCTGCATGCTGTCATGCTGCACTTCTGCTTACATTGGATACATTTCCTTTCAAGGATACCTTGGCACTACGCCCGATCCTGTTGTCAGATTGGTAAAAGTCTATTTCCATCTTGAAGCTCTTTGGTTACATTAGTAAGATCCAAGAAATGTAGTTTTAAAATAATTATAGAAAATTGTGCAACAGTTAAAATTAAGACGGAGCCTATCCTGATTTCTTGCATTGATGAGAGGAAGAGATGTAATGGAGGGATGAGGTGTTGCCCACAGCTAAACAGATTGCATACAGAAAATTTCTTCACTATTCCTTACAATATTCCTGCTGTTTCTTTTTTTTTCGTAGATCAAAGGCCTTTTCTGTGAAAGCCGCATGTCCCATCACATGGTCATCATGAATGAGTCAACAACAGGTTAGTTTGATGCAGGATATGTATATCATGCTTCCCTGACACTTTGTCTTCCTCTTGCAACAATAACTGCTCATATACATTGACTTATAGAGTCAGCGGTGTTGGACAGAGGTCAGGGGAGTCTGAATCTATTCTATAGATAGATAGATGGATAGATGGATAGATGGATAGATGGATAGATAGATAGATGTTCTAAGGTGCAGTAGTGCAAAATGGCAGTGTGTGACATACAGTTATACAACAGTCGGTTTGTGCACACTTGAGTCCACATATGGGTGTGCGTGTGTCCAAGGTGTGTGGTGTGAGTGTGTAGTAGTACGGAGCTCTGTTTTGTGTTATTGCTCTCCCCGAGAGGTGTTGAAGAGCTGTATAGCATGGGGGAGGAACAATCTCCTCAGTCTGTCCGTGGAACAGGACAGTGACAACAGTCTGTCACAGCCCTGCTGCTCTGTCTCGAGATGGTGCTGTGCAGTGGATGATTTGGAATGTCAACAATGGACAGGAGTCTGTTCAGTGTCCGTCGCTCTGCCACAGATGTCAGGCTGTCCAGCTCTGTGCCAACGACAGAGCCTGCCTTCCTCACCAGTTTGTCCAGGCGCGCTGCTATCGTTCTTTTTGAGGCTCCTTTCCTGTACAGAGCATCTGTGTTGGCAGTCCAGTCCAGTTTATGCTACACAGTCCCCTTTGATAATGACCGGCAATGGGTGCGGCCTGGGTCTCATGTTTATGCTAAGACCTGGTGAGTGTGTGGTCAATCATCTGTGAATCTTTGCATTGGCCCTGTGGTGGACTAAAGAGTGTGTCCAGCCTCTAACCTGATAGCAACTGGGATATGATCCAGCCCCTTCACAACCCTAATTTGGATTACACAAGTACAGAAATGGATAAATGGATTGAATGTGTAATTTATTTTCTAAAAGAATGGCATCACCACTGGGAAATAATTAGTCACCTAAAATGACAAAAACTAGTAAACTTGTAAACTTGTAAAATGAAAAGAACAAAGTATATCTCTTAAGAGATGACTATGTTCTTGCTTTATTGTCATTTATCAGGCTCTATCCTGACCAGTGTTGTGTTAGTTACAGTTACTACTTATGTCATTCAAAAAATAACTCAGTTACTTTGTTTAATACTTACACCAAAAAGTAATTGCTGTTAAAAGTAACTTCTTAGATATTTAGTTACTTCACAGAAAAACAAGTGCAACAAGTGAACTTTGCAACACTGCCCCATGTGCTGTTGCATCACCGCTGAAAACAGAACCAAGTTCACAGCTGCCGGCCAAAATGTATTAATTTAGCTAGTAATGGACAAACACACCACAGGGTAACAATAACTGAGTTACTTTATTTAAAGAGTAATGCGTTAGAGTATTGTTACCGACAAAAATAACGGTGTTACAGTAACGCGTTACTACCCAACACTGATCCTGAGAGTGAGTGAGTCAGTAAATTTCACTTTCCCCTTTATCTCTGTTGTCAGGACCACTGACCTCAGTATCTTTTTTCTTTTTTTTACAGGATTCTATTATTACCTGTAGTAAATTTCTTTGTATGTTTGTAAAGCTGTATGTCCCCCTAAATTATTGTTTGAGAACATACAGTATTTTACAAAGGTCTTGAGCTACTCAGCCTTCATTTTCTTCACCTTTTGCTACCAAGAAACCAATCTCTTGAAATCTTTTAAAATGCCCTTGAGAAATAGTTTTCCAGACTTTAAGGATTTCAAGGGTTTATTTATTTATTTAAGCTTTTTCAGTCCTTCAGTTCTTGTACCTAAATATTTCCAGAGAAAGTGTTTTAGGTTTGTTATGTGCTTAACACTGACCCATGAATCATACAGCTGCAAGGCAGCTCAAGGGATGAGTCAGTGTGCATTTGGTTTCTTTAGACACTCTCTTGCCAGCAGCCTGCTGCATCTATGTGAAGTGCCAGGTATAACACTTTAGCAGAAATAGTGGAGTATTTTTGCTTCAACAAAGAGATTTTCAAAGAGCTTTTAGCTGACACCTTGGTGTTGTGACTAAGTCGTACTAAGACACTGTGCTGAAGTCAGCACAGTAGAAAAACTGTTTAGCCTCTTCCACACATGAGTGACAAGATAGTTGACCTTAAATAAACTTAGACCACCATCTGCCACAGGCAGAACATAAAAAAAATAAAACACAACACCCTAACAGTTGGGGGGGAAACTAAACAAAATGAAAACTTAGCTCCTACACTTGATTTATCTCTGAATTGTGTGCAGTATGTCCTTTAAGAAAGAGGAAACGGAGAAGTAGAAGACAAAAGGAGAAGTGGTAAGCCTAAAATCTCATTACAGCAAATGAACAGAATCTGGAAGCGATGCCCTTAAAAAAAATATGAAAAACCAAGTAAAGTTTTAGAAAAGCATCTGGCTTTTCAGCTGATCATTCTACTGTTTGCTGAAGCCTTATCAGAAAGGGTTTTCAAGAAGCCCTTAAAGAATGGGAACTGGGTGAAAAGGCTAACTTATGCTAAATGACAAATCAGATAGAAAATTGGCTTTTCTATAAACTAAATTTGTGTTCCTAATAATAAAAATCCCCTAGTTCACATGTCCCATGTCTCCTCGGTTTAAGGTTTACTGTGCATTGTTTTGTTTGGGGTTTTTTGGGGACTTTTTTTGTTCTGTTTTGTTTCTTGTTTTTGTGAACCGTTTCCGAACAATCCTTTAACTTTAGATTACCTGCAACAATTTTGAGTTTTAAAAAAAGACAGCAGCAAAATGTTTATGGATGTAAAATAGAAAAATAAAAATTAACCTTACTGCCTTTCCTTGTAAATCTGTTTTCAGATTATATTTATGCCTACGCCCTGTCCAAGACCTTGACAAAGATTTCATCACCTGCAACTGTGGGGCTCTACTCTTCATGTCTGGATCGAATTAACATGATCCTCAAACAACTGGAAGGTATCTAAACAGTATGTCGCACCCTGCAGGTTATTTATTAGTCAGCCACTTGAGTTTATAACACTGTTTCTGCATCCACAGAGTTAGCTATGAACATAGTGTGCAGCACTATAGTATGATGACAAAAAAACACACCTGCTTACAATCATGCAGTGTGACACAACTTTATAAATGCAGTTAGAAAATAGCCAAGCTCCTTCTTGATTTGTTAATCAACCTCCACCACCTCAGAACTGGCTCAGGTCTTAATGGCTTCCTCACAACCGGCTGACTGAGAGTGAATATTATGTGTCTGTTCTTCAGGGCTGTAGGGAGATTCTCCTACACAGTGTACAAAGAAAGATAAAAAAAAAGTTAATCTTAGCTAAAGGCATGCACTCATCACACACGTCATCATTTTCTAAAAGCATTTCAGTTAAATAAGAGGTCATTAGAAGTGGCTTTTAAAAGGCAGCTGTTTAAGTACTTGTTATGTACACGCAGTTCCCTCAGTATTCATGTATCTTTTGTTACAGGAGTATCTGCAAACCAGAAAAACAAATCACTCTCCACAAATGAGTTCACCTTGCACATAAAATATGTTGTGAGTCAAACCTGATCAGGGAGTGACACTGAGCAGACTGAGTGGTGCGGGTGCAAGTCTGGGTGCAGGTGCAGCGGAGGGGTCCAATAGAAAAGACAAGTTATTTTGTGCTGCAATGAAGGTCCTGTGGTGAAAGGATAATATCTTTTATTTTTAACCTTGGCAGATTTACTGCGTATGTTGGATAAGCTTGACGCTCACATAATAAAATCCACAGAATAATGAGGCGTCAAGATGTTGCGAGACAGATGATGAACACTGTTATTCATGAACTCTACATTCATTATTTTTAATCTTGTCTTTGATTGTTAGAATATATTTCTGCACATTTGGATTTAGTGTCACGCTGCAGGGCATTTTATCAATTGCTGAGCGCCCCAATGAATAACATTCACCAACTTATCACTTTGATATTAAACAGAAAAATCAGAATTTTTTTGGTTTGTTTTTTGTTTGTACATCCAATCCAAACCAAATTTGAATTTTTTTTACATGTCTAGAGATATTTCTACCTTAATTTCTTATTACACTTAAATGCACCTCAGCGACCTACATGTGCCACAATTTAAATATTTTTTTTGTATTGTTTTTTTCCCCCAGATAACATGGATCGGGAGGCTTTAAAGATTGAGCAAGAATACAATGGAAGAAGGAAGCCCCGATCTATTTCTTCGTGTACTGGCTTCTTTGCCCTTTTTTTTCGTCTGTTCTTCTTCAAACCTGTTTGGACAAAGGAAAACCAGCGTCAAGGGAACATTAGATTCATTTATGTGCACTTTAGTGCCTGGCATTTTGCCGGCAGTGACCTGCTGTGGGCTGGGATAGCCATACGGCTGTTTCAGGCCATGCAGATGAGCTTTGGGAAATTAAAAATTGCACTCTATCGGGTGGTTCAACATGATGAAGAAGAGGAAATTAAGGAAAAGGTTTGTCAATTCTCTTAGCTTTTCCTTAATGAATAGACACATGTTTTTTTGGCCTTTTTGTCTTTTCTTTCGGAATGTGAAGATTTCTTTATGCTAGCAAATAGTCTGCAAAGTTGCCAGCCCAGAAAGTTGTTTTGTCTGGAGAAGACACTGCCTCTGACTGGCAACCAGTGCTTCACTTTCCTTTTAATTACTTATCTACCACACGATGTAACACAATAGCATAAGACCCACCTAGAGGCTAGTTGACTCAATCAAAGTGCGTCTGGACAGATATTATTATTATTCAATTCAAATATTGAAACCTCTTCTAGTAGTGTTCAGAAAAATAATATGGGCTCTTGTAACATAAACCACACAGTCGCACCAGCAGCTCTGTAATGCTGTAACCTACCACACACACAGACACTCACATTAACACTCACAGTTGTGTCCTAAATATTAACAAAAGTATGCTATCATACTCACAAAAACAACTTGCTGAACCCAGTGAAGCAGGTAATGGTAAATATGCTCATATCTTTACTTAGCATCATAGCTAATGAACTGTTTTTACGTTTGTCATGAATCAAGCCTTCGTATCCAGTCTGTTTAAGCTTTGAGATCAAACTGCTGGACATTATGATTATATGTTCAGCTGTGTTTTGTTACCAGGACACTTTCTGCCAAGGGCCATCACTGTATAGTTTTATGGATGCCACTGATTTTATGTTTTACTTGGGTTAAAAATAAACAAATAAATTTGCCTCAAATGTACTGGAATAGGTCAAGTCTAAGTAATGAGTGTATCTAATCCAAACTAAAGTACATCTACCTTCAATAAATGAAGACAGGTGTTAAAGTGATGGACCAGATTCTTGACTAAGGGGATCCAGTGGCTCTGTTTTGCTGTCAGGAGCAGTTTGTTTGAATTATTTTTAATGTCACTGCACATAACACAAAATAGCAGCACCACAGTTGCATTAATATCAAGATGGGAGTTAGTTTTCTTCTAGGATGTCAACGTCATTATGACCCACTTCACACATATTACTTGAACCCTATCTTATAACCTTAGAGTGCAAACATTATCAGGCAGTTAAACGCTAATGATAGATTTTAAAGCAAGACAGCACTTTCCAAAACCATCATCAAAACATCAGATGAAGGAATAACTTTAGAGTAGAGTTACAAAGATTTTGAGACTCTCAGAACATGAGATGGCATTCATTGTGCCACCTGTCTGCATGTATTGACAGAAAATTAGTTGTGACCCATGAAAGACAATAAATAAGGAGACAGGAACACAAACAGCTAAGGAAAATGATGGTCAATGAAGCAAACCTTACTGTAGCTATGGCGATATTTCAGTATTTAGCAGAACCCTAAAATGTAAGCGAATAGTAATTATCAGCTGTTTATTTTATTTGGACTGGGTTTTTTTTCTCTAACCTGCTTCTTAGTGGATCTGTTATATTTTTCTTTTCTAATCTTAGGTTGTTGCAGATGGCATTTCAAATGACTGGAATTCAAAGAGGATTTGCTGCTGCCCTCTGTGGTGTCTCATCTTGTTTTTTCTCCTGGTGTTAGTCATCTTACTGGTACTCTTGTTTATTAAAGGTTTTCCTAAATCTGAAGATGTACCACCCGATGGGGACGATAAAAGCGATGGAATGGGTGTTGTAGAAGGTCTGTTCATTGCCACATTAGGAGTTCCTGCAGCAAGTGCACTGAAGTTTATCTTTCAGATAGGTAAGAACATGATCCTCAGTCAGGATCTGAACATTAAAAGGGGGCTTGACAATGAGCAGATCAGCAGCCAACTGGGCTTCATGAACAAGGTTAGGACAGAAATGTGGTTTTTATCTCGCTTCATCCAGTTCATGGAGGTGTTTGAGAGGAGAAGGATTCGTGTCGTGCTGAAGATCACCAATCTGGACCGCTGCTCCCCAAAGAAAATTGTTGCAGTTCTTGAAGCTATCGACATACTGCTTTCAGATCAGGAGAGCCCGTATATTTCCATTCTGGCAGTGAATTCGTCTGTTCTTTTAGAGAAAGTCAAGTTTGCAGATGGCTGTTTTTGCAAAGAGGACCGAGCCCATATGCTGTTGAATCGCATAGTCACTCTGCCTTTCACAATCCCACCGCTGAACAATGACTTAAAGCGCAATTTATTTTACAGCATCATTAGCAATTCGAAATTCCCACAAAGAAACATGACACTGTCATCAGATGTGCCTTTAGTGAAAATTGCCTCGCGATCAAATGAGCCAAATCCACTGATCAATAAAAATACGGCAGCACTGGATGTAGAGGAGGAGGAATTAGAAAGTTTAGTTGGCAGCATCCTGAAAAGCAGTGAAAGGAAACTAGCAGAGTACATGTTAGATGATGCCATCTCTATGAGGAGGGTAATCAACTCTATTTGGGTGTCTACAATAATCATGAAGACCTTGAACAAAGAGTTTCCTAAACCAGAGGATATTGCAGGATGGGTGGTCTTAGCCAATCAGTGGCCCTGTAGACTCAGCTGGATCATCCAGTGTGTGGAGGATGCCAATCAGAGAGCAGTCATCGATGGAAAGAATGCATGCGCTGATCTTTCAAAGAGCTTATGGGAGGTCTTTAATGAGTCCAGGGAGGAGCTGTATGTCATGAGTGCCCAGATTGAAGACCTTCTTGAGCAGGATGGAGATCCTGAGATGTTTGAGAAATTACTCAAGGATGATGATTTTAAATTCATCATAAACAACTTGGAGACATTTCAAGTGGTGATGGTGAATCTGGATCAGTCGATTAGGAAGGAGCTGGCTCTGATCAGAGGAGCATCAAGGCTGAAAGTTTCCAGTTCGATGAGGAACCTGACTCCTCTGCCAATCAAAGCTCTCATCAAAATGAGCACGGCTGATATATGTCAGGAGGTCAGTATATTGACATTGAAGTTATATTCTTTAAAGGTTCAAACCAAATGTTGGTGCTTTTCAGTCCGTATTGATTAAGTGGCAAGAACCTAAATTAATTCTTTATGAAGGTAACTTTCAGGTAACATCCTCAGTGACTTAAAGTTAGCTACATTTTTAAAATAGTAAAAAGCTGTTTGTATTTGATGAGCTATGGGTGATTGATAAGAAACAGCTTTGGCGTGAAAATGGCATTTCTTTTTATGCTTCCCCTTATCTCATAGCCACCAAAGTTACTTTACATATACTATTATACGATTACAATAAGTATATATATATATATATTTATATA
>JBAMHW010000001.1:14319469-14358884 GCA_037177495.1 Rhadinocentrus ornatus
TTTCATGTTTTTTAATTGCATTACAGGAAATAAAGAACTTTATCACAATATTCTAATTTTCTGAGACAGTCCTGTAGATTATCTAAATATGGAATAGAAGTATTGCATTGGTGTATAGCTAATTTAAAGGCTCCAGAAATTGGCACAACAGCATGCAAAAACCTGACAATATGCTCTGGGGGACTTGATCTATTTATTTAAAGGGTTATTAATATAAACCTTGCAATATGTCACACATTTTCAAATGTAGGAATACAACACTACTGTAAGTAGTGCATTAATAAACAACCGATATTATTGATTACAAACCTCTACGTGCCATTGCTTGCCCATCGCATTGACTACACGTCCTTCAATAGGTCTCCTGCAGGCACCACAGATTGGTACACCCATCTTATCATGGCAAGGCAAACAGAAGAGCTCCCCCTTCAGTTCTCTAGCATCAGCTGTCAGCTCCTTCCTGGGGACAGAGAGAAGCATGTAAGCATGTAAAACAGTTAGTAGTGCTTCAGAAACACAGATAAAGAAAGTTTCTCATGTGATTTTCTGCTCTTTATATGGAGTGTGACAGACTGACCCACAGTTGTTGCAGTTAAAATGGTCTGGGTGATATGGGTCATTCTTAAAGATCAGCGGCTGCTCCTCAATGATAGCATGGCACTTCTGGCAAATATACTTCCCCAGGCCACGAGCTTTCTCGCGGTTATGGCATGGGCGACAAAGGTGTCTAGATTAACGGAGAAACAAAGAAAGAAAGAAAAAAAAAAAGAAGCTGTCAAGAAAGCTTATGTAGCCTCAAATAACATCTTCACATATGCCATAAAAGCTGCTCAAAATTACACTTTTTTGTTAAAATGATAAGTGAGCAAGCAGTTTATCAGGTGTAACACCTGATCTAGAGACTGTCGCGCTGTTGTATTAACTTTATTAGGATGGAGTACTTACCTGCCAGCATTTTTGACAAATCCCACATCAGCAAGCACAGCCTGACAAATGTCACAGCAAAAGCAGTCAGGATGCCAACTATTGTTCATGGCCTTGATGACACGACCAATGATAAACTCCCCTGGGAGAAAGAAACCATAACGGAGAGGTTAGCCTGAGTTTGATTTCAACATTCAGTAGCACTATATGCTGTCTTATTCCTTTATGAATGACTGTACAAGAGTTCCTAATTTATTAAAACTTTCTGCTTTAGATTCTGCAGAGTTCTGTCAGTGACATTAAACACAAGACCAAATCTAAATGCATTTCAAGGTTTTTCTTCATTCCTAAAAATGCATCTGGAATAGCGATGAACAAGGAGTAAATACGCTTCCTGTAGGAGCTTTAAGTATTCATTGATTGATTTTTATCTTGATATTATTTATTGTATTTTATCTTTCTATTTGTCCTTGCTCTTATATTGCTTAATAGCACAACACTATGCACTTTCTTGTCACTCCATCAAGTACCTGTATGTCAGGTTCAATGTATGGTTTTGTTTTGTTGGGGAATACCAAATGCTACCATTGTTTCTGTAAAACAGGTCTACCCACAGGTAAAGAAACCTTATACCCTTGATGCACTGGCAAATCCTAAGCAGAGGTGTTTGAATCCATAAGATGTAAAGGGACTTGACAGAGAAATCCTATGTTATAAATTGAATGAAAATATGTATAAATTGTAACAAACACATTTAATGCTTATCTAACAGAAATGATTACATACAGCTGTGTGCTGCAATAAAACAGTGTTTAGATAATGCACCAGTGCACATTAGGACATATCAATTTTGAAATGGCTATTACCTGGTCTTCTCGGCTTAAATCTAGGTTGGAAGGAATAAAAATAAGCTGTATATCCAACTGATATACAAGATGTTTTAATCTTGTGACCAAGCAATATTTTCGTGAATCTCGAAAATACAGCTGATTTGCAACTGTCAAACAACGGTTTATATTCATCCCTTCAAAAAGCACCAAAAAGCTTAAATCTGCCATATGATTCTTTGCAAAGGTGTGTGTTGGTTATTTCCAATAAAATACATTGATTCAAGTCAACCACTCAGGGGCATTTGACACTCACCACACTGGTGACAGCAAGGAGCAAAAAGCATCTGGAAGTCATGTTCACAATATTTTCTTCCTTCAAACTATAAAAGGTAACATTAAAAAAGTTTGTTACATAAAAGAGTAATGGATAGATAAACACAAAGTATGGCTTTGATGTCTTAAATAAGAGTGCTTAATATAGCATACCTCATAGAAGAGTCCTTCAGGAAACTGCTGGAAACACTGGGCACACACAAAGCACTGCTCGTGGTACAGTTCTCCATTACTATTGACTATCTTCTCAGTTGGAGCAAAGCCACTCTTACATCGCTCACATGCTGCATTGGCCAGGGCATTTGCAATGCTGTTGTATGACAACAAAATACATGTTAGTACATTATTCTTATAACATGTAGAGATGACATAACTGTAATGCTGCACTAGTGTTTAGCATTTCTCACATAACTCCTACATCAACGGTTGGACTGTTGTTAACAGCTGTGACTTGAAGAATGGAAATAATATGTGAACTCACTAACACTGTAGCTCACTGCATAGTTATCACCTAATTTGGTTAAAGGATTAGAGGAACTGGGGTCTGGTTGAGACTAAACGCAGGTTAAAAACATACAAATAATTATTAATGAGCTGTTAAATAACCAATTATTTTCATTATTATATTAATATACAGTGCCACATTTTCTGTATGTGCTTTTCAAAAGTTAAATACCAATTGTGACATAATTTAAGTTTAAATAAATATGCTAAAGTTTAGTTACAGACTACAACAATATCACAGGGAAACTTTATAAGAGCAACAGTTAATTATTAAATATTGTTTCTATTTCAAGCATTGCTTTCTGCCTTAAAAGTGACTTGAAAAAAAAAAGGTTTTCCCTTTAAGCTTAAAAGAATAATATTTAATAATAAATTTAAAGAGACAATGGACGGAAATACTTCACCCCAGGGTTGCCAGTTAAAATCTCAATTTAACTTATCTGGGCTAGCTTCTGAAAAGCCTAACTAACATGCTAATGGATCAATTTCGTTTACGATGGAGTGCATTTAACGATTATAAAACAAACCTTAAAATTGTTGCAAACAAAATATGAGATAGGAATAAAATCTCAGTTGATTCAAACGTTTGAATCAGTACAAGCTAAACTCTTTGCCAACTTTTCTCAAGTGGTTAGCTACGATGGCAAGCTAATCTGACGTTAGCTTTAGCCTAATGGAATCCAAAGCTAGCTGGTCGCTTACGAGTGAATATTAAGAATTTAGCGGTTTGTAACTAACTGGAAAAATCATACCTGCCCGTCATTCCTGCCACACCCAGCATCACCTTCTAGTAAGATAGCTGAAGAACGCGCCAAATGAAATTGTAGTCCTTCTCTCCGTTCAATGATTTCCCGAAGTTTGCCGACTTCTTACTCGGTCCATACCGAGCGTGAGCTGGCAGAAGGCTGGGTCCTCTCCCAGTGGGCGTGGCCGCGGTGGTCTAACATCATCATCGTTAGTTCATTACATCTGCACATCTGCACTAAACTGTTTGTCTTTATTTACAGTCAATGCTGTAGGTAAAATCGACCAGTTTTACTTTTGACCAGGACTTCAGAGTCTATTATTATAAAACTCGAATATATTTTAAAACATAGTGGAAAGGAGGAAGATTGATACATTTTGATTAATAATGTATATTTTTTAATAAGTAACGTTGTGTGCTTTTTGGATTGATTCCCCCATTATATTTGACTCCGTTACTACTAATGCATTAAATTCGGGATCTAAAAACTATGGGGGCAAATATTTATCAGAAAGGGGACATTTTACATTTGACCCTTACTAAACTGTTGACCACATTTACATAAAATCTTCAACATTCAGACATTAATTATAAAATAAACTAAATTAATAAACCCAAGTTTTGTTACCAATAGAACATTCACAATATAACAGATGTTGAAACTGAGACATTTTACCATCCCATGGAAAATATTAGCTCATTTTAAATTAAATGGCAGCCACACAAAATTAAAAAAAGTTGGAACTGGGGCAACAAAAGGCTGAAAAAGTAAGTGATACAATCAAAAACAACTCTAGGAGCACTGACAACTAACTGTATTAGATGGCAACAGGTCAGTAACATAACTGGGAATGAAAGGCATTTCAGAGAGGCAGAGCCTCTCAAATGGAAAGATGGGCAGAAGTTGACATGATTCTCTGGTGGAAATCAGTTTATGTATATTTACATTTAACACAGTGTCCCAGGTTTTTGGAATTGGGGTTGTTTTATAACATATATTTTTATCAGATAAAAACTTGGCATATGAAATAAATTCTAAGGCAAAAGTAAGAGAGACTAAAACCAAACACCACTGAAGGGGATTCACAGGTTTAAGTATTAAGATTGTGCCAAGAAATATGAGAAGAAATATTTCAAAGAGTGTAACCAGCATGTTTCCGTATAAGAAACATCACTTATTGCCCTTTTTAAATCCCAAGACCTAAACAGTTTATTAGCTGCAGCTGCAAGGGAAGGCAATAAGAGATGTATTTTACCTGATAGGTCTTAATGTTGGTTTTAGGGTGTCCGCTCTTGCTGCCTGTTTTTATGTCCTTATGTTTACTGTTGTTCAAACTTGCCTGGAAACAAATTGGCTTACAGATAAATGATGTAAGTGGGAAGTTTGCTCATTTTACACTGTGTTTCCTGATCTGCAAACACTTTATAGGAACATCAGAAGCTTAGTCTTACTTATTCGATTGTGTTACATGATCAATTTTAAGTAAGACAACTCACAGTGGTAAAACTATGTTTTTCTGCTTCGTAACAAAAGTGACACTTGGCATATTTGTCAATGTAGACAAATGATATTATGAAACATGCAAAACTGACAAATATAGTTTAGAGCAGGGGTGGTCAACGTCAGTCCTTGAGAGCCACAATCCTGCAGGTTTTCCAAGTTTCCCTGCTCCAGCACACCTGACTCTAATTAAATGAATCCAACAGCCTATAAGGATCTGCACAATGACTCATTAAGTGTAAGTCAGGTGCGTTGGTGCAGAGATGCATGGAAAACCTGCAGGATTGGGGCTCTCGAGGACCGACGTTGGCCACCCCTGGTTTACAGCCTAAGGGAAAAAAAAGTTAGAGACCTGTAAAAGAATAACATGAAAACAAGCATGAGAAAGTTACCAAAATAACTGCATTTCTGAAGTCCACATATCCCCACCCTCCAGTTGTTGTTTTTCTGCCAAGAAAAAAATAAAGTCTGAGGGACAGTTCAAAGAAACGCATGGCCAAAACTAAAGTTCAGCTTGTAGACTTCTAACAGAAAGCTTTCATATTCTGATTATATCGTCTAAACACATGGAGGAAGATAGATACTGGTCTTCATCCACATTGTTAATGTGTCATTCCCAGACTACCACAGTTAGAATAAGTTTGATTGCCTTGTACGGTAACAAACACTTGACACCATGATAAATTCCTTGTAGTGTCAAGTACAACATGCAAATATATATACAGAATAAATAAGCAAAAATAATAAAATAAGATAAATAAGTTATGAATTGGTCAGGGGAGTGTGGGGGGGTCTCCTGGGGGTTAGGGCACTCTGTACATGTGAGAATAATTAATTGAACCTCATCTGATGACGAGGACTAATTGTAAATTGACTTGGCCAAACCATTGACAGAATACAGATATCAATGTTTATTTTATAGAGTTGCCAAAAAACACATAGCTGTAATTGTGTACAACACACATGTTGTAGTTTTTCTGTGGTAACTAACCCTTCAGCTTGTTACAATGTGCCCTTCGTGAACCTTCCAAGTTAATGTGCTGCACACATGCACAAGCCCATGTAAAGTTCCAGTTTGGTACTAGTTTTCATTAATATATTCTATTTATGCCCACTCATGATTAAGCTGTTTGTATACAAAATGTTCTAAATGCAATTGCGTGTTGGCGATACACAAATGTCACATACACCATAAACAAGTGAAATAAACCCAACACAAAATATGCTTTCAGACAGGCTTTTTTTAATGTAACTATACAGTTTACTCAAATATCACCTCTTTGGAACAAGTACAAGTTTTCTTTCAATAAATCTCATTTCAATGTTTTCAATCAGCTAAAATAGAAGAAAGGAAACCACACTGCTGGTTTTTCTATAAGGAAACTGCCGCTGTCACTCAGTCTATCCTCTGAGATTACTTCATCTTCATGCACCAATAAGAACTAAGTATAAATGCAAATACAAATTATAATGCATCTGACAAGTTTCTGGAAATGCAAAGCAAAATTAACTGCATGTGAATAAAATAAGTCCACAGCAACCTGGTAGAACTCCAGAAATAAAACTTAAAATTAAGACAAAATGGGTCTATTACATTGCTGCAGAATATTAATGCAAAGTTGTTTTTGTTTTTTAAAATAAACTATTTCAAACAAAAATATACAAAAAGAGACAAATATGAGTACTCTAAACTGACTTTCCAGTAACGGAACATGAGGATTTAAGAGTCTCATTGCACAGCTCAACGGCCCTGAAAGTGTTATCTTTTTTAAACAAGTCCACAGGGAACAACATCCTCGTCAACCACCACCTCAACACATCTCTCAGTTCTGGTTTCACTCTGCTGCAGCAGATCCATAATGAGACGCAACTATTTCATGCCTACACATTCAGTTACATGAACAATGAGCTGCCACATTAGGACACACTGGGATATATGGCATCCCAGCATGCAACAGCTTCCATCTGGTGCGTCATATAATGTTTTCATACAAGAGAAAAAGGTGATCCAGAGCTCATATGTAGTTTTAGTGATCAGCTATGTTGTCAACCATGTTTTGCCAGAAGGATTTTTGGACGGAAAAGTTTTTTTTCTTCCATTTTTTCAAGTTGAAAACTGTTTCTTAAAACCAAATTGACTACCAAAACAGTTCCAGGCCAGATATTAATAGAGAAACGTTATTGTTTTGCTACAATTTGTGTTAATTTCATGTCTTCATGATACAAAAGCTCATGTTGCTAAACCCTTTATTCGAGAAAAAAAGTGCATCAAAAAGAACCCGTTGTATGTTCAAACATACTGTATAATGTTCATAATTAAAACCTTTGTGCCATTTGTTTTAAATATAACTCTCCAATATTTACAATTACAAAAGGAACATGGGCCAGACAATGCATAAACAGATCTATTGTGCATCACACTGAAAAAATGTGTTCAAACATCACCTTCAGATATTTACAAAGCATATTTAGTTAGATGATCATTGCTACCGTCACATGTGAACACCGTCTTCAATAGTGGCTATTAGAAAAGGGGAATGCCTTTATCCTTGTCCAATTAGTGGACAGAGAAGATAGATTTATTTTTTTTACATGACAGGGACTCAGAAAAAGACCTGACGTAGTGCAACGCTGAAAAAAAACAAAGCAAAAAGCAAACAAATGTACAAATTATAAAGAAGCCACATGTGCTGCTAAAAACTGAAATTTTGAAGAAGTTTGACTGAATTAGCTTATTATGGTGATTATTTCCATCTTGCGTACGTACTGCATTTTCTGCTACACTTCCAGACTATAAAGACATGGTGCATTAAGTGCAAAGATGACAACCTTTAAGGATATTAATTTCTTAGAAATTTCACTAAAATAAAATTTTTTGGACTTAAATCAAAAGATTTATACTTAAATAGTCATAAGGCCAAATTTATATTGATTTATGTAAAAAAAATATATTGATCTGTCTGCATTTCATAAACACAAATGTAGTATGCATCACTTTGTGTACAATCAATTCCCAATGAAAAGTGTCTCCCTGAACAGCCCTGAAACACTATACATAACCAGCTTGCAGGGCTCAGGAGGACATGGTTACACAAAACGATCACTTGTATGAAAATAATCTTTTAAATTAAAAAAAATTTTTTTTTATTAAAAAGTGAGGTGAAGTTAGAATTAATGCTACAAGTTTTCAAAAGCAGATGAGAACCCAAACAGGGGGGAGGGGGGGGGGGGAAGGAGGGGGGGGGGGGGGGGGGGGGGGGGGGGGGGGGGGGGGTGGAGAGTGAGGTGGAAAGTTTTTAAAAGGAGAGGGGGAACCAAAAAGGTTCCCCCCCCCCCCCCCCCCCCCTTTCATGTATTCAGATAGAAAAAATATGTTGTTTTTTTTCTAAAGATAAAAAAACTTCTGGGCACATACACACACACACACACATACAACTCTAGAAGCCTACACATTCTCCCACATTTCTACCATGTGGGCATCATGTCTGGAAACCAGACGCGACCCAAATGCTTTGACACCTCCCAGTGGATATCATCCAGCTCATAACGGTGATCTGGAACCAGCACTTCCTCCATGATGGATAACTGTGTCAGTCTGCCTCCGCACATCTTCACAAACTCAACAAAGGCGCTGCAGGACACTTCGCACTCTCCCAGGCCGATGGCGGACAGCTGCGTGCAGCGCTGAGCGATGCGGATGAGCTCTTCATCCAGCGGCCGCAGTCCGTTGGCGCACACCACCAGCTCGACCAGACGCGGGCAGGTGAGCCCGACGCGACCCAGCACATCTTTACTGACAGAGCGGCCGAAGTACAGATGTGTGACGGGGATTTCGTCACGGAAGAAAGGGCCAAACTCTTCCTCGTAGAGAAAGAAGTACATGACCAGATTAAACTTGGGAGAGTGGCGTACCATGGCGTCCCAGCTGCTCTTCTTGATGGTGTGGAACTGCTGGCCTGGATTCTCACTGACCACGTCGATGCGAAGGTGCTCGAGGTGAACGTGCTTCTCTGAGGAAAGCGCAATGAGGAGCTCGTCGCTCAGCAGATGGTAGTTGAGAGCCAGTTCTCTCAGGCCGTGGCACTGATCTGCCACACACAGGATGCCTGGAAACAGGAAAAAGTGGATTAGAAAAGAATCCAAACTGGAACTGAGTCATGCATCGTGTTTGTGTGAGTCGAAGTTACACAAAGTGACAAAAATTTGCAAAGTTGTCCAGCCAATTTGGTATCCAACCAGGTATAATCCAAAATGTCACTATGCCTGCCAGTTTTGTGTCATTTGGCGTGTTGTTTTTTGCAGTAGTGAATTCAATGTGTTCCAACATTTCTGTTCCCCAATGTTGTCAGCAAGTAACTAATTATACATGTGCATACATGTAAAAAGGCCTGTTCCTGTGGTTAGCACTAGCACTAACGTGTCTAGGTCTGCTCAGTGCCATGCAAACAAATAGGTAACTGGTGAATAAAAACCAAGAGAAAAACCTTGGGTTCTTCTATCCACGCAAAAATATTACACAGTCATTTAAAATTCTAACCCTAAAAAGGCATTTTCTAAACCGTTCAGCTTCAGTGGCCACATTTAGCATTTGAACGTGAATGATAGCTGCAAACACAAAGAAAATCTACAGTAATCACAATACATTGCATTTACAGGGTCCAAAATATTTGCAATGTCAGATGAGGTTTCCATTAATCATTTCCCAGTAAGAATATAAACCTTTTGCTCATTAGCATTTGTTGTATATACAATACTGGCTATGGAATAATTAATTGTTAATCAATACCATCAAAACTATCTGTAATTTGTAATATCTATCAGTACCTGCGGGTGAAACATGAGGGCAGCTGCTCATTTTCAGCAGCTTGAGTGTGTCACTGTTGTTGGCCACCAGGACTTTGAGAGAGGGGTCATCAACAGGTGTGTCATCGATCTTCAGGGAGGACAGGGACTTGGAGTTGACAAAAACCACCGTCAGTGCTGAGATGAAGTGAGACTGTTGGATAAAATGCAACAAACATTTAGTGTCCTTGAGTGGCAGTTTTATTTGCCAAGAGAATAAGAAACGTTGGATATTTACTTTAGAAATTAAATATACCCACAGCGCAGACAAAGCTAGCTAAAACCTAAAGCTATTTATTTGCATTCTTGCACAAACCAAAAGCTTAAATTAAACAGGAGCACAGCCCGACTAATTAGTGAAAACTGCAGGGAAAAAAATAAAAAAGCAACCATGCAAATATGAAGCCACACCACCATGTGTGGGATTCCGTAACAAAAGGTTGACAGCGCCATTTCAAGCCTGGAGTTCTTCAATTCTAGACCTTTCTGCAGGTTCTTGGCATTATTCAGTCCAGCTGCATGTAGACATTTGTTAAGGATCAGAGCCACAAACTGGTCAGCTGTCACATCCCTTCAGGCTCACCTTGGGCATCTCCATGAAGCTGGGCCTGGCTGTGGAGATGAGCCCCAGAGTTTTCAAAGAACAGTTTACAAGCTGAGAGAGGATGTCACAAGCTGCCTCTGCGGACTCTCTGCTGCTGTCCACCTAAACAACACAAGGAGAAAATTTAAATAATCCACTTCATCGCACACTCATCTTCATCACTATGACAATGTCCAAGTCTCCATCATACCTTGAAGCTGACATACTGTAGGTGGTTGGAGTGTCTTTTGATTATCTGTTTGATGAGGTCAGGGTGCGTGGCCTTTAGGTAGGAGCTGGCCGGCTGATTCAACTCAAACTCAAAGCAGCGCCACAGCTCAGGCATGTGGAAGGCCTGATTCCAGCCTCGGCAGACCTGCAGGTGCAACAAAATTCACCTATTGTCAGAAAATTAGGGAGTTGTGTAAACCTGTACAACAACTCTTTTTCTTCTGTGGGAAACTGTGGGAAAAAAAATTTCTAATCCTTTGACAAGCAGGCAAAATGTGACCCAGGGGAAACAGAAAACATTTAACCTTTGTGGTCTCGACAACATTGTGGATAATGTTATCATTACCAAACTGTGACATTTAATTTAACCTCTCAGCAGGAAATAAGGTTTGTGTATGGCAATGTTGTCCATATGAATAGTAACTAAATTTAGCTTTACAAATGTGCAATGTGGGTAAATCCACAATAGCACCAGATCTCAGTAGCAGACATATTCTTCCTGGGTTGCATCTGAATCTGTTTTCTTTTCCCACAGTTGATTGGTTCATTAGGCAACACGACATCAGCTGAGAAAAACAGAAACAACAAGCAATGCTGGTTTAATGGCACAGGGAGGACTAATGTTGTTGCTGAATATGGTTAAATGAAGCATCCTGAAGGGTTATTTTGGAGATCTGCTATCTTTGTGTTTTTCCCTTCGTGGCGTGACTGCTGAGCAACTCATACACAAATACACTTAACTTTTATTTGCTCTGTTTTATTCCTGCGTCTCCAGCAAGCAAGTTGCATTGGCATGATTACACATTTATGTCGCTTTAAAATTATGTTAAATTCAGGCTTGTGTTTGATTTGTCAAAAGATATTTACACTTCTTCCCATTTGGACATCAGCTAGAGTAATGTCAGACTGAAGCTGGAGTGTAACAAGATGATGATTCTGTCACACATGAGATGAGGGAATGCTTAGGGGATGCGTACGCATCATTTCACTTAAAGCTAGCTGAAAATGAATGATCATAAATGAGTGGCTTGTCTTATTATTTCCCCCAGTCTTACACTATGTGAAATAATCTTATAGTGCTGCTGTCCAACAGCAGACAGTTCAGAGTGAGAGGCAAGCTGCCATAATAAACACATCTTCCAGGCAAATACTGTCCATTGGTAGCAGCAATAAAACCAACATTATGATCGAGGTACCTGAGAAGCAAACGCCCTGTCCAGCAGAGGCAGGTACTGGAAAACATGAAGCAGGATCTCCTGTGGCAAACACTCCCATCTGACTCCCTCCTCTTCCAGCTCGTTCTCCTTCCTCTGCTTGTGGGACCGTTTAAGCGTCTTCTGGCATCCATCACTGGGTCCACCTCCATCCTCCTGTTCACTCTCATGGAGACCTCGTTTCATCCTGAGTAAACATAGGAGGAATAATAATAAAATCCAGATTGGGACAAGTTAACAAACTCTTTTTTACTTAACATGCAGATCTTTTTAATATTGAGCTTGCATTCTGTATTCATGAGGTTAATAGATGGTTGTAAATCTACAAATACTTTTACTTATATTATAATAAAATGCTGTTATTTAATTTACTTAATAAGCTACTAACATACTAATTTATAGTCATTTATTAATTTAACTTTCCATTAAAAGACATTATCCTATAAAACCTAATATTTAAATATCGCTAAAATGTCCATAAGATTTTTATTTATATGCTTCAAGAAATATGAGCAAAATAAGCCATCAACACAATAAGTGAGGGTTCCTTCTCTCAATCTACAGAGCATCACCTGCAGTCTCACCAACCAAACCTGACTACTGGCTGAATGGAGCCTTACAGCTAATTTGCATGCACTGTGAGGAACCATGAAATGAGAAGTTGGCAAGCTACAAAATTAGCACAAGATACATTGAGACCATAAATATAGCATGGTGGCGGAACTAAATAAGATTATTTAAGGATTTTTGTTTAATACAAATACTTTACAACACAAAAAAAGCAGATTCTGTAGTTTACAGACACCGTAATGTCCAGTCAAAGATCCCAGACAACAGTTAGCAATTCTTATTTTCAACATCCACTTGGGGCTTTTGTAATAACAGCACATTTATAGCACATGGCTCTCCCAAGGCTCCTCTGAGGTGCACAGGTATCTGCCAGTTGAGCCTTTTGTCGTTTCCTCCACCGTCCATCATTACAGGCCTTTGTCTGGGTCTTTGCATAGCGTGATGCTTGCTGTTGCAAGATGAGCTCACTGCAGTCAAACAGCCTTGCTCCACACGAGACATCACCCCTTTGAAGATTAACAAGAACCGAGTTGTGATGCCCTAAACGTCTATCTATAAATATGGCTTTAAGCTCAACACCTTGGCAGTCAATTTCACGCCTCCAGGAACCCAACTCTCCTCTCTCCTTTGCAGCTGAAGGTCCTCAGGGCTCTTTAAAATCTTTCAAAGGATCCTACTCAAAGACAAGGAGAGTTTTACTACTACTGTTCATAAATTTCCATAATCAGTTATTCCTCTTCTTGAGAATAGCTCTCTGGTTCAAACATTTATGACTGATTAAACCAAGCATTAGAACTGTTCTGGTGGAGAAAGTTAAGGCAGTCTCATCGGCTGGTGGGCACAGCCAGATTATCATAATCATAGATCCCCATGCATTGAATGAGGAAAAGGGTGCATGGTAATTACTAGGATATACTAAGGCTATAACAAGTGTAATTGTTGTTGTACTTAGTGTCAAATACTCAAAGGTGTACAATTGTGATAAACAATGATTTAAGGAGATCCATAATTGCTGGACTGGGACATTAAATATACAGTAGTACTATAGATTTAGGCCGTTGTCATTTAATTTATTGGAGAACTCACAAAAACCTTCATGGCCATTTTATCCTTTTAAATTAATTCGTTGTAAAGAAATCCTGCTTGAGCTTGTGTTTTTATTAATGTATTGGCTATGGTACTATGATTATTTGAAATCCTGTTTCAATAATCTCATGCTTTATCTGCTCTTTCGGTGAAAACGTTGCACATGGAGTACACGCCTCTTTCTGCTTCTTCATCTAACACACTGCTAATCATTTATGTCATTCTGCTTTTAAACTCAAAGGTTAAAAGTCCGCTGAAATCTGTTTAAGTGCGCACTTGTGCTCATATATGTTTGTGACATGTAACCCGTTAATTAGCAGTTAGCTTAACCCAAGCGAACCATGGATCTTGCTATTAGCCAGTTGTTGCAAGTTTTCATAACCAAACAATCGTAAAAAATAATCAAACAGAAACTCAGCTTACTTGTTTAACTAGTCTAACTTTTGAGAATTAATCGCTTCTATCACCTCACCTGGCTTTCACCTCCACCGTGGGCTGTTTGTTTAGAGGTGATCACTGAACGTCAACCGGGACCAACACAAGAAAACTGCGTTCGAGCTGACCGACCGATCAAACACATTGGACCATACGACAGCACGGTGTGACGGGAGGTTGTCAAACACCGACAGGAGGCTTTCGAAATGAGATTTCCAAAATTGTTTGTTTCTTCCCGACGCCTGACCTAGTTTTGCTATACAACTCTGCCTCAGTACTGAGCTCGTCAGCTAAAGATGGCGTTTATGTTGTTGTGTGGAGCATTCAGAGGTCTGCAGTTATAGTGAACGGTCAGCAGGTGGAGCTGTTTAACTCAGCTCAATACAGATATAGAGGACCGAAACTGCCCAAATAAAAAATAAATGCAGACATCTAAAAACTAGCTTATGCACAACCAACAAAAGAACTGCTGAAGGTTCTGGCGAAGCTGACTGGGAAGCTCAGAGAACATTGCTTGGATTATTGAGATGAAAACTTTTCTAAACGTTTGCTGAAGATCGCAATTTAACCTTCAGAGAACCTTCTTTAAACCACCGTTTCCCCTCCTCTTCTCCCCGGTCCACCACAGATGCTAAATTAATAAAAATTACTTATTTGTTTCACAACAAAACATTACAGGCATGGACACACCCAGCCCAGCGGCCCATTGTTGATGGTCTCACATAGTTGCCATCCAGCGGTGGAAAATTGTGACAAGTTTTAGCTCTCTTTCTGGAGACATTGCCTGGTGATTGTCTCAATTTTGCAACTTTGTTCTTTAAAGGGTTAGAAGCACTTGAGGGGGGGCATGCTGGCTGATTTGTCCAGATGAAGCAGGTATAAGATGGCGTCTTCAACCCTCATCCCCATTACAATATGCAAACTGTAATTGGTCCTGAAAGGTGTTAACTTGCTTATTAGGCCTCTAAAAGACTCTCATGATGTTAAGATGTTAGGGCAAATGGTCTGTACTCATTTGGTTCAGATGGTTGGGATTTTTTAGGTACTGGAATGAGGCAAGAATTTCTCCCCAACACATAAAAGCAGAAGAGGTCTCCGTGTCTTCTGATGGAGGGAGATGAAGGTCAATGACTGGGTTGCAGGGTGACAGGAGTGGAGGTGTGATAGGATAGGCTGTAGGTTGTGTGATTGGAGGCAGGGGTGAACTGAACCTATTAAAGAACATGTTCAGTTCATTAGCTCTGTCCGGACCTCCAACAGTCTGGTACCCCTTTGACTTGAAGACTGTGATCTTTTTCATTCCTGACCACACATTGTTGTTCAGCTGGAGCTGACTTTCTGACTTTATTCTGTAGTCCTTCTTGCACTTCTCAATCTTTGTTTTGAGTTGTTTTGTGTTGTCTTCAACAACTCCTTGATCTCTCTCCCTAAAGGCTTTCTCTTTGATGTGTAGCAGCCATTTCAGGTCACTGGTGATCCAGGGCTTGTTATTGGGAAAGCACCTCACTGTTCTGTCCACACAGAAGTTGATATAATCTGTCACACACTCAGTCATGGCTTTAATGTCATCTCCATGCGGTGCACAGAAGACATTCCAGTCTGTGGCCTCAAAGCACCCTCTCAGAGCATCTTCAGCTTCATTAGACCAGGTTTTAATAGTCTGTGTGATGACTGGTTGCGGCTGAACAGATGGAGATGAGACGAACCAAATTATGGTCTGATCTTCAAAAAAAAAAAAAGGCAGGCAGAGGAGCTGTATGTGTTTTTAACATTTGCATAAAATAAGTCCAACATCTTATTTTCTCTGGTGGAGCAGCTGACAAATTGTTTAAATGCTGGTAATGTTGCGGAGAGGGAGAGGTTGTTGAAGTCTTCAGAGATTGCAATGAATAGGTTAGGATGCAATAGCTGATGACATCACAGGCTATGTCTGCAGCGGTACCAGGTGTGATATAAACCGCTGCCAGAATAACAGGTAAACTCTCTGGGTAAATAATATGAACGAAAACTCACAGCTAACAGTCCCTTGTGTATATCCTTTAAGAATGGCACCAAAGGTGGTTAAAAAATACTGCAATTTCACCGCCCTTTAGCTTTCCACTAACTTTTTTGTTGCAGTCTGCTCATCCAGTCTTAATGTACAATGTAATGTCTCAATGTACAGACACATCAGAGTCTGGGATGTATATGTGCAGCAATGCCTGTGTGAAGCACATAGTAACCTGTATTCTTTTTGTGACGTTGTTAGCATTTCAAGCCCGTCCATTCTGTTAGCTAGCAATCTCACGTTACCCATTCCAATGGTAAAAGGAAATAGTTTGAATTTCCATTGTGTTTCTCTCTGCCCCGCTCCTGCCCTGCATCCTCTTCATTTCTTCTTCAACTTGTTTGGTATTTGGTGTGTTATTTCTCTGATTATCTTGGTTTTGGAGCTTAATCAGTTGTTCTTGCTGGTAAACAACTCTTCCACTGCGATGGAAACTCATTACAACAGTCTTGAAAGAGTCCAAAGTAGGCAGAGAAATCACTTGAGTGAAAAAAATCTTCTTGAAAAACTAACTTTATCGTGATTTGTCTTGAAATTGAAATCAGATTATAAATAATTATAGAGTGCTTTGCCAAAGTCCTGAGTCCCCTTTTCTTAATATTTTCCTTCCAAGAAGCCAGACATTCTTGTAATCTCATAACATGGTTTTGAGAAATACTTAACCAGGCTCTCTGAAGAGCTGTAATGTTATTTTGTTGGACATTTGCTGCTTCATTACTCATTTTCTGTTGAGACCTTGTACCCGAAGCCACTTAATGCTAACCTATAAATAATTCATATGGAAATATACTGTTGCCACGTAAGAATAAAAATGGTTATTTAAATACAGTTTTTTATCTTATGTAATCTCCTTCTTTTATTTAAAGGACGGTCCAGTACGTCCTTTGTTGAAGGAGCTAATGAAGCATAATTTCCTTAGCATTTAGAGAATTCAGTCATATCATTGCTGTCACAACTGTAGTTATTTGACTCAGCAAGGAAATTTCAGCAGCAGGTTTTTACTCAGAAATATATTTTTACTAGAGACAGAAGGGACAGTGAAGCCATAAGGAAGAGATGTAATGTAAAACAATTCAAAAGTTTAAATAAGATATGCAAAATAATGATGAAACACTTAAATGAACCATAAAGGGGAAAAAGTGACAAATTTGAGATGTGAAAAACCAAGATCAATAGAAAACAAAAACAACCACAAAGAACAATGAAATGTCCTAAATGAGACCAAGCAGAGACACACATATAAAGACAAATGTCCATGGAAGTGTGACTAACACCTCAAATAATACATGTAGTGTTTTAGTTCTGCAGGTCAGGACTTTGGTTCCAGGCAAGAATATCATTGTCAAACACTGTATTAAAAAAACAAACCAAACATCACTACCAACAGGAGTCTAAATTGATTATCTTAATTTTTTATTAAAATGGGATGGTTTACAGTTTTCACCCTCCATATTGGCATCTGTGTAGAAAGCAACAAATAGGTACACATGCAGAATGTGCACTTTAAAGTATATGCACTTTACATATATTTATAAAATACAATATTATTATAATCATGATTATTTGAAGCTGTGATGAAGAAGCATTTTTAACAAGCTACATTTACACTTTTCAGAAGGTAAGATGATGTGAATAAGCTGTGACTTTTGGTCATGGGGGGTTCATTCAAACACGCAACGATCAAGTGTCCATGTTGGAAAAATATGTTTGCAGAAAGTTCCAAAAATGCATTGCACGTAGCCAGCTTCAATAACACAAGCACCAGAAAAACAAGCAGTGATGTCATCTTGTCATCTGAGAATTAAAGAAAATAAGTAAAAAAGCTGCTGTGGTGCAATCTGACAACATAAATGCAAGTTTGGTTGCACATAAAAACAGCATTTAGTGGCTTTACTGGTAAGTGTACACCATCCACAGCAGGTCAAAACAATCCGGTTAATAGTTTTTATCAGTTTTCTGTCATTTTTCCATAATGCACCAGTTGCCATTATAGGTGTTTCTCAAAGACAAATAGCTCCTCACAGCCAGATTTTTTCACAAACTATCATCTCAGGCAGATATTTAGTATCATGTGCTTGTGTAAGACTGAGCATGCAGTTTAGCAACATAAATATATTCTGCCTGTCTAAGGGGAATATTCATGAACTTCAAGCTGCCCTTTGTTTTGTGACACGTACACATTTAAAAAGCACTAAAGGACGAGGCAGTGCTCTGTGATGACAAGCCTATAAAGAATTTCAGGGCTTCTTTATGATAGAAAACAGCTGACCTCAATTTCTTTCCATTTTTGAGACAGGTGTCATGATTAAAAGGTTAAAACCATAACTCCAGCACTCCAGAGGAGGCAGTTATGAAAGCTAAGATGTATTAAGCCATATTGCATGTTGTAGGGCCATCAAAGTTGTGGATGACGAAAGGTTTTCTTTTCTGAAATTGTCAAACATTGAAAGAAAAAAAGCTTAGAGGTTAGGTTAGTAGATGCACTACTGTCATTTGTTTCCATTAGGAAACAATGTAAATGAGCCCCTCAGTCTCATTGCAGATGCAACAGACCGAACTACAAGTCTCTAATTATTCATTATAGTTAAACATTGTAATGTTAAATATTGTAATGCCAGAGTTCAATTAACCATTATAAATCATTGTATATGAGCACAAAATGTAATAAGTCTGCGTAGGTGTGCAGGACTCACATTAAAATACATTTTCTTAGCAACAGGAAAACTGAACAAACATGAACTTATCTCAATAAATTTGTTTGAAACCTGTTACACATTACTGCCACCTCGTGGTCAAATACTTTCTCACAGCGCCACAACACTTAAAAGCTGAGGAAAAATTACTGACTCACACAGACAGAAAAACTTTATATTAGTTTCACTGAATATTAGTCAAATTTATATGAGAATTTAAAATCATGTTTTGAACAAAAAAAAGAGGATCTTTGCTTAATCTTTTCATGCCCTTCCCTACTATTAAATTCCCACATTCCTAACATTTAAATGAACATACATTAAACGTTTAATCTTATTACAAGTTTGCACACCCTTCACGCATGCTTTTATTTTTACTTTTTTGCATGTCGTGGATGAGTTTTTGGATGGTCTTTGGATTTCAGTTTTTTGGATGATGCTGAGACAGACTTGGTTTCTTAACCTTTCCCTTTAAAAAGTTGTAGTAGGATTTGTTTTCCCTGCCTTTACTCGTGTGTGATGGATGCAACTTGTTTTGTGATGAGTACCATGTTGGGAACTTCACTTGCATGAATTTGTAGTGGCAATCATGCAGTTTATTTGGAAAAAAGTTCGCATGAATAGCTCCACCAACAGGCCTTCTCTTGTACAGATTTTGCATGCTGTTGACTCCTAAAACCAAGCTTTCATCTTTAGCCAGTATTCATCGGGCTTATTTTTATGGCTTTGATAAACACCAAGTCGCTGAAACTGCTTTTTCTCCTCAGATGAGAGCTTCTAAGCCAAGTCAGCTGCAGGTAAGCATCTTGAGTGTCGATGACAGCCAAAATATATTCAGTTATTAGCGTGGCTCCCTATGAGCAATATTACACTGCTTCAGCTGTTTCAACCACTGTCCAGAAACCACTGGTGCTCTTCTATAACCTCAAAATCTGCTTTAATTGTTAAAACCGTTCCAAACAACATAAAGCCATCATATACAATTAGAACAAGACTTTAAAAACCATTAACGGGGTTACTTGGATGTAAAACACTTGTTGCATTGAGGTTTATAGTTTCAGATCACTGCATTCGATCAGCCATTATGAAACTCAAATATCCCCAAACTCAGGACTTTTCTAATTTTTTTAATATTAAACTGTGTGATTTTCCACATGGGTGCTTTCAGTTTAGTTGTATGCTTTTTTGTCGTTTAACTGTACGTACTCTGGCCACAAAAAACAACTTTAACAGCAGCTGAAAGCAGAAGAAGTGGAAAAGCCTCAAAAGCCAGACAAAAATGTGCAAACCTGCAAGGTTTGCAACTAAGATTTTGTCATGTTTACCCAAGACATTTACGGATAACATTAAGATGATTTAACTAACTAGTCCGAGCTGCAGCCTTAAACTGCATTTACATATTAATCAGCAGGACTTCACATAGATTCATACATGATGAAGGCGATAAAGTTTCCAACTTAGAAAACATTTTAAATCTAATGGATTTTGATAAAAATGTTGCATGCGAGTCAGCAACTGACATACAAATACTGAAGTTATGGCTGAGGGGGACAAAGCAGCTGCAGTGAGACCAAATCAGAAGAGTGTAAAAGACACAGAATCAGCACTGAAAAATCTTTGTCGTATTTTAAATTAAAACCCAACACTGCAATGTGCATTTCAGGACAGTGTGGATACAATGAGTTGATCCGAGCAGAACTGTAGGAGATTTAGTATTATTTCATGCTTGAGAAATTATTGTAAGATTCAGACATTGTTTTGTATTTAAAACAGTGTCTCAGATTTAGGTTTACAACCATGAGAGCAAAGACAGGACGGGCACAAAACTCAGCTCAAAACTTCAAGTCTGAAAATGTGACATAACTGCAGCACATGAATAAATAGCTGAAATAATCAGTTTCTCTGTCAGACACATTAATCTAGACCAGCGTTCTTTGAGTCTCGTTACTCCACAGCAGATCCAGCTGTGGAAAAAAGAAAGATAATTGATGTTCTGTGCTTCTCGTTCTCCCCACAGTCCACAGCGTCCTCTTGTGGCTTGATGCCTCTGGTCACAGATCAGAAAATAGTGCGAAAGGTCTCGTTTCACGTATGGTTACTGCTATTAGTCAACTGTCTCTTTGTGGGAGAGTCTCTAACTCTCTGTGCAACACAGTGAGTATGGACAGGCACTCCTCCCGGCAGACACACCACGGTTGGATCACTGAAGGTGTTGTGGCACAGGTGGCATCCCTTCTTTTCTGATACAAAGATGGGCTTCTTACGCTCCTTCAACTAAAGAGAAAAACACAAGAATTACAATGAGTTAAATCAATAATGAGCACTTGAACTGAATAATAATTATTACACTTTTGCTTATTATTATTATACTAAGGTGATTAGTAAATTTGATTAAGGGTGACTTGCAAGTTCCCAATTTTCTCTAGAACTGATCATCATATGAGACACTGGATTAAATACATGGTTTTGCTCACAAGGTTGTGACAAGATTTCATGTCCTAGTTCATTAGCAAGAAGTGAATCTCTTGGAACATTTGAGCCATGAACTGCAACCTGTCAGACTAATCTTCTAATTAAAAATAAATCATTTATCTTCCTGTTAAAGTTGCCCTAAATGCTTTGTAAACTGGTTTAAATAAATAAATAAATAAATAAATCTTTTAACTAACCATAACAGCCCAAAGAATAAGCTAACTTGCTAAACAATGTGTTACTTGCTGCGTTTCTCACCCTGTCATGCAGCATCTGAACATTTTCAGAGTGTGCGAGCCCCAGAGTGATCTGGGAGGTGCGGTGAGCGTGCATGCTGGCTCTGATGGCACGATTCAAAAACGGCCGCAGCAGCTGCAACGACCAGCCTTCAGGGAGCATTCGTAGGACGCGGACAGCATCAAACACCTCGCCATGTCGATTTAGGAGATCCACAGCCGCCATTTCCAGCTGACCGCTGCTGCCGCCGTCTACTGCCGCTGCGTGACTTTTTCCTGCAGCGTTTCCATCAAGATACACCCCCAAGAGCAGGTGAAAGAGCTGCTGTTGATAAGCAGAATCTCGACTGGAGGACGCCCAGATGCAGAAGGCCTCAGCGGACGGGAAGTCTCTGAGCTTGTGCACCAGTATGTGCAGTGCTTTGTCATGTTCCTCCAACTTTCCGTGTAGTGTTGCACGCTCGAGTAGCAGCTGGTCACAGTTTTCCATTTTACCTAAACCAAAATCGCAAAACATCAAGAGTCTAAATCTTCCAAAGTCATAAAATGCACAAAGATCTCTGTAAAAAGAAATAAAATATTCCTGGCCAGAAACATAGTCAGATAATTTTCTTACCTAAAAGAAACTGTGCACGGTATAAGGTGGACTCCCTGAGCAAGGCTTGGAGTCTTTCTCTAGCTTTGGTCAGTTGCTCCTCATCTGCTGAGGACTCAGACAGCAATGACAAGACCCTTTCCAGGTACAACACAGCCAGGTGTGTGTGGAACTTCTCCTTCTGCATCCACAAAAAGGAGTGGAAGAGAAGATAGATTAAATTCTTAGTATGAACGCGTGTGAGCTTTCACCCAGATATTTCATTTACAGTTTATGTTGCACAATCCTGGAATTAAGAGAACATTTACTTCATGTACAGAGCACATGGGCAAGGATTGTAGGAAGTGTAGTCGGAGCTGCTGAGTCTCTTGTACTTTTATGCAGTAAATAATGAAACTGTTGCGGTCCTGCTGAATTTATCCATAACCGTGCTGTTCAATACTTAAGAAAGCCGACGTGCACCACGACTTCACGCGTCACTTGACCACGCGTTTATATTAGTGCACGTAGTACGGTTAAAAATATGGTTACTATTAAAAAAAAAACTACTGTATGCAACTTGTTTAAATCCAAAACAGCAATGGAGAATTCTTTAACCACAAAAAGAAGCACATGAGGTTGATAGGTGGACGCTCACAGCACACAGACAAACAATGCTGCTGTCCACCGTGCTGAAGGAAACAGAACGGATCAGCCACGTCGTTTGGAAGGTTTTTAGGGCTCCCCCTAAAGTATCAGCTGAATCCCGCTAGGGGAGCTCCTCTTCCCTTAAGGGGAGTCAAGCTCCCCTTAGCTCCCCTGTAATTCGAACCCTGGTACCCATCATATTTGTCAGAAACTGTTTTTAAATCTGCTTATCGTACCTGCATTTTTTTCTCCAGCACAAGGTGCTCCAAGTAGATAAGCAGTGCCTGGTTATGCTTTCCCAGGTATGTGATGACATCATTCGGGTTCAGCTCTGGCTGATCTTTACTGGAGGGCCTCTTTGTAAAGATGTGGACACCTATCTATAAATAAGAAAGAAAGGCAAGGCATCACAGCTGTAGTTTTACCAGTCTGTGAAAAACGTAAAAAAATTAAATAAAATAGGATCTATAGCTATTTGTTGAAGCCATTGAACTAGAATTTTTCTAAAGTGTACTTAAACATTTTTATTAATGTCTTCAAATAAAAATATTTCCAACTAGTCAAAACCACACTGAACTGTGCGTGTGTGGATAAGCTATTCAAAAATAATAAACTTCTTAAAAATAATCATGTAGTGCAGGAAGTGACAAATCAGATCTTTCCCAAAAATAAAAATCAACTTTGGAACAAGTTGCACTAATAATTAGATAGCAGAGTTACATTTTTGGGTAACCTACGGTGGGATCCTTCCGCAAGGCCCAGTCTGCATACTTCCACACGAGGTCCAGATTGGAGGAGAAACAAAGAAAGTCTACAATGTACTCAAAAAGATCAGAACGTGTAGAGTCTTGCAGATCCCCATCCACCACACGGATCCACAACTAACGGAAAAATAGAGGAAAATATTCAATTCTAGCCCAGATTTTACTGTAAGAACTAACAGAGAAACTGTAGGGACACATACCTGAAGTGCTGCCGAATCCTGAGTGTTGTAATGATACAGTAGCCCAAGTGCAAAATATCTGTGGGAGAAAAACACTGAATGAAGCTGGACGTCTCCTTCAGGATTACATTTTGGTGCAAAACTAATTAAATTGGCATGACTAAACTGGACACAGTATTACAGCACTAACAGGGTGTTAATTAACAGCTGAGGATAATGAAAAAGTATTTACCCAACAAAGCTCCATCTCAGACTATTCCCCAAGGAATGGCGCTTTTAAGAGTGCAATAACTAATGAAAATTATACCGATCCCCAAAGCGATCCTCCACTGTAAATTTATATGCCAATTTCCAGTTTCAAACATCCCCAAAGTGAGATCAGTAATTTACTATTTAATAGCATAATGGTTTCCAAATGTTTTAAACTAGGGTACAAATTCAATTCAAGAGATTATGGTAGTAAGCCTGTCATGCCTGTTGAGAAAACGCTGTGACTAGCTGGCTTTTAAAGTAAATTAACCATTTTAGAGATTTCTTTTCATTTAAAGTCATAAGAGCATACACACTTGTGATATTTCTCCAGCCATGGGACGCTGTCTGCTAACACACAGGCATTCTCTGAAGCTAGGAGGTCTAAAAGGCTCTCATGATCCTGTTCAGCATAGAGCTTTAACAGTGCTGTGTCCACATCCTCTCTGCAGCCATTCACCACCTCTGTGCTCCGTACCTATGTATAGAGAAGGTATAAAAACCACCACAACTTAAGGGGTGAAACCACAGCAAAAATGACTTGACTGAATTTTTAATCCAGTTACCTCTCCCAAATAACTGATAAGGAATTTTTTGCATCGTAGCACTTTTTCCTGAACCCCCTGTGCCAAATGGTTGAGATCTGCAAACTCGTGGAGAGGAGGGTGGCAGCGTGTGAATGAGGAGGAAGCTGGTAGCAGTAGTGGGTAGAGAGATATCAGCTCACGCACATCCAGCTGACCCTTCCTGAAAATGCAAGATTGTAAACGTCACATAAATGAAGGAATCAAGTCTTAGAGGCAAGGATACTGGAGGGGGAGGAGAGCAAAGTTAGAAAAGAAACGTAACTGCAATTTCTATTTGTATCAATAAGGCAGAAAAATTTAATATTATTAAAAAAAAAATATGTACAAATAAATCCTAAAACAAAAAACAATGCTTAACTAAAATTATTTCTAGAGGCATTAATGCAATTACAATATTTTGACGGCGATCACAAATATTGTTAACTAATGGTTCTCTCTAAAATTGCATTCAATCCAGAAACATAACTCTTCAGACTTTGTCTAAAGAATTGTGACCATGAAATATGAAATACTAACTAACAAACTCAACAAAAGCTGGGGCATTATCAAACACCGACTCAGACTCTTACCTAAAGTGTTCTTTAGCTTCCAGAAACTGAAGCTGTCCGAACTGTATGAAACCGGCTTGCTGGAGGATCCTTTTGTGCAAAATCTGAAGTGACGGCACAAGCACACTTGTTTTTTTTTACAAGTTCCTAAATATACTGGGAAGTCAATAAGAGTGTCTCTCACATCACCATCTTTGCTTTAAACTTTAAAATGAAGATGGATCTGTTATTTACCTGGAATTTGTCTTTGGGAATATTTCTCTCTGCTCCCTCTGTGAGGATGAGGGCCTCCTCCACTCTGCGACTGGCCAGTAAGTCTTGAATCTGTCTCTCCAGTGGCAGAGGTACAAGGACGTACACAGCCTTAGTGGAAGCTAGCATGACTTTCCCTATAACACACAACAATCACAGGTCAGACAGGAACTTTTTCCTGGTGTTGCAATGGTCTTTTATACATATAAAAAAATTATTAAATCAAACTTTATTTAAGCACTTTTCACACAATGAAATGTAGCACAAAGTGCTTTACAGATTTTAAAAGCATTAAAAATAGCCCATCAACACCCCCCAACCCCACTCCAAGCACTCTAACCAAATGCTTTTCACAGTAACCTTAAAATGCCTGAGAAAAGAATAAGTTCTACTTATGTTTATTATTCCTGATATGTTCTGTCACAGAAAAGGAAAAAAAAGCATCTCAAAACTCTCTTGAGGTCGTTTAGCTTAAGAGTTTGTTTCGGTTTTAGGCCCAAAAGAACACAGGCTACTCTTTAAATCCCCTGTGTGCATCTGTACAAAGCACAACATTACCCACACGTCTTATCCTTAAAACTAACCCGAATAATATAATTGTGGCACTGAACTCAAATTCTCTCGGTGAAAGGAAAAGGTCAAACAACTTTCAGCCACTTTCTGTCAGAGAACTTTGCTTGGTCTAGCAGTGGTTCCTGCAACTTCTATTCATTAACCCCGACTTGTTTTTGAGTAACAAAAAAAATGAAAAAATGTAGGAGAAACATTGACAGAAAACACATGAAGACTTGAAGTTAAATTAGCAGCCAAATCCACGAGGACTCAATAATGGTTTGTCAAATTGTAGCTGCAGGTTGTTCGAGAACGCAGAAAATGTATAATTAAGGAGATGAAACAATATGCTGCCACAAAACCATGTTTTATGTCTTTGAGTTGATCATGTATGAACTACAAATATGGCTTGAGACAGAGATAAACCCATAAAGAAATAAAGAAATAATCGAGTGTACTCAGACTGTGTATAAATAAATGTACAAACCCTTTTTTTTTTTTTTATGTATTTTTGCACCATTGTATCAAAGCCCAAATTTGGCATTCAGCAGCACATTTTTGGCCTTTCAAGACCCAGAAATGATAATATTTGAGCAAGAGAGTGGAGCTGGAGAGTGATCTGTGAAAGCTGAAGGAGAGTGTGTTCGAGAACTTTGTTCCATTGAATATTAACTGGTTTTCACAAGGACCACCAGCAAACAACTTTTCTAGCCAAGTCAGCTAGCTAGTGACCATTATTTATATAGTCCATGCTTGATGTGATGACTAAAGAAGCAACAGTGGCTTTGTGAAAAAAACTTCTTAATTTTCATTTGGAAGGATTTAAGAAAACAACTGCAAAACAGACAAAGGCTTGTCAGGTATTCTCAACCTACTGCATAACGAGTTCTATAACTATGTTCCATGAAAAGTGACATGGTGAAAACATACTGTGTACTCCGGCAGAAACAGGAGCCCTGTGTGGTTTCTAATGTTCAGTCAACTATATTTTATGTGAAACGTCATGTATTAGTTCTTTACGAAACTATTAAATATCAAAAAATTTAAGTTAAACATGTCAGATGCATAAAAAATAAAAATGGTATCAATAAGATTGTGGATATTTGCTCTTGTTAAAAGGTAATTTGATTCAGTGTCACAAACTAAAGATACCTTCAAAGTCTTGCAAAATGTGTCCATTCCTAAATGAAAGCGTCTGTTTTAGTTGTTGGTCTAACATGCTGTGGATGGTGATGAAGTTTTCATCCAAAGCCACCACATATGGAAAAGACACAGCAGCAGCGATCACGCTCTCTGACCAGTTAACCGGAGCCCGCTGAGATACTCCCTCTGCATTGGCAAACATTCCTAGAGTTTGGACACAGAAAGGGATTTTTGTAAGGTAACATGGACATGTCAAGCAAGCCTGTTCTCATCCAAGAAACCAACCATCCACAAGAAATCCCACTTCAAAACAAATTAAGACTCCATAATAATATTTAGGAAAAATTTAGACAGCAATGAACAGACTTTAGTTGGCAGATAATAATAATATATATATATTTTTTTTTACACTCGTCTGAATAATTGTTCACATGAATATCTATCAACTTACCCAGACCACCTGGTGCTGCAAGGAGGAACTCCTCCCTGCTGATCCTCTTGACAATAGGCCTCCTCTCCTCATTATTGTAAGGGAAAAGGTCTTGTGAGGTTCCTGTGTTGTAGTTCAGGATCATGTACTGTGTAGTGAGTGCGAGGCACAGAAAGTAGCCGTCAAGAATGACGGCACAGGGCTGCTCTGGAGTGTTCATCTCTTTGACCAGCTGCACTCTGTCCTCGTACACCATGTAAACCTGAACTGTCCGCCTCTTGGAAGAAAGTACCCCAATTTCCACACAAAATGGATCCCCATTCACCGGATTCTCATTTACGCAGAACGCAGTCACACCTCTGATCTTGACTCCACCTCCTGCCGCTGAGGGGACAGTCTCCAGCGTCACCATGTCAACAAGAAACACTATTCCATCACAAAGCACTATCAGACGCTCCAAAGCAGAAGCAGCCCGCAGTTCAGCAACTGGTTTCTTGAGGCCAAGGTATTTGTGTAGCAGCTTCTGAGCTGAGTAACTCAGCATCCCTTTGGACGAAGTGACCTCATCCAGCAGAAAGTGGTGGATGAAGCAGTCATTGGTGCCCACATACAAATGTTTTCCACAGCATTCAATGCACTCGATGTTGATGCGAGCTTTGTCGCCCATGAGGAGGTCTCGCTCCACAGCAGGGACAAGCTCAAAAGCCTTCACACTCATCTCAGCCAAGGCATGGACACTAAATGATAACAACAGACAGGCATCACTGAAACCGCACATAGATATAAAATAATAATTTCTATTTAAGTATTCTGCACATTATTATTTTGTAATAAATTGTTTTTTCACCATCAATATCACAAGAAATCCTAAAAGTGTGTAAAAGAATCATTGTTTCTACATGTAATCAAAGTAAATTGTACTTAATTTATAAAATCTGATTAGATGTGACTCAAGAAAGGCAGTCCTGTTTGTGTGATTTGGGATGAAATGCAGCCCCTTTTCAATAATTCAAGTGTTGGATCCTTCAGATTAACACTTCCTGAAACTGGCTTCCCGACATGGTGAGTCTGCCAAATCACATGGCCGATGACCACAGATTATAGCGGTTTACATTTTTAGACCAATAACTCAAGTGTTTGGTACCTCATGAATGTTTCGCAAGTCAAATAGGATGTGTTTAAAAAAAGACTTGCACATAAACACAAACTTCTTCAAATCAACAACAAAAACTCTACGTACGTTGTATTGCAATAGCACATCACCTTTCCTAAAACCACATATAAAAAACGAAAATCCAGCGTCCATTATGTGTAAACTGATTACGACGTTTTAAACGAACATACGGTTATGTTTTTCTAGGTCTGATTTTTGCCGAAAGATGAGTTAACACTCCCTCTCACGCTCAAACAACTAAAGTCATTAGCTTCAGCTAGCTTTCCCAATCAAGTGACTAAAAGCAGCAGCACAAAGTTAAATATTTCAAACTAATCGTCTCGATGTGGGGTATTTTGTTGTTATAAAGACACAAGTGAACCATGTCAGAAAGTCAGTCAGGTTTTTGTTTGACTGGTTAGTTTTTGGGCAAGTTAGCTAAGCTGTCATTAGCTTACACCGATTCTTAAAAGGCGAGGCTAATGCTAGCAAGCTAATTGCAGCGAAGCTAGATTTACTTTGAGGCTTAAGAGGGGGCTGTTTATCGTATGACTTAATTTGCAATTAACAACCCATTATTTCGTTACTACAGTGGTGTCTCTGCCAAGATATAAACAACATTTTATTTCCGACCGACCTCTTTTCCCCTTTAAGTGGTGCTCTGCGACCAACTCCCTGTCTAGTTTGTCATGGAGTTGTCAGCGTTAGCAGCCAGCATACCTACCGCTGCAGACAGCGCTCAGGACGGCAGGCCGGGTAATCACCAAAAGGCGATCTTTACTGCTCCGGATACAGCCACCGGGGCATGCAATTATAATTATAATAACACATCAAAACAGTCATGGTACTCAAGTTTGCATCGCACCGACCAACAGGAGAAAACAGGACTTCACCCGTTGCGTTAGCGAGTAAAACGCCGCCCATTTGAACTGAACCCCTGCTGGTTGCAGGTGACACACGGGTGCGTTCAAGACCGCCCAACAAAAGCGGAAAGTTCTCATTGTAGATTATGCAATTACAAAAAATCCTTTTAAAATAAAAAGTGAAGTAATCTTTTATAGCCATCATGATATTTCAAAGCTGTGTAATTGTGTCCTACCGAAATATTTCTTTTACAAGAGTCTTTTCTCTATCTTTTTTTTTTGGCTTATATTGATATATTTAGGTAATGTAAACAATTCTACTCGTGATTCTCCTGCTGTATAAAATGTCTGACACAGCAGAAATGCATATTATTCTGCAAACATTCATTCTCTTGCAGTCGTACAAATATTTTTACATTTATTTGATGTTACTTGCTGTAACATGTTCAATGACACCAATGTTTGCAAGTCAAAATATCAGATAAATAACAGAATTAGAGGAATGTTATTTTGGTGGCAGTGATGTATTTTCTGACCTTGACTCATGAGTTAATGGAAACTGACTGAATGTGGGCTTTTTTTTAAGGCAAACGAAGAGTTTATGTGGTGTCTGTATGAAAACTTTGATAATAAATTAGAATTAGTTAGAAAAATAGGCATTCATAATTAGAAATATCTCATTTTAGTAAACCAATTAATTGGATTAGTTGTAATAGTAATTGCTTTAAAGTAACATATTTATAAATATGGTAGTTTTAAAATATGCAATTATTTCTTTAATCACCATTCACATATTTAATATGTGAATAGTGATTTTCTCAATTTGCACGTTTAACAGTTTTATTAGGGGTCAAATTGTTTTGTTTATTTATCAGGTAATATTATTTATTTTTGTTTTTAATGTTCAGTTTGTCAAGACTGACGGCACAGGGCTGCTCTGGAATGTCTCTATATTGCACAAAAACAAATATAGAGTATCTGCGCAATGCTAGACTGTATTAAAAAGTAAAGTAGCCTTTTAAAACTATTTTTACACGAATTTTTAAAAACGCTCTTTGCATCAAATTTGATTTGGGGGAAAACAAAAAAAGAAAAGGAGATCTTAGAGAAAACATATGGAGGAGTAAAAGTGCCACAATGAACTAATTTAATATATCATTAAATAATTACTCAAGTGTCATTAATTAAATAAAATGACAATTAAATACATTAATGTGTTATTAAATTAATCACTAATTCATAAAAATGCCAATTAATATATGTAAAAATATTCATAATTATTTCACTATTTAATTAATTGTTTCATAGTCCTGTGTTGCAGTGCACCATGCATTTATTTTAATCTGTCAAAGTAATTATTTAATGATATATTTAATTAATTCATTGTGCCACTTTTACTCCATAAAAAGAAACATCACATGACATATGTGTCATTTGTACAGCTACTAATTTTGGAAGAGTAAATTGGATTTAATCATCTGTAAATTCAGGAAAAATATCATATTTGTATTTAAATTATATATTTAAAACAAAAACGTAAGTTCAATGGAACAGAAAATTTGCCTGTGAAGACGCAAAAAAAAATATCACATTTTTTAAAAGTTTTTTTTAAGTAGCTAAAATATTTACATGATTTTTTTATTCCAGTGGATTACGCTCTAATTATAAGATCTCCAAAGCATATAATATAATTTATATTATTTTATTTCTAAATAATCTGACCATTCCGTGACAGACGAGAAAAATTATGTGATGTTAAAAGATCCAACTGATCATGAACGCAACATCGCTGATTTTCACCCAAGATGCACCTGTCCAACTGAACTGCCTGAGAAAAGCCATTTTGTTGTGCTAGCTAGCAAAATGGTAAAGACAGCCACCAATAGCATGAATCTGTTGTATCAATGCTAATTATGTCGCTTTTATGTTGTGGTTTACTTTCACATAACACAGTAATTGATCTCGTGAACTCTGTAAGTAGTCGGCCTGACATGGAGTTACCTACAAAGCTAAGTGCTGCGAATGAGACGAAAAGTGGTCGCTGAAGTGTGCTGCAGTTTTAGATAACACACTGTTAGCTAGCTGTCTGTTTACTTAGCTGTCGATAGTTATGTTTTCTCATTAACTAACCTTATGTTGGTCACTGTTTGCTTAACGCGTGTTTTAAATAGGCTGCGAATTGCTACGCTGTTAACCAAACACGTCTGGTTCCACAAAGAGACTGTCTTGCTGACTGAAAAACAGGCGACAAAACAATCTAACCAGTAACTTAGCAAAACACTTGATCCATACAGCGTTAAGCCAAAGCGTTAATCTGATAATGGCAGAGGACACCCGACAGGACAAGAGGGCCAGCTTCTCGGCTCTAACGGAACACGGCACCAACGGAATGGCCAGGACGTCCTCTGTAGCGTCAGCCAAAACAGGCGCTTCAAAGAAATTAGTGATAAAGAATTTCAAAGGTACTGTTTCTGTCTGTTTTCTTTTACGTTACATAACATTAGCATCAGTTACACCAGAGACTGTTGCTTTGTATCATACTGTTAAAATTTAACCTGTCTGTGTGCTTTAGTTGACCACAAATATAAAGTTACTGACCTAGCAGTTCTAAAAGTTTATTGCATCATGATGGTTTGTCAAATCAGGGTAATTCCAGGCATGTTGAAACAGTCATAGCCACATCTCCAAATGTGGCGTGAATATTGCTTGATGCACCTATTTTATAGGAAATTATTACGTTTAGTCTTTTGAAACTGATTGCTCCATCCGAACTGCATGTATCACACTACAGATTTGAACTGAGTTGTTGGGAAGATTGTGTGCTAATATTGCAAATCACTTCACACACATTGAGAACAAAATAATCTATAATCCATTTAAAAGACAAACAAAACAACGCATGGCTGACTTGACAATTGTTGACATGTCAGTAAACCTGGACCGTTTACTGAGTGAACATTTACTTGTGTAGGCTTTAACGCTGGCATAATTTAAATGGCACTACAAGTCATTGATGGCTGAAATCCTGACATTTAACATACAGTTAAATTCAGGCACAGCTGGTGTATTTTTTATTTTTTTTTTTGACTGCTTGCTAATGATACTATTGTCTGATGCTGAAAATTTCAAATACTACTTAAATATTATGCAGTAATTAAATGAATGTCAGTGGGGCGTTTTATTGTAAAAATTTAAATCCAATCTTTCTGTTGGACAATTTAGGCTAACATCTTCAAATTTACACAACTTGCTGAAAAGTGTAAAAAAAAATAAAAAATAAATCTGTAACCAGAAATAACCGCTTTGTGCACTTACCACGATGATAGATGTTTATTTACCAACTTACTAGTGGATCCAAAGAGTATTATGTAATAGGCTCTTCCTCTTCAGGCCATTGCCAGTTATCTTGATAACTATGATTAAAATGTTGTTGTTTTTTTGTTTGTTTTTAATGCACTTGTTATTGCTTCCTGCACACCGCTGTAATAATTGTAATGTTTCATGTGAAGCACTTTGAATTGACTTGTACATGAAATGTGCTACATAAATAAACTTGCCTTGCCATGAAATGCCCTATAACCTTTACAGCTAAACTTAATGAATGAAATAAAAAATACTTTGTTAATAATAGTTAATACTCAACTATTTAATAGTAAATTTGGCTTTAAACATTTAAATGCATTTGAAAGTACTTATTGCACAACATCCTGTTCTCTAACAAGGTGATTAACTACAGAAAAAAAAGTAAAACAGTGTCTGAACCACAGATCGAACAGCATTCTGGTTCAATGGCAGTTTGGTATTAAAGAAGCCCTTTTCATCATACAGTTCACCTTTTGACATCATCAGACCAAAACGACACCTAACATATGACAGGTGGAGACACTGACATGTATATGTTGTGGTATACCCACCACTGTTGTTAGCTTTTCTTTCCAAAAATTGCTTAAGAAATGAACATTGATGATTCTGCATCGCGGGGCCAGCAGCAGCTGTGTGAGTTGGCTCTGCGATGGACTGGCAACATGTCCAGGACGCCCTGCCTCTCACTTGTTAATTGCTGGGGTAGGCTCCAGCTTCCCTACGACCTTTTGATTAGACGAAACGGTGCAGAAAATGAATGAATGAATGGATTCTGCTTAAATGTCCTACGGTCATGATCTTTTTACAGTTTTCTGTAAATTTCACCCGGAAGTTGAATGTCCCTAAAGTTTTGTGCGTGTATTTCTACTGTTATCAACCAGGTTCTTTGTCAAAATGTCAGAGTAATGTGCCATTTCTAAATGTGCAGGACCAGATCAACCAGTTGGACACTGATATTGTGGTTATATTTTGACATATGTTAAAGGTGACACAATATAACTTTTTCTAATGCTAATGTAAAAATCTGTAAGTCCAACCAATAAACTCTGCTGCTGTGATTTTTATTTTTTTTTAACAGATAGGCCAAAGCTAGCAGAGAACTATACAGAAGACACATGGCTGAAGCTTCGAGATGCAGTGGGTGCCATCCAGAATAGCACTTCCATCAAGTACAATCTGGAAGAGCTCTATCAGGTCTGTCTATTTAAACATAAGGCTAGTTAGGCTTGTTTTTCTCCTTGGCTCTCATCCATGTGTCACATCAAATCTAGAAACATACCAGTACTAAACAGTTAAATATGACTTACTGGTATATTGTGCTTTATATTTGGTAATTATTTAAACTCATGATCTTGTAGAAAAATAAGATAAACGAATGGTTGCCATCAGCTGCAGGTGAAAACCAGCTTACAGAGACTGAAATCATTCTTGCCAGAGAAAATCTATTAAATCATGAAAATAACTTTTGTCCTATCTGCTGAAAACATTTGCTTCCTGTGCTGTGTTCTCTGATGGACTCGCTTTCTGAAGGCGGTGGAGAACTTGTGTTCGTATAAAGTGTCCCCCACATTGTACAAGCAGCTACGGCAAGTCTGTGAAGATCACGTGAAGGCCCAAATTCAACAGTTTAGAGAATATCCTTTTTTTTTGGTGTTTTTTTTGCTTTTATGCAGACCTGGAAAAGTATTAACTGAGTTGGACACAGGTAACACTGCAAAATAAAATGCATGGTTGGAATCACTGCCTCTGACTTCTCAACCAGTTTTCTTTTCACAGCTGCCTTTAAATCAAGGAGTTAGCTGAGGAGGAACACATTTTTTACAAGTTTGCTGATGTAATTTAATAATAGGATGTTAAAACACGCAGCTTGTAATGACATGACTGAAAGATTTCTCCTTAACACGGAGCTCACAGAGTCTTTAGACAACCTTTCCTTCCTGAAGCGAATAAATCGCTGCTGGCAGGACCACTGCAGGCAAACTGTAAGTGCGGTGCTTTACAACTTTGCATATAAACTGTTCAGAAAAATGTACTTGAGGAGTGAAAATCTTAGGAGTTAACTGTTTCTATCTTTATAGATAATGATCCGAAGTATCTTTCTCTTCCTGGATCGTACCTATGTGCTTCAGAACTCTCTACTCCCCTCCATTTGGTAAACTTAGTTTATTTTTGAAGTTGTTGTGTTTGCTGGGATGTTTTTGAGAAAGCTGAGGATGTGTGCATGTTGCAGGGACACAGGGTTGGAACTGTTTCGCACCCATATTGTGAGCGATGGTGCAGTTCAGAAGCGAACAGTCGAGGGGATTTTGGAGCAGATAGAACTGGAGCGGAATGGAGAGACCATTGATCGCAGTCTGCTCCGAAGTCTTCTCGGCATGTTGTCAGACCTGCAGGTAACTGATTTATTATTCACCACATAAGTACTTAAACCGTGACACTGTGTTCTCAAACCGATTGTCTACTTTTTGTTCAGGTTTACAAAGAGTCTTTTGAGGAAAGATTTTTGACTGAGACCAATCGTCTTTATGCAGCTGAGGGACAGCGACTGATGCAGGAGAGAGACGTAAGCCAGACTACCAATGCATCTGTGTGTCATCGTATTTTGTTTCTGCACATAAGTACTGAGTGTGTTTGTGTGTATGTCCAGGTACCTGAATACCTGCATCACGTGGCTCGCCGTTTAGAAGAAGAGAATGATCGAATTGTGAGCTACCTCGACCAGAGCACCCAGTAAGCTTCAGAATTGCATCATCCATCCGTCAGCTGCACTTGACCCTTACAATGGCCCGAGATCATATGGCATATAATTTACCAAATTATCTTTACAGTTGATAAATATTTACTTTGGACAAGCAGTTTTTCACATCGCTAGTTATAATTCCAGACAGTACACCTCTTGATTGTCAAATATCTAAGTCTCGTTTTTCCCTCAGGAAACCTCTGATTAGCTGTGTTGAAAAACAACTTCTAGGAGAGCATATGACTGCAATACTACAAAAAGGTATGTCTTCGTCTGTGGTAATACAGACTAGTTTCTTTCCACCCAGGTCCCACGTAGCTATTGCTTGTCTCAGACCAGCAGCTATGTTCTGCACAATGTGATCTGGAAAGATCCGTGTCAATGAAATGTAGCGTGACATTTATATACGGCTCTATGGTGCAGCTTGACCACAGGTCCGTAGCCGTGGCGAAACATTGGACTGTAGCCACATCCTTTACAACACACTCATCATACAGGGTAGGGAGAGACACTCCACTAAAATGGTGATGACATGGCAAGTGATACCATTTGTCCAAAGAATGAGTTTTTTTTTTTTTTTAAATCCCGGGTTTTTCACTGGTCTTTGGCGAGAAAAAAGTTCTGTTTGTTATAACGTTTGTCATCTTTCTGTGTCTCTGGGAGCTGGTGGATTATTTAGTCATGACTCTCCAGTCTAACTTGAAAGGTATTGGCAGCTCTGATGGGGCTGTGGGAGGAGTCTGCAGCAGAGCGCTGCAATGCCAGCGGCGCTCGATGTGCAACTGAAACCAGCACAAGAGTAAACTGCGAAGGAGCAAAAAATCTAATCTTTCATTTTTATGATCATTGAAAACCCAGATCGTAATTAAGATTTAAAATTTGATTAATCGCCCGGCCCTATTCCTAAATCAGAATTATGCTTTGGCATAATATCAACACACAGTCTACACTGCAGCATCGTTGTAGCCTGATATGCAACAACCTAGAATAGGGACAAAATGTTGTATCAATACATATTGTAAAAGTGTAATGACATGTTTTGACACAGGATACTACTTTGCTCAATTATAAAGATCCTGAAGAACACTAATGTTAAAAGTATCAGACTGTATTTAAATCAAACCTGCTGCTAATGCTACAAACACTGTACTTGTTGCTATTTCCCATCTTAAAAGCTCTGACAGTGTGCTTGGCTGTGTGAGTCTGTGTTGCAGTAATTTCAATAAAATGTAATTATTTGATTTAGCTCCACACTGTATCATCAAAGTTATATCTAGTCATGTTCACTCACATGGTGATTAGAGCAGCATTAGACACCCTGCTGCTTATTTGGGGCTTCAAAGGGCTAAACTGTAGCCTGATGCCATATACACTCAGACAGGTGCAGGTCTCTCCTTCTGGCCCTGGGTGGATCTGATATTGATGCATAAATTCAGATTTAGTTTAAATAACCTTCATCTTAATTTATAAAACATTTATTTTGTTTCTGTTTGTCAAACCCATATGCTTGCATCTGTTTTTGAGTTGCTTTGAAGTTGACAAAAGTTTACTAGAGCTTGGCTACAAGCAAGAAAATCTAAAATAATCTTCATGTGGAGCTGTATGATGTAATTTTTAAATTAGTTAAGTCTTAGTTGATTAGTTCTCCCACAACCCACTTCTGGTTTCACTCCTATATCTCAGGCCGCACTCAGTTCATCCAACTCAAGTCCTTCAGATCCCACCCTTACCCTATTACATCAGGTGTGCCCCAGGGCTCAGTCCTGCAGCCTTTTTTCTTCATCATTTATCTCCTTCCCCTTGACAATATTCCCCTCCCGCATTGACCACTGCAACTCTCATTTCTTCTATCTACCTCCAAAATATCGTAATAAGCTTCAGATGGTCAAGAATGCAGCTGCTCCTCCTCCTTACCACAACTCTTTCTTTTCACCACATCACCCTAATCCTACAGCAGCTGAACTGGCTCCCAGTTAAATTAAGAATAGAATTCAAAATCCTTCTGCACATATTCAGGGCCATCCACAACCTCGCCCCTCCTTCTCTGTCAGATCTCCTGCATATTGCTACCTCCTCCATCCACAGGTCTGAGCTGTCTGCTGGATGAGAATCGTGCAACCGAGCTGACTCTCCTTTACCAGCTCTTCAGCAAGGTGAAGGGAGGACTACCCACACTGCTGCAGTTCTGGAGGGAATACATCAAGGTATAAGCATCAAGCGTAGACATAAAATGTAAACCAATATGTTGGGGTTCTTGTTCTGTCTCAGAAATGCATATATACACTTTCTAATTGCAGTCATTCGGTGGAGAGATTGTGTGCACTCCGGAGAAAGACAAGGACATGGTTCAAGACCTGCTGGACTTTAAGGACAAGATGGACAATGTGGCACAGAGCTGCTTTGCACGGAACGAGGCTTTCATCAATGCCATGAAGGAGGCCTTTGAAACTTTCATCAACAAGAGACCCAACAAGCCTGCTGAGCTTATAGGTAGGTTGGGCGAAAACATAACTTGGAATTCCACACACACAAAAAAAATCCCTATTCTCTTTAATGAATTTCCACAGTCCAATTAATCTTGGTTTTTTTCCGAGTTTCCAGCATATGATAACATCTTTCTTGGCTATTGCCTCCCATCCAGCTAAGTATGTGGATTCTAAATTAAGAGCTGGGAACAAGGAGGCAACGGAGGAGGAGCTGGAGAGAATCCTGGACAAGATAATGATTATCTTCCGCTTTATACACGGTCAGTTACACTACTGTTTGTGTGTAATGAATGCATGTGTCAGTGCCTGTGCTTCTCACTCAGTTATTTATGACTGCCAGGCTTCTTACAGTGAGATGAGACATCTCAATCTCTTTCTTCCCTACAGGAAAAGATGTGTTTGAAGCTTTTTACAAGAAGGACTTAGCCAAGCGTCTGCTGGTTGGGAAGAGTGCCTCTGTTGATGCTGAGAAGTCCATGCTCTCCAAACTCAAACATGGTGAGTCACTTGTTGTGTCTCTTGTATCTGTTAATCAGCAAGTTATTAAGGAAACAAATTAACCTGTAATTTAGTGAATTTAAGGGCTATGTATTACCTTTTGTGGTTTACACAGTTTATTATTAAGGTTTTAGCTTAAATTTTACATTAACCTTTAAATCTTATTAAAATATTTTTATTAACCTTACATTACAGCATGATGTTTAAAATAAAATTGATACGCCTGTCTTATGTGTAAATGAGGTGGTGTGAGAACAGTTCTTGTTTTGACTTCCTGCAGAATGCGGAGCAGCATTTACCAGTAAACTTGAGGGGATGTTCAAGGATATGGAGCTGTCCAAAGACATCATGATCCAATTCAAACAGGTACTGAATGCATAAACCTAGAAACACACTTTTTTATGCCATGTTTACAACATTTGTATGCACTTTACTGCACATTCCATGCATGTTTTATACAAAATGGTTAAATGATTTTGACTCAGTATATGCAGAACCAGAGTGAGCCAAGCAACATAGAACTCACTGTCAACATCCTTACTATGGGCTACTGGCCTTCGTACACACCTATGGAGGTTCACTTGCCCTCAGAGGTAAGTATTTATTCATTTATTTGTTCTATTTTTTGTGCATGAAAATACACTTTAATCTGCACACTGGTTTAATTCGACTCGAGATGCAAACACCTCTCAAGTTATGGGCTGGACACATGAGGGGCAAAGTCACTCCTTCTCTATTAATTTTTTATGGAACTTGTGTGATGAGGAGAAAATCGCTGCCCTCCTCCAGCCAAGCGACAGGCGACTTTCGTGCATGTGAAATGTTGCGCTCTTTCATGTAGACGTGCGACGCAACACAAGGAAATAGAAAAATGTTCAATTTTTGTGAGTCGTGACTAAATAATCCACCAGAGACAGAGATATTAAACGTCATAAACAAACATAACTTGTTTTCTCGCCATAGACCAGCGCTCATTTAACACAGTGAACAACCCGGGATTTAAGAAACTCATCAACACACTTTGGACAAACGTTATCATGGCCATCTCGTCACTATTTTAATGGCGTGTCTCTCCCTGCCCTGTATGATGAGTGTCGTGAGGGTGTTGTGAAGGACGTGGCTACAGTCCAATGTTTCGCC
>JBAMHW010000001.1:14367816-14393307 GCA_037177495.1 Rhadinocentrus ornatus
TGTACTTGCATTATTATGGCATTATCATTATATTAGTTGAAAATGGTCTCAAAATGACAACATTATCACTTTGCGCACTGTTATCGCTTATTGAGATAATTTCTGAGAAATTTTATCGCACAGCAAAATTTGATATCGTGACAGGCCTACCTGGTAGTGTTTGCTAGTATAAGTTTACATTTCTCTCATAAGCTAAAAATGTGCAGGAGTAAAGCTATTGTCTGACATTTTGGGAAGGCTACTTGCTGTGAGTGAATTCCTATTCATATTTACACAACTCTGATCTTCATTCCTTTCTGTTTCTACCCTCTTTTCCTCTGTGTGCAGCGGAGGACTGTCAGATGGACCAGGACCAGATGTTGATCCCCATAATTGTTGGAGCAGCTCTTGCCGGCTTGGTGCTGATTGTTCTTATTGCATATCTAATAGGCAGGAAGAGGAGCCACGCTGGATACCAAACCATCTGAGTGAACCCTTGATTTAACTTAAACCAGACAGACTGACTGGTGGAGAGATTAACCCAAGTGTGTGTGAGTGAGCAAGTCATGAACTGTGGACACAAGCATGAGTGAATGGCAGTAATCTGTGGTGAGTGCATGCCTATCTTGCGTGACATCTGGAAATTATACTTCCTTTAACTTTTCTTATGGATGATTAAAAGCATAATGCGTGCTAACTTTAGGGTGTGCATCTCCGTGAAGCCTGGGAGGACCGAGACTTCAGCTCATCAACAATGGATGTTTGAATTTACTGTCAATGATTCAGCTTTATTGTTTTTTATGTTCTTGGGATTGGATTGAACTGCTGTTGTTTTTATCTTTTTAATCATTCAGTTGAAGAGTCGGAGTGAGTCAAATTAACCTAAATCCAAATTCATAGAATCAATTTTGAGTGTGACCACAAATAAACTTTCAACTTCATGAACAAATCACCATCCTCTATGAAAAGGGAAAGCTTTAAAATTGTGTCACATACTTCCATAGTTAAAATCAATTAAAGGAAAATTATGGCTGTTTTCAACTGGGCCCCATTTGGCTGTAAATTATTGATGGGTACAGAATCTTGTGGCGCTGGATGGCCATTTCCATTTATTTTAAGCAGTATATAGTGAAGCTACTCATTGCATACAGTATAAGAAAATAAAATTACCACCACTCTGCTATATTTTCATTCGTTTTTTCTTTTTCTTTGTGGGACTTAATTTTGGCAGTAATTTAGCTGGTCAGAAAGGTGGCTGCAACCAAGTGGTCTGTACTGAGTGTACAGACAGGAGTGCCTGCATCCACTTAAAGCACAAGTTGATCACAAATAGCCACAACTTCAGCACCTCCCAGTCCTTCAGTGGTATTCTATGGGAGCTCAGTGAGGTGTGGCAGTTTGGAACCACATGCAAGCACAAACCAGTCTTTTATTTTTTAGAAGCTACAATAAATTTCTCCCTCAAGTCAGATTCTTGCATAATATTTGTACAATGCAGCTGTGCAGTAAATACTTGTCTAAGCATTCTTGCTCACTTTGGGTCTGACAAGATTTGTGTGCATATGAATTTATATCCAAATGCAAAGAAGAATAAGATTAAATATCCTGAATTCAACAGATCAAGCACACACTGGTAATTGCAACATGAAAGATGTGGGCTGCTATGTGAAGTGTGTAGAGGTGAGGCCACACAGCATATATGAGCAGGCAAATGGCTTTGTTTTTTCATCTTTGTGTTTCAACTCCCTCTTGCAAATGTTAATTATGATTTATTTTATTTTTATAGAAAATGGTTGATCTCGTTTTCTATTATGCATCTTACTGCAAGTCAATAAAACTGTGAAAAGTCCAACTTTCGTTCTTTAATATTCTATTCATCAATCCTTCCATATTTAAGTTTTTTAATCCATGTTTATTCTACACCGTTACATGGGGGAAGGTAGTGCATTTACCAGAATAATCTAGGCAAGAGTCATACCATGGGTATTGTTTTATAGGGCAACAAAATCTGGCATCACTGCAGTTGTGTTAGTAAGAGCCAAAAAACAAAACAGAACAAATTAGACAGGTCTTTGGGTTATGCTTGTATTGTTACACCACAGTGCACTTGAAAAATATGCATCCAGTGTGTTTAATCTAAAAAACTAGGATACAAAAATTCCTGTGAAATAAATATAAATCACATTGGGTTTGCTGTGACAGCCCTGCATATTAGTTAATTCTTCATTTACCCTAAACAACAATTAATTCTTCTGAGAAAACTATGTGAAATACAGTAGATATTTTCTTCTTGACTGTGGTTAGTGTGTAACACAAATCACTACACGTGGCCACTTTTTAGCGTCTTTAGCTTCTGAGATTTCTGGACTAAAGTGCATAATTTTACCTTTGACAAAAATATCTTTTTAATACAAACATTATTTTCAAATGGAATCATCAGCTCATACATACATACAGCACATTCTGAATATCCTCACGACCACAAACACCTGGGCTGCATGATTGTATTAAGATATAGTTTAAGACTGAAGTTTACAGCATGTAGTAGTCACAGTGACTCAGCTTAAATAATAAAAAGGTGCAAACAAGCGGCTCGCCCCTCTGGAATGTGTACTGGCTTTAAACAGCAGGTATTGAACTGGGTCAGGATTCCTCTGCAAGGAGTCGAGCTCGACACATCGCCCGCAGGTTTGTCAAGGTTGCCATGGAGAGACTTCCTGGTTCAGTGAAGATTTTCTTGGAAAGAAATTCAGAAACACCAGGATCATTGCATTAAAAAACAAATTATAAAGGATATATCTTAAATCCTGACTGATTCTTTTTGTGAAGTTGCTTTCCTAACAAGCAATGGATAGATTTTACCTTTCTAGAAATATACCTGCATGAAAGTGTGGCACTCATCAACAAATGGTCCTTGGGTGATCTGTTTGAAGCTTTGACACACGTCTGGCAGTGACTGGGCCTCTCCTATTGCCACCTGGTTGTGGTGGATCAGCGTCAAAGCTACTCGAAACAGGATTTTTGAGCCCTCATAGAAAAGACAATCCCAAATACGCAGGACTGTCTGCAGGAAAATGGCAAAACGTGTACATTTTACAAAGAAAGATGTGTGTAGTAATACTTTGTACATACATTGTACATACATTAAACTTGCATCTAAACTAACACAGATGCAGGGAGAAAACAAACAAAAGAAACAACTGCACAAAAATGTCCATTTTTGATGTCGAAAATCAGTGAGGACTCATGTCCTTCTTCCTGGTTGCCTACAGTGTTTGAATGCTGATTACATCCTTAAGGAAACAGTCCAAACATCTGCAAGAGTTACACCCTTATATAAAAGTTCCATGTATGTTTGGTGAGTAAACTTTGCAGTCAACACCTTCCTCAAGCCAACTTAGGGAGGCAGCATCAAGGACTGCTGTATGGGGTGAGTTAGCTATACTGGCTGGTGAAAAGAGAAGGAATACAAATAAAAAAGTTTTATATATTCAATACATAATTTAGCCATTTTTATTCAAGCGTTTAAAAGTAGATTTGGGATTTTGGGCCCTTAACTGAGTTTTTACACTGTAACAAGGCTGTGATAAATTTTTAAATCACAAAAATGGATTATTCAGGGTATTAAAAGGTACAATAAATGAATCAGACATACAACATTTGCTCCCCTCCTAGTTAAACTGAAACATAAATCATAGCTATACTCACCTCTACTGGTAAGACGTCTATATAAAGACAGATGAACCATCGAGATACAACAAGGGTCCACATCACATTATGTTCCACCATGACCTGCCACACTTGGGGGATTTTAATTTTCACCAGCTCCCCTAACACTTCCTGATCCGTCTTCAGTCCCAGCATGGCTGGAGTGTAGTAGTCTGCATACACATCATACTTAATTAACTCCAAGCAGACTGACGAGTCACGTTTTGTGTAAATTGTTTATGAATTGCTTACTGTTCAAATGAAACTACTTTAAATCAAAATGACTTTTATACTATTGTAACAATGACTCATTAGAATCACTCATGTGATGACTGCCACCACCAAGTTTATTTACATTGACATTCTTACTTTAGGTGAGCAAAAGATCCTGATATATTTTATCCCTGAGCAGAGAGAGTCCGGGCACTGACACACACACACAAACCTGTCACAAAGGTAGAACAACAGCAGGTTAATGTAGACACACACCTGGCAAAATTCTACCAAGCAGTGCATCCATCAGCCAGAAAGATTTCTCTTCGTCTTTTGTGATGATAAGCAGATACCCAGCAACAAAGTTCATCCCCTGAAGGCAAATAGACACGTGTTTTATGAACTATACACAAGCAGGTTTTATCAGAATTTAAAGCTCTTTAACCCATTTACCCATGGCGTCTAAGGTGGCAATTTAAAAAACCTGTTAAAAAACAGACTCCAAAAACCTGAGTGTTTTTCTTTTTCCTAAGAAACTTGACAGAATGGTCAACATCCACCATAGAACCTTTATTTCTGAGCCTCAATAGACCTAAATGATACACAAATATAGTGGATTAAACCTTTGACTTTTTATTCTAAATAACTGGTGTTCGTCAACATGGAAAATGTAAAACTCCAGGTCTGAGACGGAGGTATTGAAATAGTTGCATCTGGTCTTCATGGGTTAAAATTTAGAGGGAGTGAGCAGTACTTTTCCCACTGATCTAAATTAAGAAAAACAACCTAGTACAAACTGAAACAGGCTGCCTATCATTATGAATGAATGGGTTCCAATTATATTTTGTGAAAGATAGATCCATCAGTGTAGCCATATTTGAATTGCAAACCAGGCTGCATACTGAATGAAATTTGCATTTCAAATATTAACATGGACCTATATTGAGCTAACACGCAACAGCCTTTCTCTGGATACATGAGCAAGTTACTGTAAATGCTATTATCTATAAACACAAAATCAGCCATTTATTTTTTTAACTGTATGTATTATCCAACCAGATATTTTAGACTTTTTATATATGCCCTGTTCTGTTATGCTAGCAATATTCTTTAAATATTGGAGAACCTTTTGACTGATATTCATCCCACAATCTTGAGCAATATTAGATATTTTTTTGTATTTTAAATGTACAACCCTAAACAAAAATATAAAACACTGCACCATACTGCAACAATACAAATAGGCAACATTAAAATGATAACTGCTTTGCTTTAAAAAGAAAAGAGGAAAAGAAAAGTCACATTGAAAATTTTCCACTTAAAAATTCTTGAGTGAGGGTAAAATTTTTTGCAAAACTCTAGGTTGGATTTTGGTGAGGCTGATTATTACCTGGCAATATCCCACTGCTGGATTGTGGTGACCATAGGCCAGTAGCACATTGTAAAGAGCTTTCTGCAGACATGGGTTGGATGTCTTACGGAACTGGATGTTGTCTGGAAATGTTCTGTTTAAGTCTGAAAAAAGAAAACAATCATGCTTATTGCAATGCTTTTGTGTCTATAAATACAAAACATTATTTTGTGATTATTTTAACTTAGCATAAAATAGGTAAAAAGGTACGGTGTTTAGCTGTGGATGATTCAGCTTGCCAGCTTACATTGAAATGGAGGACCATCTATACTCTTTGCCCGCGAGACGGAGGAAAAAAATTGCCAAGAAAAGAAAAAGAAATAATAACCGGGAGAAAATAAACTCTTATTTTCTACATCAATCTACATTGTACATTGTATTGTACATACATTACCAGATTGAGGCAGCTGATGAGAGAGACTTCAAAGCTAATGCGGGGTTGCAGCTTTCTGCTGGATAGTGACTTAATTTAATCTAACAGTGAAGTTTATTTTGCCGTTTTGTTAGAAACAGGGCAGGGTGGTCCAGCAACTACTTTATTATCCCGTTTAAGTCGGATCATTTACTGTTACTTGCTATATAAAACAGCAGAAACAGCTAATATGTTAGTTAGCCTACAGTAGACAAGCTACGTTGCAACAGTTGTCAGTTGTTACTCTTCACAGAAGTCATACCAGCAGGCGAGTGCGCATCTTTCAGACGTATTTTCCCAGAGCTTTCCCTCGTGTTTCATATTTTATTTCAGCTGATTTGTCCTCCTTCTAGTCAGACAAAATAGACAAAAGTAAAACCAGTTTCTCAGCGTGATTTAATCACTAGAACCGCAGCATTCTAATGCAAAAATATCTCAGATAAATATTTTCTATCAATACCTCCTTTCATAAATTAGCTTCCTCTTGCAGCGCCAACAGTCCACTGCCCCTGCATTTACTCCCTCTTTCTCTCCCTCTATCAGATGATCTCTGAGTCTGCAAGTCACAAAAACTGATTTCATACGATAACATTAGCTGTTAGCATTTGCTTGATACTAAGTACATGGAGGGCACGCTTGTAACTTATTGGCATAAAAACATATTTATTATGTGTCGTTGTGTTCCTCATCACCTGACGGGATACTCGAACTTCACATTTATGAATCTCTGCGGCTTCCGTTCTCGTAATAACGCTTTTAAACGGTGAGGCTCCAGTTGAGGGCTACTCGGTTGCTTGTAATATGTTAGCACACCACCAGATGGGAGTAATTACACACTGGGGCTTTAAAGTAATTTTTTTTTTTTATTTTCATAAATAGTCTAGACGGTAGAAGCTGATTCAATTTTAGTTTATAAAAGATGGGGGTTGTGGCCATAATTCTTTGAGGCTGGTATGTGTCAGGATGTTTTTAGGCATTCTGAGTGGTCACATGGGTGGATGAGAAACTGCTCATTGCCTGACCTGTCCTGATAGTCTCCATGAGTTTAGGGTCCTGTTGGGCTGCCAACATGGACTGGTAGTATCCTGGGTTCTTCTCCAGCTGGTCCTGAGCCCCGCTGGCTGTCATCCAGATCAGAGTTCGGTGCACATTTGGAATCCCCTTACGTACAAAACGCTTTACTAAACAACAAAGAGAATGTTTACATTTACTGGAGTTATGGTGCATGTTCTCATTCTAGGTGGATACTGCTGTGTTCAGTTTTCACTCACATTTTGTACTCTTTTGCACCTTGCTTTTACCCTTAAGTAGTTTGGACCATTTGATGGATCGTCGGGTGAGCACAACCAAATACTCAGACATGAGCTCTTCATATGACTCATAATCAAAATCCTCTGAGCGCTCAAAGCCATATGGATCCACTCTGCATCAAAAAGCACAAAGTCACAAGCTGATTTTAAGAAATACATAGAAACAAGGGTGGTTCAGGAACCACAAACTCTTAATATTGCACCTTAAAACAAACAGCTTCCAATTAAAAAAGCAGAACCTGTCCAACCATGCCTGTACTACTGAACTGGGATGTTATTCATGCTTGAGATAAGACAGTGTCTAAAGCTAAGCTATTGCAGTACAAAAAGACTGAGAACTACTTTGCAAAACAATCTATGCACAGTATGTGTATCTACATGTCATGGATGAAAAAGGTGTGGGTACAAATGGCTCAGCCTAATGCCTTAGGTAACACGTTAATCTCCCTGCAGCTTAACCCTTCCACAAAAGCAAAGTCATTCCTGAGGAACTAATGAACCTGCACACCAGCACTGTGTAGCTCAGTACATGTGCTCTGAACGTGTTCAAGCACAACCAACTTTGCAGCCTTAAGCAATACATATGCACATATGCCACACACACTCTGCAAACACCCGTGAAAGAAAATTTGTTATTACACCACGGTTGTGCTTTACATCTGAGTGTCCTTCATGCTAAAACAGAAGCAAGGGCATACATTGGACGTTTCAGTGAAGTTTATCAATGTGGCACCTAACCAGATGATGGTTTGTTATCACTTTGTTTGAACTACATTGCCTTCATGAATACGCGAGGATTTGCTATTGTGAATGGAGTCATTGCCAACATTATACACATGGTTCCCATGGTTTATGTAGATCCAAGGCATTCAGAGCCCTGCAACAGATCCTACATTAAGGTCTTAAAATTCTAATTACGCAAATAGTTACATCAGTTCACTGTTATAATGAGTTTAAAGGCTGAGGTTGATCACATCACCCCCAGCAGGAAGTGTTTTTAATATTTAGACTTAATTGTTTTTGTAGAAAAAAAATGTAACACTGATGGTTCATAAGAATAAAAAATTTAAACATTTTAAGCAACTATAATTAATCTCTAAAAGTTCTAACCAAATTTAGCTCTTATCTTCTATATAGGACATCTTAAAACAGCATTATCATTATATTCAGGCTTATTCAAAACAGTGGTAAGGAAAATTAAATTTCAATAACAAACCCTAAAACCTGCTAAAACCTTAATGTAAATGAGCATCTGTATCTTAAAACATAGTAAATAAAATTTAAGACTTAAGATTACAATCCCTATTCATAAAAAGGAATCAAAATAAAATAACGAAATAATCTGGCCAGTGCAAGCTTTCTCAGATCTTCTTAAAAGCCCCAGCAGTTACTGTGGTGTGTTCAAATACGAAGGCACGCGACGTTAGTTTTGAGCTAATGTTCATTTAGCTCAATATTAGAAGCTAACAAATGAGTAACGGTCAAAACTAATTGATACCTCTTCCAATTTCCACATAGCCACAACAGTATCAGCCTCTTGGTTTTCTCAGTAGGCAAGAAACTCGACGAACCATAAGGTTCCCACATTGATAAAACTGAGTTCTAAACTATTTTTGAGTACGGTCAGTGAATTAACAGTTAAATTTGATAGCATTACCTGTCCACTCTGTCTTTAGCTTTACTCATGGTGAGGGAGTGGGTCCCGTTGGTCGACTTGTTCCTCTCCATTGCCTGTTTTGTCCCAGCGATATCCTGAAAGGTTTACCTAGGATCCCTGCATGAGTCAGATGTCCGGTTTTCTCCAACAGGTTCTCAGTTCACATCAAACAGGACAGCTGTTTAAGTTAAGCTAAATTCGCCTGAACGCTCACTTTGTCCATGTTTGCGTGCTGATGAGAAACTGGACAGGACGGTGCTCTCTTCGAGGATTAACATGCTATTGTCGAAAAGCGGAAAGCAGTAAAAGGCATTATTAAGCTTTTCTCAAATTATTAAGTTGTTATAAGTCGATTTCCCACTTCTTCTTTTTTTCATCGACCCACGGATGGTCGGGCAAGCCGTATGGAAAGAGTGGAGTTTGACTCGAATTTTATCGCCATCCACAGGCACCTGCTGCTGGTCCCTGGATCCTTGTAGTTCGACTAACTTACCAGGATAATGCTACCAAATATAGCATACCCCTGGTGGTTTTCACCGACTTCTACTCTCGTTGTACGGTTGCTGTAGTCCACAGAAGGTATTGGACGTGTGACGTTTGTCCCGGGGCAAACGCCTCAATCCGATCTAATGCTGCATTTAGGTGATTTCCGTACCATCGTACCTCAGACTCTCAGGACGGCACCGAAAGTGACTTATGGTGCATTCACGAGTCTTTGGAGAGAAACACAGGTTAAACATAAAAATAATAATAATTAAAAAAAAGGAAAAAAAAGTAATATTTAGCTAATTATTTATATTCCTATTGTAAATACTAACCACTTTTATTATCACATTAAGTTGTCTTAAGATCAAATGGTATTGTTCTAGGTAGGGACATATATTTGCATAGCTTTTTGTGCTATTTTGTTAGTATTGAATAATTTAGTAATGTTTTCTCTCATACGGTGACCGTTGCCTTTAAAGAGGAAAATGCTTAACAATAAAATGTATTATATATTTAAGACATCACTTTAACATGGAATCTTTAACACAGATGCATCCGGGCTTTATGTGTCCAATGGTATTTAAATGCAGCAATTATGGTAAAAGCTCCAGACTCCTCTCTGGTGTTCTACTGAGAGACTGAAAAGCACTTTTGACCCACGTGCCATCAGGCTGTATAATGTAGCCACTTCAAGAAGGAGCAGAAGAAGAGAGCTGGAATGTCCTAAAAATTGTCTTCTAGTGCCTTAACTATTTTGCAGTTTATTTTAATGGTACATTTTATTATTATATACTGTTACTTTTATATTTATTTTTACTTGATGATTCTATTGATTCTTGTGATTCTGTCTTATAATGGTGTGGATGTGAGCGACAGACTGCGACTCAATTTCCGTATTTATCTATCTATCTAAAAAGCTCAGGCAGCATTAGTCATCTGTAGAATACCTACAGTGGAATGTTGTATGATACATGAGTGAATCACAACTAAAACAGCCCTTTGAAAATGATTGGACGTTCTCAATTATGTAACAAATAAATATGGATGTATAAATAAGGGCAAGGGTTTTACGACAATAGAAAACCTGTAAGTCCCAGTCTTAGCGCAGTTTTACCTATGGGGAAAATGAGTGAACTTAATATATTTTTCAAGTCTTTATTGAAATGACTTGAAAACTAAAACAATGTTAAAGTAGAAAATTCTACTGAAAGAACCAAAATAGCATGTCACCAGGCATGGTTTTGATTAAATGCTGAGAGAATCTGGAGCACAGAGATACCCTCCCAGGGCTGTCATCTAAAAGCTTACTTTTGTAAAAGTTCAGGGGTAAGTGTTGCAAAATTACACAAAGGTTGCTCTGCGGGTTTAATCTACAACTTCCTGAAAAATCTGAACGTGTCATTCACAAAAATGAAGTCCTCACAAACAAATGAACAAATACAACAACAGTATTTCAGCTAATGAATGAAAATATCTAGTCATAAAGTCCATAGGTAGCAGTGTATATTTATGCAGTGCACATTTATGTGAACTTGCATAGAAAACACAGCTATAACAGCTATAACAAAGTAAACCACTGCCCCATCTTAATCAAATTACTACAAATTGATTTTAAACATGTCTGACCTACATAAACTCAAAAACATGTGTAGGTCTTAATCGTTTATCCCCTTGTGGAAAGAACCGAAGTCTGAATGCAGATTTATGTCCCTGGAGTAGTAATCCTGCCGTGGGTGCGGTTTTTGGATCAGTGACTTGGATGAGCTTCCAACTACTAACACATTTGGCACCGCTGTGTGACCATTCATACTGTGAACAAGCCCCACTCTGTCCTGTTTTAAGCACAGTTAAAATCAGTGTAAATGCATGTACAAGACTGTCTGCTGTTAGTCTGTAGCTGGACAAAAAAATAAAATGAATAATGAAAAAAGATTAAAACATTCAGTGCTTAATCATTCTCTGGGAAGCATGACAGTATGCAACTTCGTTTTTAGAGCTGACAAGCTAAATTTAATTTAATACAGACTGATAGTTAAGTGGAGAACAGGATCACCGAATGTAAAATATTTAGAAGTAATAATATACAGATAAATCTGAAGTTTTTGGTTTTTTACATTTTATGTACATTGACATTTCATTCAGTCATAATTCTTAAATGAAAATAAAAAAGTTATGTAGAGTCTTTTGTGAAGCAGTTTAAACATCATTTTATCAACATTTGTGTTTACATTATACCTCCCACTCTTGAAAACACTACACTGATTTCATTATCTGGACAAATTAGTTGAAGACAGAGCGAAACTGTGCAAACAGTCGACAATAATTTCAAGTTTAAATTTTAAATGATCTTCATCAGTTTCTCTAAATGCTGAGGAGGACTCTGGAGGTTGTCAGCTTTAGTATACAATATTTAAGCAGTTATTTCTTTGTACATTTCCCTGGTTCAAAGGTGGTTTACTGCTAGAACTAACCTAGAATGTAAATGTGTCAGTAAATCGTATGATTTTGGGTATATATGTTTGCTTGACTGAAGGATCTGCATAATAAATTGTTGTATACTTTGCTTTCTGTTTTGTGTTGTCTCTCTCAGGTTCAGACTTGAATAATGTTACTGCAGAGATCTCACAGTCTTCAAGTGCAGACTTGTTAGCAGAGTCATCATAAAGTCTGCAGCTTTGTGACATAACAGCATTATTAACCTCTTCTTTTCCTTCTTTGGAGGCCTCTGTCTCGTTTGCTTGTGTCTTGCCTTTTGCTGATTTCTTTCTAGTTATCACATGACTACCAATATCTTGAGAACTGTATGGATTATTAACTTGAAAATTTTCTGTTGACTTTAAGCTGTTGGTAGGAGCAGTCATAGAGGTATCAGAGTGTGACAGTAAATGTGCAGTCAGAGGAGTTAAAGGTTCTGGCTGTGGTGCTGATTGAGAAGAGGAATTAATCTGGTAAGCGCCATGTTGATCTTCAAATCTGTAAGCATGTGGAATAATGTACTTGGGTGATCTTTTCTGGATAGTCATAGGTCTCTGGAGATTTAAGTCACTCTCAGCTACAGCTTCATAATAGGAATCTCTAGAAAATGCCTTGATTGTTGGTTTGGCATCGCTTTCAGTTATCGACATGATGGATTCACCTGCAGCTGGCTCGCTGGAAGAAAACTGTTGGCTTTCACAAGAACTGTCTGTAAGGTTTAACTTATCCAAAGCTTTAGGCTTAGTTTCCACACATGTGTTCCACACAGGAGAGCAGGTCATGATAGTGGCCAGATGCCAGTTAAATGGAAGCTCTTCCTCCTCAAAAAGGCTGTACGGTTGTGGGAATTCCCACTCTGTCACAGATAAAAAGGAAAGCTCCTCTAAGCATCCAAATTTGACCCTCATTGTGATAAACTTCATTTCATCACTGAATTCTGCTGAGCCACAATCCTTAACCTCAACATCTTTAGCCTGGTCATGTCCATATTTGGATGAACTATAAAGCTCTTTAAATAAGGACTGGTCCTCCACTTTTTCTTCTTTTAAAGTCTTCATGTCTTCTGTACGCAAGTTTGCTTCTTTTAAAAAATCTTCTGCTTGATCTTTTTCATGTGAAATGTGATTTCTTTTTAAGTTCTGTATAACAGATTTACTTTTTGTTTCCTTCTGTGGGTTTTGCTTGTGGACAGTTTGGTCTACCATCTGTTGATGCGTCCTTTCAAGAAAAGCCACCTTCTTTTTTATATTAGATGGAACCTTGACTTCTCCAGCAGGTCTTTCATATGAACAATTTAAGTTACTTGCATTACATACAGTAGCTAGGGACTCAAGCTTCTCCATTAATGAAGATAAGAGGATCCCTTTTCCAATGACTCTTGGTTTGATTGGCTGCTTATTGGATGTTTTCAGTCCCAGTTCTTTCTGCTCAGCAATGGCAAACTTGGCTACAATGTCCTTCACACTGTTTTGTGTCTTTAGTCCTTGCCTCTTAGCTTGCTTCTTTGTATGCATGTCACGTTCAGTGTCTTGATTGTAATTGTGGTTTGGCACCCCTCTGCCAGAGGGCAGAGTCCCTACCTCCCTCTGTTGGGTATCATGGGGTTTGGGCATGGACCTTAAGAATTTAGATTGGAGGAGTTGAAATGATGTAATACGTCGAGAGACAAGGTCCCCTGCTCTTTGATCACCTTTTAATTTGTTTTCTTGTGGATTTAGCTGGCACTTAACAGAAGTGTCAGAACTGGTATCAGCAGCCTTTGTCTGGACTTCTTTTTCTGATTCAAAGAGATGAACCACTTTGCAGCTTGTCTGTGAAGTCTCACTTTGCTGTTTAGGGCAGCAACTATTTCCTTTCTCCGGTGTTAGAGTTCTGGTCTTTGGCTTCTCTAGGTTTCTGTTCATGGAGGTCCTCATAGGCAGATCCCGTATTAGGTAATGCAGGAGACTCTCAAGAATCCCTCGGAGCACTGGACAACATTTGGGGTCTCTAACCAGCCTCCTCAATCTACTGGCTTCAGGGCTTTCTCTGGATTTCCACGAATCTGGTCTACAGAGATTAGAGGACATGCAAAACTTAATCCGTGCAGCTTTTTTTAAGTCTTGAAACTGAAAGAGCCACCCCAAACAAGAATTTGGGATGATTTTAATCTAGGTACATTTTTTTTGTTCTTTCTTTCTTTCTTGTTTAAGTAAATTTGACAGAAAGCAGTATTTACTCCAGTAGTTTCCAAACAATACAGCCACTTGAATGAAACACACAATAACTCATTTACCCTTGGTGCAAAAGGGATAAGAGAATATCTTCAGTCTTGCAGTGAATCAAATGTTATAGGTGATTAGTGTTGGTGCTTTTTAAGGGAGCTGTTAATAAAGGAGGTATTCTTAAGAGTAAATGTTGTGGGATGAAAAGAGAGTGGCACTTAATGTATTATTTACTCTTTAACTCAGTCCATTTCAATTGTCGTGTCATTTTTATTTTTCATGTTTTGGTGCTTTGACAACATAGCCCACTAAATCTCATAAAAGTATTACAGTGCAAATAATAATTCCTATTCTACAACTCAATATTCATAAAAGTAAAATAATCCTAACCATACTGCACATGCATTGACAAGCTAAAGATTGACAGGTTGAAGCTAAATTTTACCACAAAACAGGAAAGCATCTGGCTGAAGCAAACCTAAAGGCCTTACAATCAGTCTGAGCTTCAAAGACAGTGCTGGAACAAACTGAAGGAGGTATTGATTAATTACATCCCTAACCTCCTTAATGTTAATACAGGTTAGATTTAGAAAAGGCAAACATCAAACATATGATTTATCCTCTGATTTTTAAGAAACTTTCTTCTTTCAAGGTACTTAATGTTATGATGGCCAAGCATTATGCTTTCTCCACAGCTCTGTCATTTAAAAATAATAGAGATTTTGCATTGGCGCAATCATTGTGTCATACAATCATGTGATGCCTTCTCCATTATTACTGTAACAAAATATTATTATATTATTATTTATCCATAAAATTATTCTTAACCGAAAGATAATCTTTCAGAAAACATTCATGCGAATTTAGTTCCTGTGCTTCTATTCCACAGATTATGTTGAAAGGGCGATTTTACTTTTGCAGTGTATGACAGATCTGTGGATAGTGGACTGAAATATCAGGGACAGCAAATTGAGAGAGGTGAAAAGAGGATAGGATGCCACTTAGGGATGAGGGGGTAGTGTTGCGCTCAGGGAAGCAGTTTTAGCATCATATTCAGTTCCGCTGTCAGCCAGTAGAATTCAGGTCAATGAAGATCTGGATTACTTGTCTATGCATTTCTCTGCAGATGCTGCCTTGTATAGTGCCTCTCCAAGCTCCTCCAGGTGTTCTCTTTTATCCAAATCCTGGAACAGGCCTGGGGGAACCAGACTCAGACCATGCATCAGGCCATACAGACAACCTGCAATTAGCCCTGTTGCTTCACTCTCACCTAAAAGAATATTTTCACAGAGTCATAAAGAGCATGTTATGGTATGTGTGTGCCTTTTAATACATTTTGCAGGTCCTTACTTCTGTAGTTCTCACCTCCATGAAACATGGCTCGTATACAGAGTTCAGCCCAGTCACTCCCTGCAGCCAAAAGGGCGTCATAGGCTATCATAGGGGCATCATGACCTCTCCGACCAGCACGGCCTTCTGAGCTCCAGCGCTTGTACACCTATTTAGACAAAACAAAAACAGACATGTGCCTTGCCTGATAGGGGAAGAAATTTCTATCCATGGAAATATGGGGGAAAAGCTAAAGGAACTTACTTTATTTGTCTCCTCAGCATCATAGTGGTCAGGGAATGAAGGTTTGTTTTGCTCCTCCTTGTCTATCCCTCGTTCTTCAAGGTAAAACTGCCACTTAGCCTCAAAATAGAACCAGTTTTCCTGATACTCTGCATAAGAAAGAACATTTACTCACATTCCAGCTAAAACGTTATACACTTTCATTCCTGTATACAACCCAAACTTATAGTACTGATGATTGACGTTACTCTTTTTCTTTTTAGTTGGATTAATCATCTGAGCTGTTATGTCCTGCCCTGCACATTTATACATACAAAAACAATTTCCAACCTGCCATATGCCGTATAGTCTTCCTGCAGTACTCCTCAGCACGAGGGATGACTTTCATGAGTTCACGACCCCAAGTCACAAGAGGCTTCCCCTGGATTGCATAGGATGCAAACAGCGCCGTTGTCAGGGAGCCAAGGAAGCCTGGACCAAGAGTGTCACAGCATAAATGATGTTGCCATTTGAGTCTGTTGACAGCTGAGACTGAATTCAGGAATATCAATTCAATGCTCTTTAATGTAAAATTTATGTTGAAATACTGAGTAGTGAATCAGCAGTGCTAGATTTCTTATTTTTCGAAAGTATCAACTCCATCACCTGTTGGGTGGTTGTGGGTCATTCTGCCTATCTCAATGCTGACCTCCACCAGGTTTTCTTGTCTTTCAGGCTGCCAGTATCTCATACCCACGCACATGGCTTTGGCTGCTGCACCAAACCCAGACCCTGGAAATAAACCCATGTACATATCCAATAACACATGTTTGACTTTAGTTATGTTGGGGCTCATTACACCAAAAAGCACACATTAATAAAATTTCTTCAGGTGACCTTTTTCATTGAAGGGTGTATGCCAGGCGAGAAGGAAGTTGTGTGGTTTGAGATGAACATATGACTCCACAGTAGCAGGACCAGGGGCTCTTCCCTGGAGAGAAACCATGGCTTCAACATAGAGACGTACCACCTCCCTGTACAGATCCTCCAGACACCAGTAATCTAGACACACACATTCATTCACATACACACACACACACACACACACACACACACACACATTGGTTGAGAGTCATTAATGACTGGCATGCAAAGCAAGATGAGTGGTGCTGTGATGCTAAATTTAGCTTTAGACCTGAATGCCTGTAGTTGTGGTGGAGTCCCTTCCTTATACTGTGAGGTGTTCACCCACAGTTTGTTTATGTGTGTAGTGTTTGTGGGAAGGAAATCTGTGGCGACAAATGGTTTTTCTAAGGTATTTATCCAGGGCTTTATCTCACCTTGAGAATATTTCAGATTCGGTTACACAGAGGATGAAGGAGTATAGTCCATCTAAGCACTGTGAAATTCTCCAGTGAACATGGGTAAAGAGGGAGTTGGGGAAATAGTTTTTTTTTCTTTTTGTTTATTTGGAGTTCTTTGTTTTCTGCTTTAGATAGGAACAAGCAATATCGTCAATGTGCCTTGAATGATAAGAATCTTTCTAAGGCTATTAGAAAGGTTTTTCAACTGTTGTTGGAGCCATTAACGGAGTAACAGTTTTACATACTTCAATTATTATATGAAAAAGACAAGACAAATGCAAATATCTAGCTAGTGTGTGTGCATGTGCATCCATCCTTATATGTAGGCAATGGCATGTTGGATTGTAGCTAAATAGGGCACCCTAATCTTAAAAGATGTCATCAACATTTTTTCTCTGGACCACCCTAATTAGTTTTGAACCACATCTGCAGTCAAACATGATACCAGTAGATTATGGAGGGGTTTGACTTGCTATTGTTCAGTAAAGCAGAACTGAGGATCAGCTTTTCCAAATAGTCTATTTAGGACTGTCCTGCCGTGATGGTTGCTGAGGGGGTTTGAAGTAGTATTTTGGGTGAGGGCCTTCTAACTGTATTGAGATTTGTCCCCAGACTTTAATGCTCTATTGTAGAGATGGATGATGGTATCTCAGCAGATTTAGTCATTCAGGTTTGGTTTGTAAGCGTGTGATTCGCAGCTTCCACTGATTTAATAGAAACATTTATTTATACAAGATTATGTTAGGTGTATTTATTTTCTAACAAATTAAAGAAATTTTTGGTTTCATATGATGTTACATTAAAATTTTACAATGAAGGAAGATAAATTAGCATTTAACCTTGCTATGAATTCAACTCTCTAATATGCTACTTAAGGCATCTTAAATCCTCCAAATGTTCTGCTTTGTTGCTTTAATCATACACATACCTGTTACAAGTGCTTCTGCTGTGGTCATGTGCATCAGCACCGCATCACTCAGAGGCCAGTTATCCGGTTCCAGTTTAAGAGCCCCCAGTCCTCCCAAAGAGGTCAGTTCCTCTTGGATCTTTTTGCCTGATGTGCAGCTTTCCCAGTGGCCCTTCTTGAAGCCCAAAGCATCACCAACAGCACCTAGAACCATGGCTGCTTTGAATTTCTCCATGAGAAAAGGTTTTGAACACAGCTAAACCTAAAAAAATTACAAAGATGATCTGCTTGATGGAGCCTTTGCTCTTGGCTAAACCACACTCTGGACTCCTATAAGCTCCTAGTCAAGATAAAATTGAAATTGATTTTGTCCCAAAACATCCTGAAAAACTTCAACCGTTACTGCTCTCACTGTAGGACAAAAGTGTAATTTTCTCCATCTCAGTTAACTTTGCCACCTGTCCATCCTCAGAACTCTCCTGTAGTTTCTCGCTCATGAGCTCCAAGCACCAAGGATGGGCAAACACACACATGCCAACAGGAGCGTTGCATTATCAGCTGCAGCTTCTTTGTGTTGGGCGGTGGTGGGTTCAGCTGTGATCAGGTGTCTCCTAAAAAGGCAATCCCAATGGTCCCACAGCCTAAAAGCTGGATGGAGGGGGGGGGCATGTCAACTTAATCTGGAGATGGTCGACATTCCACCTGACCCATGGGAAATGGACATCCTGACCAGCCCCCCTCCAAAAAATAAAAATAAAAATCAACAACTGTTTTAAACTTATTTCTTAAAAATAACTAAAGCTGTGCTCTGCTTTAAGAGTTCCCATTCCTCTGTTTTCTTTGAAACACATTCTCATGGGATTCAACCACGAGTCAAATTAATTTTACAGAAATTTATCCCAAAAATGCATTTGAATGCAACTCTAAACATATGTAGAGTAGACAAAGTATTACCAGCAGAGCTGGTGATGATATGCAGCAGGAATGCAACCTGATAAGGGACAACTGTTACCAAGCAGTGCATTGTAGCACTCTATTGGAGCAGCTGCTTCTGAGCAGGAATGTTGTCTCTTTTGTTTTACCTTTATACACAACTGGGATGCAATTTACATATCTTAAAAATCTTTGTTAAACACCTGATGACTCTTTGTATTGGATTGTGTATCATCATAACCCACTTTAGTTTAATCTTTTCCCACCAGAATACATATCATATTGGCTATACACAGATCACTGACCCATGTTACACTTAAGAGTTTGATAAATGTTTGGCATTTTCATCTCGATTCATGGGATATCAGCTTTTATCACAACATAGTCCACCTATCCATCATTCAAGGTTCTATACAACAAACGTTTATTGTGAAACACAGGACAGAATGACATCTTTTACAAGACTGTTAAAAACAACATGTTTTATTAAGATTCTTAAAGAGAACATAGGCAACAAAACATATGATCTGTAAATTGCTGATTTCACGATGGCAAAAAATAATACTGTTTTGATAAGAGTGATCTGGATGATTGGAAACAGTTGATTATACATTTGACAACTAAAAACGTACCAAAAGCTAAAAATACACATTACTGCACCGACTACCAGATGTTTTCTTGCACCTAAACCACAGTGAATGTAGTTTCTAAAGCAACTGTCAACATCATACATCTCACTGCTTTGACTTAGGTAGGTTTGTGTACAACTTTTATCATTCAACAGACAAGTTGCAACACAATCAGAGGCACTTCATAAGAGCTATTTCAATGAAACATGCTAAACTTGCTTACTTTAAAGAATGTGACACTTTCTTCTTGCTACTAAATGGATATTTCAAACTTGAACTTATTAAAATCTGCATTCACGTATACCACCAGTTTTACATCATTATGAGAGTTTAATATCAAATTGTTATACTAAGAGAAGACAGTTATTTTCCCTGTACACAGGGAAATAAGCCATCCTTTCAACACAGGCAAGAAAAGTATTATTGTGACAACAGGCAGAACAAGATCAGTGTTGCTGTTTAGAACAGAAAGCGTGGCTAACACTGATGTAAATACAGAAAGCCACACCGCTGCTTACCCTGACTGGAAGATTACTGTTACCTGAGCTCTACCTCCTGTCACACTGCATTTAACATATGCAGGCTTGTCTAGTGTTTATAATTACACCTAAAAAGTAACACTAGATTTTGTAAAAAAAAGTACTGTTGTCTTGACTGCTATCAGTAGAAAGGCTCAAGTCTTGGACGTAGCATCTGCTTACAGTACAATGACAAGTGCTATAATACTCTGCCACCCATAGATGGCAGTGAATGAGCCACCATTGACCTACAGATGTTTATAAAAAGAAGCAGTTGACATCCGGCAGTTTAAATAAACACTTGAATTAAAGCTACAATATAGTTCACTGAAGAAAAACAAAACTGACATTAAAATCTAAGTGAAAACTAATTTTATGTAAACTGAATAGCTCTGTAGTTGGATACAGTGTTGCCTGATTTAAAAGAAAATAACCTACAACATAAAAAGTGCAGATTGTAGAGGTGACAAGTCTTCACCTAGATACAAAACAGTCAACAAACCAGTCAGTTTCTCTTAGAGTACAAACATTTACACACTGCAAAATAAAAAACACTTTTACTAAATATTGCAATATTTTTACATTTTAAAAATACATTTTCAAATATTTTTGGGGTACTAATCTTGATTATAAAGGTTGTTTTTTTTTACCTGTTCTGTCATACATTTTTTCTCTCTAGATATCTAGAAGAAAAATACTTGACAGCTGTAACAATGGGATTCTGCTGGTGCTGAGCTCAAAAAGCATGCTACTCTCTTTGATTCTCAGTTGAATAGCAAAATACTGTCAATCAGTATCTTAATCTTCTAAGACCCTCCTCCACACACACACACATTTTATACCCACTAAACACACACACACAAACATACTATAGCAAGCAAGTTCACAATTTCTGTGCTCTCATTATTATGGAGAGCCACACATTCACAACCTGTGGAAATAGATAGTTTTGCCCTCAATATCAATGGCACTGCTTCGTAGTAACATGACAAATCGTGCAGCTGTTGACACACTGTTCCATTCACAACTGCAAAAGCGCACTACCTACTGCATCCATAACTTAATCCTGTGCATCTGCTAAAAACTCACTCCGACTCTTACAGTGCCATGGGCGCTTGTTCATGAGTCCATAATAACGGTTCAAAGCAAACCCCATTGGTAGTCTTAGTGATGAGTATGAGTAATACTCGTACTTTTAATATTGCAGTTCCAAAGTCAGTCCAGGCCTGCACATAACAAAAATGTTTTGTTTTTTCCCGTTTTCCCCTGCAGATTCTCTTCCTGCTTTCCTTTCCAAAGTGGTTTTCGGGGTCACTCCACAGCCGAGGCATCTTATGCAGCTGGAAGAACAATCTTTATGACAAACTGCAGACAGACTTCCTGAGAAGACATCTCTTTTTGGCTAATTTGTATTAAAACCTTATTTTTGGAATGAAAAAAAAAAAGAAGAGGAAACAAACTCTATTGGCTGAACAAACAAATATTATGTCATGTTGTGTTTGTTACCTGTCACAATCGGCCGAGCAAACTCCACAAAGTCATCAATGAGGACAGGCCAAGCCCCTGAGGAGACAACAAAAAGGGAAATGTTAGGTTACATCCTAATGTGGCAGGTATAACAAGTAAAAAAATGCTTCGGTAACACTTCAGAAAACAACAAACAACAAAAAAATCAAAAGCAATCACCCAATCCAACTAGTTTTACTACTTCCTATCCGGGGTGATTGAAAACAGGTTCCACAACAGTTCTCATATTTCCAGCTTTCTAAACAGTACTATAACTTTAAGATTGACACTAAGATGCTGCTTTGTGACAGAGGCCCTAATAGCAGTTTTTTGTTGTTTTTTTTGTCTTTCTAGAGCTATTTGCAGCTAGGTTTAAAAAAACAAAACAAAACAAAAAAAACCCAACTTTCTTTTAACCAGGTTAAAATCCCACTAGGCCGGTTGTTCAAAAAATTGACATTTTTCCAATTCAATTGACATTTGCTTCGGGGTTTCTTTCATGAGGATGGTTAATGTTATGTTTTATTGTTGCTGTACAATGCTAACAGGCGTAGCATTAGCATAGCATAAAGTAGATAAACAAGTCAGGTGCATCACATAAATATTAGCATATACAATGACTATAAAAGATACTATTGTTGGATCAAATTTGAGGTTTTACTGCATTTTCATCCTAAAATCCGCCTTGTAATCCTACCCTCTGTTGGGATCCGGATAATCTTGTTTTTTTGGATCAAAGATATTCGTTATCCAAAGTTTTGAACAACCCAAACTGAGGGTATTATCCGGATAACAACCAGGATTGTATTATATGATCCGAGCCGATTTCGGAATCCAGATTTCCCTTTTGAACAACACATTTTCAAGATGTGATCCTTTCCGATAATCAAATTCCAATTGGATTACGTTTAAACAATTAGGCCATTGAGATCGAGATCTCGTTTTCAAGTACGACCTGGACACGAAGTCAGCAGCACATGTCTTAGAATACAGGTTAAAAAATAAAAAGACCTCATTATTGACATATACAGTGGCATCCTACTATCTTTACACTATATCATGGGCATCTCAGACGAAGCACACGCTTGGTTTGAGTTGCACCTGACTGGTTCTGTCAAGGTCACACATTTATATTGGGATACCCCAAGGTTTGGCAATATTGATAATATGAACATGAAAACCACCTCTTTGTTTGGATCTTCCACCAAGGATGCAAAAAATTTTAGTGTCATGACTGACAACACATTATCTCTCTGACCAGTCAGATCAGGCCATATCTGATTCAGGATACCATCGTGTGGTCTTCACAAACTCACCTTCTTCATCATAGTTTGACATGTCATCAGCAATCATGTTGCCAAAGTCCAGAAGGAGGTTCCATGTGTCTTTGGGAATTGACCGCTTGTGATGTTCCTGAATACAGCACAGGAAAAGATGAATCTTATTTCTATTTTATCCTAATTGAAGATGTTTTAACTTCAATATGGTTAAAAAGATAATGCTTGAACACTATAATAATGTTTGGCAAAATAATCTGCAGACTATATTTAACTGCTGTGGAAAAAGAAAATGCTGCCATGAACTTCAAATATCCACTTCAAGTTGGTAAAAAAAAACAAAACGAAGGCTTCCATACTCACCAGCAAAAAGCGGTTCCAAAGATCCAAGAACTTAAATCTGCCCGTGAGAACTAGATTCCAGTAAGCCACAGCCATTTCTAGGTCTGGAAAGTAAAAAAACAGAAATTTTTTTAAATGAAAAACTAGGTGAAGAATTACAAAAAAAAATTATGGGGGGGTTATTTCATAGGGAAATAACTGTTTCTCACATTATCTGCTTACCTAAACCTTTCTGGCCTGGGTTCTTGGCAAAATTGAAGGTAAACTGGTAAAAGTCTTTAAATTTTCCAGTGTCTTTCAGCTCTTGCTCTAGTCTAGGAAGGATGGCCTTGAGTTTTTCAGGGCTGTCACAGCTACAAGGTACAATGACAGAAACAACAAAGATGTGAAATCTCATGGGGCTCACAGTTATCAGGGTATGTACAGTAATAATAAAAATAAACTCATATAGCTAGCAATGTTTACAACTTCTTGTTGTGTTTCACAATGTCTTAATGTGTTTATGAAATTACACTTCACAAACCTAATTATGCTGTGTCAAATGAGCAATCTATCATGAAATGTTGTTCATTTCAGTGTCATAGTTTCTAACCCTAGCTCTCCCATGCCATCCAGGAACTCCTTCCTGCTAAACTCGCACTGTGTGGCTGCTCTGAACTTCCATGCCACCACAAGTATGCTCATGCTTGCTGGGTCCAGAGTCAGGTCATCGCAGAACTGCTGGATTCCATCAATGCCTATCTTATTCTCATCGTGGGGGTCTGCAAAGATAGCTGAAAGGAGTCAGCAACACAGACAGAACAAAGCAAACTGTGATCATGTAAGAATTTAGATTGATGAAATGAAGGGCCAGTGCCCCTGCCTAACACTTGCCTTTGTATCTGTTGTAGAGCTGTTCCAGCTTCTTACGATCCACTGAGGTTTTCATGAATTCTTTGTAAAAGAGGTCGGGGTTCTGGAAGTAGTTGTCTGTGGCGACTTCTAGTTTCCAGTCATTCTGTGTCAGGCAGTACACGGCTGTCCTCTCCCCTGCCTGTGTGAAGGACATGAACTGCCGAACCTTGTCCTTCTGCGATGACTTCAACTTGTTCTGCACAACAAGCCGACACAGATGAATACAGGTAACATAAACTATTCAGCTCTAACACACCATGTAAGCACAATCTCCTCTGTATTATAACATGAACTAAAGTCACTTTTTGGACACAGTTAAAGATGTAAAGTTTTAGACAACTGTAAATAATTACGCCACTACAAAGTCCATGATTATAGCATAACTATTGTGATTTCAAGACCATAGGATTTTCTTCTTCATGCATGTGAAGTTTAGCTTTAGTATAGTGCCAAGATACAATGTCCTTTCAAGCCAATCCTTTCAATAAAAATAAATGTACTTTAAAATGCGAGGATGGTTGTGGTTAGTCATGCCTGCATATAATTAAAACATTTGTACAGCAATGTATGGGTTAGCATGTCAACGAAAATACTGTCACTTTCAAAAGCAACGCCACAAGGTTCTGTTAGTTTACAAATCAACTATCGATATTGGGAGGGTTGCACGTCTTTGCAGAATCGCAGACCTGACCAACCCGATATCAAACCGAGACAGGCAAGTGTTTGGTGACCCAGTTCTCCTTGGATATGGAGCTTTTGATCCAGCGGGCTCTCCTCCTGGAGCAGCAGCAGAGGCGAGAAACCAAAAAGGGAAAGGTACGTAATTCAAGTGCAAGTGTCCAATCTCAAAATACCAGCTGACCTTCCATTTCCCTTATATCACTGAGACACATCGCTCTGGCAATGCGACACTTGGCTGAGGAGACCCTGATCCCACCATCTCGCGGAGCCCAGCAAATGCTCGTGACAGTCGTTATAAATCTGGGGACTTGTTGAACGGCCTACACAACTCTGTGAAATTCTGTTTTATAAAATATTACCTACCATTTTATCGCCGGCTGATTTGGCCAAGTTGATATCAAATGGTCCTACCGCGCCTGCGCGAGAAGAACTGAGCTACCGCAGATCCCTTAGAATCATGGGAAATGAAGTTTTTGAGAACTGCGAGTCGACAGACACTGTGCCGTTGATACATTAGCCCCACAGTTTCTCAAATACGAGGAAAAAAAACTTTTAAACAAAGTACTTAAAGTAATTAATACGTCTTTTACTGATAATCATTTTAAAGGTAAACTTCCTTGTACCACCTTGGATCAAAATGAGTGTTGTGTATGAATAATCAGCGAAAATTAAACTTCCCAACAGTTTTCAATAAATTTGGTTCTATTTAAAGTAAATAATATGATATAACACAGTACTCTGTATACGTAAATGTAAAATAAACCGAGAGACGCTGTCACCGTTTCAAAGCACTGGACACATTCTACTGAAAAAAACAAAACATCTGAAAACTACAACTCCCATATGAATCTGATTAGATGTTTCGGAAGTAATCCGGCGATAGAAATTACAGCGACATTACTAAATTCAGAATTTCATTAAATTGTTATTTTGTTTAGATTTGTCCTTATTTAAAGAGCTATTGGGGGGGGGGGGGGGGGGGGGTTGGTTGTTTCTTTTGTGGCTTTTTTTTTTTTTTTTTTTTTTTTTTTTCT
>JBAMHW010000001.1:14421390-14463042 GCA_037177495.1 Rhadinocentrus ornatus
TGTCCTAGTGGCGCTTCTGATTCCTGTTTATTCTGTATTCCTGCTTATAATCCATTTAACATAGGTGTGAGTTGTATACAATACAATAGGCTAATTAATTAAAAACAGACATAGTCACAATATTTGCTTAAACGTAGCAAACATGACCAACCTTAGCTTCCAGTTTTGCAACTCACATGTTTGTCTCAAACTTTTTTCTACAATATTGACATGCACTTTGAACTATGCAATCTGAGCTAAGCTAACATTAAGAAAAGCTAAAGTTAGCTTATTTTGTCAGCTAGCTAACAAAAAAGAGCTTATGTTAGCTGACCAAGCTAACAAGCTTATCATTGTCCCGTGTCAAATACAGTTTAAAGATTGAAAATAAAATTCAACAGTGTTTAACCATGAAAACTAAAGGGTTTCAAAATATAGCAAAAGTAGCAGAACTTGACTAATGTCTATTTAAACTCTCAAAACATGTACAAAATATTGTATTCATTTAGGAAATATCCACAATCTTAATTTGACCTTTAGTAGGGTTAACTAGGGTTAGGACATGATTTAAGTGTCCAGACGAGCATGCCTGGCTTTTCTTAAAAGTTCAAGCTCATATATCTTAAAAAAAAGAAAGAAAGAAAAAAAAAAGGCATCAAAGAGGTGTGCTCCCTTTGCCTGTCCACATTGCTGTGGTACATGGGTTTGTGTGGTGTGAATTTTTCATGTGCCATCCAGGGTGTCATGTGCCTGCAGATCACATTGGCTCACTTTATGTGTATCGAATCTAATCCACCCTTCAAAGATACCCTACCTGTTGTTCTTCACACACAAGGAGTGGCGCAACATCTGTGTGTAATATAGCAGACATAACCTAATATGGAAGTCAGTTTATTTTCTTAAGTAGTTCAAAGCATTCTGCAGTATTTCACAATTAAATTTTTTTCTACATGCGTTTAAATGAGTGAACAGCGCGCTTAGACAACAACCTGCAGTATCTTGTCTGTCTCGCTGGCATCATTCCCATTCCTCCCCTTTAAACTTTAATGGTGTGATCGCTGCCACACAAGTGCTGGTCTACAGTGTCTCCTCTGAGGCACGATGTTCGCTCTCACACAGGTGTCTAATTCTTCTGTCCTGCATCTGAGGCTCACACTGTAACACGAGAGCTGGCTGGCACAGTGAAGCCACTCATTAAAGAACAACAAACCGTACCACAATGCCGCAGATACCTGAGATATCTGGAGCTTGTCTTGCTTCCTGGATCGCTCAACCTTTTTGGTCCTCTGACCTCATAAAGCAGGATATGAGGGCGTTGATGTGGTTTGAAATGTAAACAGTGGGAGAAGTGACAAGTTTAACAATGGAGGCCAACCAAATAAGCTTCCTGTTCATTTGGATAAATTAAAGGCTAAATAATTAGGAATTTTTCTGTAAAAATAATTTCAAATGTTCTCATTTGTTGCGAGGGATAAAAGGAAGCTTCCCTATAAACAAACTTTTTTCTAAATCAACAATGTCTTTGTCAAGCTTTCTCCTTTCAAAATAAGAATTACGTGACGGAATTACTTCTGTCACGTAACTGCACTGTGTAGCTCTCTACTACTTCCTGGTTCCTTAACCAATCATATGCAAGGTTGCCAAACAACAGTGCAGCGTTTGCTATTTTATTTCAGCGACAGAACCTGCAGTAATGATGTTTTGGCAACATGAATAGTGTGTTTGTCCTTATAAACTTATGGAATTACTATCAAATTTATTTATTTAGTTAGTGAGACTAAGGGAAAACAGCCGCTGTGTGGCAGTTGTTGGTTAATGTAGTTGTTGTTTACATTCTATTTTATGCTAACGTAAATTAGCGCGTAAAATTAATGCTAGCATTGCAAAGCACAGCAACTTGCTGTGTGTAAATCATCTTAGCTTGTCATCATGATGTTTATTGGTGCAATGTTCTCCGTTCTTTTTAGACTGTTTATAAAAGAGCCGTCCTCTCACAAACCGGCAACCTGTGTGAAACTCTCCGAGGGGGAGGGGAGGAAGAACGCTCTTCGTGTTTTTCTCTTTTAACTGCAGTTCTGATTTGAAACACTAGGGGCTGTGTCCGAATGTCCACCCTACTTTCTAACCCTAGGTGTCAATGCTACTTATTTTACCTTTAATAAACTGCATAAGAAACATGTTTTATGCAGACAGGTGTTTACAGGTAACACTTTAATTGAATTTTATTTAAACAAATAAATAGCGCAACAGCAGTAGATAGGCTGGTGATAATTGAGAACTCCTCCACAACAGAGCTACTAAATGGATGACACTGTATAATTGTGTCTCAAGATTTGTACAATTTTAATGCACATTATTGAATAACCAATGCAGCTTTTACAGTGATCATGGACAAAAAATCTTAATGAATTGTATATTTCAATGTTTCCTGTCATATTTCAATAGCATTTTGGACCATGAAATTAATTGGTAGTAGAAGCAAAATAAAAAAGGTGAAAAACTACCATTTTATCTGTTCTTACCCAGCTTTTCTGATAATAGGCTCCACTGCACTGACACTGTAAGATTTCTTTATGACTAAACGCTTCATGTAGCTCATGTTCTTTACTCCTGTAGTTACTGCCCGTATCTCACACACTGCAGTCCTCATGGTCACCTTGTGGTTTGAAAAACTAAACCTTTAAAGGGCTATATTTTACCCAACAGGCCATGGCACAATCATTTCTTATTAGCAGTGTATCCAGCGGTGGTCATGATTGGACACTGGGCCACTGAGCAGGGGAGGAAGACCTTGCAGTGGTCAGCGACTTTGGTTATGTAACCTGATAGGGATCTTTAGTGAGGTTATAAAATTCCTCCTAGTGTCTTTATCTACTTGTTATTGATGTCTTCTCTAAAAGTTGTTTAATCTCTCCCTTTTTTTTTTGTCATTTTTCTGTACTTTTTTCTGTACTACGCACTAGCCACTGAAAGGCCAGTTAAGATGCAAATTGAAGTAACTGGTTTTATTTGTCTATGGACTATAAGCAGAAAATGAATAATGGTTTCATTAGCCACTGCTTTGTAAACTACCACTTTGAAGTTTGGGTTTAAAAAATGGTAGTTTACCATTTAGCTGGTACCATTTACTTTATTTTGGAGCCCATGTTTGGACAAGAAGATAGATTTAAAACAGATTGGACCAAATTAGGTTGTTTCAAGAAAAATCATCTGAATCATGACAGTATTTCCAGAGGGATCTTTGATCACAACTTTATAGCTTTGCTTCAGAATACAATCAGAATTTTTCCCCCACAGTGAGGGGCTTACCTTACCTATTTTGCTATAAAAGGCAGCTTTTTTTATTCAGAATATCATGAAATATCTTTTATAAACTAAAGGGAAATCTGCCTACTTTATAAACCTAAAGCCCACAAACCAGACATTAGCCAAATGCCATACCGTGTCCCTCTCACAATTTCTTAACACGTATTACAAGTATTTATAAGATAAATAAATAAAAATCCCCAGAAAGCTGATGTATATGGCATATTACAAACATAACAGACCAAAGCAAAACTGAATAATGTGATTAATGGAAACAGATTCACAATTTGGACTGAGACACAATTCCAAATGATGGATTACTATTTTTTTGGTAACAGAATTGACAATTGATAATTGTCAGCATGTATAAGCTTTTAAGTGATAACAGAATAGTTCAATGTTGAGTCCATCACATTATTCCTTTTATTAAGTTTTTTTTAAAAAAAAAAAAAAGCTTTTATGTTTATGTAAAAATTCTGTATTTTAAGGAAAGGTCCTTTGTTTTGAGTGCTGCTCAGCACTAAGGAATGTTTATAAAGCTTGGATTTAAGAAAAATTTTACAACGTAGTGGAGTAAAAGTAAAAAGCCTAAAATGGCCCCACAGTCATTGACACTCCTCCTGAGAGTAGAAAACCATATACAGTATGAGTCCTTAATGTTTTACAGTATTTGATTATTCAGTATTATTGGTGCTTTGGGAGTTTGGGTAGTGTGGATATTTTATGTGCAGGCAGCTGGTGCCAAGGTAATGTGAAGTAATGCACTTGTCAGGCTCTATTGTCTCTGCTGCTGGCCTCATCTTCCATTTGCAGCCCATAAAATCAGAGTCATTTGAACCGCTAATGAAGTGGAAAGTCTGGACCAGTGGCAGATAAAGCCAGCCAGTAAAAAGCTAATTTACTCAGCCTTGGTCTTTATTCATTTATTCAGTCAAAATTCATTTCAAAATCTGGTTTTGATACCCTTTTCACATTTCTTTGATAATTTAATCTGATCAGTTTGCTTTAAAACATTTTCACCACTAAAGAGACATTTATATCTGTTACAAAGAAACGCACTCGGCTTCAGGGAATTGATTGATTTCTAGTTTGTTTTGTTTTTAAGTTACCACTTTTACTGATGTAAAGAAATTTGCAGAAACACAACTGGGTGCATGCTTTGACCAGCAATAAAAAAAAAATAAAGAATGAGCAAATTAATTAAGTTTCAATTAAATTAATGTGGCTTTCTTTTAGTAATCCTGCTGACAGCATGACCTCATGGCAAAGCATATAAACAGAATGTAATTCTGATGTCATTTCTATGCATTCTCAGTTTCTTTTTCACCATGACAAACCAAAAAGTTTGGGTTAAGATTCATCTCTTTGTAGTAGTGTGAAATGACTACACACTGTAAAGGGATTGTGGTTTAGCCTGCAATTTTCAGAGAGCGGGCTGAACTGAAACAACCACATAAGTGAGTAAGTGGTTATTATGAGGTCCATGAGAATGTTTTTTATTCCCCACAGCTCCAATAAAAAGAATAACCACCCTGCCAAAATCTGGCTACTGGTTTAGTTTTACATCCACACAAACTGTATGTTTTATAGCAACTTGTTGACAGAGAAAAAACAACCCACTTGTAGTCATGACCACATTCAGGCTCAACATAATTTCAGTCAGTGTCAACTAACTTCAGCCTAAATAGAGGCCAGAAGAGGAAGTGAAAACACCTTAGCAGGTGTGCAAAACGCTTTCTTATCTGTAATAAAAACTTTCTATCATTCAGACTTTATATGTAAAGGTTTGTTTAAATCTACAGTTTCAAAACAAGTAATTTGCCTTCATTACAAGTCACTGGGACTCAAACAGCACAGCTGTTACTAGTAAGATTAAGGACCATTAACATGAGTTTCTTCCTTTTAAAGCTGGAAATTTCAAACTCTTGTGGTGTTGACTGTATGTAATTATGCACAATTAAAAGTGTGGCAACTAAAACAACTTAAAAAAGGCTCAAATTAGGTGGATGTATTGTATGATTTCTGACTGAGTGATTATTTGTGCAGCTCGGCTCTAAATAATGAAAAAAATAATAATCCAAAGAAGAAATGTCTTACACATGTAATAAATCTTCATGGATTACAAATTGGGAAAGTGACAAACTCCTGCCAACATTTCAGATAAAAAAAAAAACAAAAAAACATTGCTGAAGTTTCAGTCCTGGAGGGGGTGATTGAACCGTCAGTAACTGATGCTGAGCAATAAAGTTTATGATCAGACATCTGTGATCCACCAGCTGGGCTGAGAAGTTGATCTCAGAGAATCACCGTCTCACAGTGGAAGAAACAGGGGTTTGTGACATGGTTCAGCTTGTTTGAAAAGTTCAAGTTTGAGGTTATTGATCAGTGATTGGAGGAGAAAGCGATGTGGATTTGTGTGTGTGTCAGATTGAGGGAATTAGATTGACCCTGCTGCTGTGAGCAGCCATCTCTCTGTCCTGCATGTTGGCTCTCGCCTGTAAATCAGCCACTAAGCTCCTTTGTGTTGGCAGGAAAAGGAGTCGTACATTTCCTTTATCGTCCTGCAGCCCAGATGCTCAGGACAAACACCAAAAGAGACGCAAAGCTTCCACCTGTGTTATAAAATCATGACCTTGCCTTTATATTATGCAGAGTCCTGCATTTTAAGTATTTTCTAAGTATTTGGAAAAAAATAATACAGGGATATTACAAGTAGAATTATTAAGTGATCGAAATCTAATTATTATTCTGTGATAAAAAATAGAGCTTTGCTTTTTACCATTAATATCTCAATCTAAGGAACCCAAATTGCGCATATTTTTATTTGCATTTCTCATTATTCAATAATGCCTCCTTTTCTCTTCAAGCTTGTGGCAGCAATAATCTTCATCAGTATTGGAGTTATTGCGTCTTTCTTCTGTGCCATCGTTGATGGGATCATTGCAGCAGAATTCATTGTAAGTATCGCATATATTTACACACCTGTGCTGAATCTTAGTTTTTTTTCCATCTTTATCGCTGACACACATTGATCAAGCAAATATAATCAGATGTAAATCAAGCAGGTTTTGCTAGAGAAATGCAGGTCAAGACTCACGCAGACACACTGATCGGATAAGGAAACGTGAAGACCAGATTAGATGTGCTAATGGAAGAGCTCAACCTGTAAAAGAAGCTACAGGAACTTTAAGCCAAACATGGCTCAGTCATGTCTGGTAGAAAACTCTAATATAATAAACGAAAGGGTAGAAAACACTCAAAACCCAAAGATTAAACTATGCAGTGTCAACGTTATCTGACTATATCTGTGTACCTGACAAAAGTTAAAACAAAAAAACATGTTTTAGCAGAGGTACAGGAAGCTCCTTGCTGCCGTTTAAATGGACATCACTGATGTAATGGTTTAAATGAGAGTTTAAAGTCCCTAGTATTAATCAGCAGCACCATCAAGCCACTGCAGATAAATTCATTGAGTGCTAGTAAATAGTAAAATTGAATAGTAAAAGTCATATTTATTGCACAGGATTTGGAATATGAAAATGCTTTTTATCACCTTTCAGGTTGCATAAGGGGTTTCATGAGGTGGGTTTTGTACTCCAGTGCAATGTGCAGCTTTGAGCAAAAAGTATGTTATTTAAAAAAAAAACAAAAAACACTGCTTCAGGAAGAAAAAGAGGACAGACACTTTGTGAGAGGCCGACATACTAACACTCAACAAAGTTATGGAGATTAGCTCTGAATGTTCATAATTCTCCTGTGTGAAACTTGTTTTAAGAACCTTCTCTCCATTTCAGGACATAAGGCCATTACAGGAGGACATGTGTGACTTTTACTCCAGTGGATCAGGATACGCCTACGATAGCTACTATACTGAGGTGATCAGGTTTGATACATATATCACAAATGTCATTATTATGTTTGTGTAAAAAATCTATCTGATCTAAATGTATCCCTTTCTGAAAATCATTTTGTAAATTTACTAAGAAAATTGCTGTATAAAGAAAACGTTAATATCATTGTTATACATGAGTAATATGTTTGTACTTCTTGTATTAATATGATTTTAAAACAGTATAATATGTGTCTTCTGTTGATTTTAAAGTCTTAGTGGTGCATTTTGGATTCTTGCAGCTTTTTGGCGCTTTTTAAATCTTATAGTGCCATCTAGTGGTCAAATAATGGATCTGCACAGATGAACTGACAGACCAAGAATGCTTTTTTAAAGTTTTATATATTTAATTTTTTTACTATTTTTACCAACCAAACTATAACTAGCAATGGTTGGATATTGGATAATAGAATCATAAATTACCTTATTCAAACTTCCTTCTCATAATATTTTATCAGGTTTGAGGTCCCACCATAACTTCAAAATTATCCTTGCAGGTGACGTGCCGTTCATTCAACAAACAATGCCAGCTGAAACTAAGGAGCAATACCTGCTACTGCTGCTACCTGTACAACTGTGAGAGGTGAGGCGTTAAAATCTGAGAAACAATAGAATACCTCACTGGATAAGCAAGCATCTTACAGCTTAGCTTGCAGCATGCCAGATTTTTTTTTTTACAGGAGAAATCTGTCTTTGCTTGATAAATATAAGATGTAAGCTGTTCTTTGTTGTTTTCCGACTCTCCTCTTCACATCATATATTCACACTAAAAGACATCTGCACTGTCAGTCAATCACTCCGAGTCTATGAAGCTAGTCTTCTGTGATTCATGAAGAATGAACTTTGCTAATGTCCTGATGAAAAAACCATGAGCTTAAATGGTTGATCAGTGATTGGAGGAGAAAGCGATGTGGATTTGTGTGTACGTCTATTTGTGTGTATGTCTGGTCAAAGTGCAACATTTGCCTCTGCATCAGTGGCACCCATACCTATATGCAAAGTAACTAGAGATGCTGGTTTTGTACCTTTTACTGATAGCAGCATGAATGATATTTTTAACCTTTGGCATACAAAACCTAATGTCTTTTTGCTCCCAAAAGCATTCAGTGATATTTCTGCCCAGATAATATGTGACATCCTCCTTTCATCATACAGATAAAGAAAACGTTTCAGAAACAAATCTTACATGCTAAGCAATTAACAGCAGTAATAGTTAAGATACTTCACCTAAAGTTCTACTCATTGACTCACAATTGCCCCTTTCCTCTTCCAGCTCAGAATATCACACACAGTACTACCAGTTCACTGGGGTCAGCAGCTGCTGGGATGTGATGCACCTGCACCGACTGCTTTGGGCCTCAGTGGTGCTCAATGTGATCAGCCTGTTCCTGGGGATCATTACTGCTGCCATCCTTGGAGCATACAAGGATATGGTGAGCAGAAGGGCAAGAAAAGCTACAATATATAATATAAATATATATATATATATAAGTGGAAAAACCACATGAATCATAAGAAGGATAATTTAAAGGCAGCCGGAGACCAGGGTGCAATAAAGGCACGTAATATTGCATGTGGCTGACACAGATGTTCTTGCATCCACAAAGGATTTATATTATACTTGTGACCTCTACTTACTGCCCACTGGTTTGAAAGAAAGTACACTCCCTGACATCTGTTTAGCCGGTGTATAAAGTTCAGAAATTTCCAGTTTGCGTGTTAATATGTTATTTTAATGATAACAGAGTTTAAAAGAGCTTGTTCTGGCTGAATTTGGTCAACACAGTTACAAGAAGGGCTTAGCATCCAAAAAAATGATGTATTAACTAAATAATTTGCTGGGATTTATACAGGAAAAGCTAATGTTTTCTTCTATTTTTCTTCACAGAGCTTTATTTCATTTGTATTGATGTATGTTTTAGAAGATTGAGTTTACAATCTTATTTAACGACACAAAGATCCCAGTTCTGCTTTTATCTTGCTCTGAATTTATAACCTATAACTATATTTCTTTGATTACCACTGCATCAGAAACTGACTTTATGCATATCCTGAAGCAGAAACCCACTCCTCAGATTGCTCCCAGCCCAGCGCCACCACCCCACATCCTGTACAACCCAAACCAGCACATGCTCACGTATTCTGGCTTCTGCCCCCCAGGACAGGCCCTGCCTGCCTACCCAAACTATCCCATACCAATGCAGGTAGGTAAAACAACAAAGGTCCCATTAAGAATAAAATAATGGGAAAGCACAGAGTTGATTTTTTCTTTGTACAAAACAACGCCATTGTTGTTTTTTTTAATTCCTACTAAGACCAAATGTCAGCTGTAATGATGATATATCCCTGGTTATTGATGAGAAGCTAATCTTTGCTCTAAGTAAAGTAAAACCCATATTTCAACATGACTTGAGGTATTTCATGGCTCTACTTCCAAGTGCTTTTGCAATCTATCACTCCCTGTTTCTCCTCCTCTCCTGCAGCATACCAGCAACTTTCAGGCACCTGCGACTCCCCAGATGATCCCTGAGGGAGCTTCCTCCTCCTGTCCCTGTGATGAGAACCAGAGCCAGCAGCCCTCACAAGTTCCCACCCAGCCACAGCCTCAGGGGACCACCCCAGACCCAGGAGGCTATATGCTGACTCCCAACGCCCCTGTCCTCTATGGATCCTCATACAACCCCTTTGAGAAACCTCCTCCGTACGCCTGCTGAGCACAGACACACAGGCGAGGCGAGATGGAGAATGATGTCTTCACCTGGTCAGACTGAATGCAGCACAAGACATTTTGTGGGCAACTCTGTAGTTTCAGAACTACATTTAAATTCTGTGTTCAAGTCTTAGTGGGTTTTACCTGAACAGTCACAGATTTATAGTTAAAGCGTGATGATAAAAACATTAGTAAATTATTTCCAGTGTAATCATTAAATCAAGAAAGCAAGAAAACAAGCTTATTCACTTTCTTGTTACAAGCATCTCCAAATCTCACTAATGTAGTTTAAAGTGAATTCTTTTTAAAAACTTGAGTAAGCAAATTTCCATATTTCCTGCTATGACTTCTGTAAATTGGAAAACAGGTCTTCCTGTGTATTGTCTTAATATATTATCTTCTGTACAGGAAATTAAAAGGGCTTTCTTGAAATGTAAACAGGAGAGTAAATGATGCTAATGTTGCTGTTATTTATGTTTATGTTCATCATTTATGTGCACTTTACAGTCAATATACTGTATGTATTATTGATGATGCATGTTAACTGTAGGGTTTAAATAGCTGCTGCCGTGAAATCCATTAATATATGTAAATAGGACCTGCACATATGTGGAGTAAGGGCTTTACCAATACCTCACACTGAAGAATTCAAGAGTTTGGGAAATACACTCATTTGCTTGTTTTCTAATAGTTATATGAGATCACTGGAACCTCTTTCATGTCTAAAATCTCCAGCAATCAGTCTTATAGTAAGGTTCTCTTCGTTTGAGACCACAAACTGCCTACCAGAACCTTAAAAGTTCAATAACAAGCTAGAACCAAACAAAAAGCCTGGCAGTCACTTTGAACTTGGCGAACACACAAGTGGTATCAGCTCCCATCTCTTCTCTAAGAAAACAAGTTAAAAGTGCAATTCCCAGACATGCACTTATCACCAGGACTACGGTTATCATCAGTACCATGTGTTTTTACTGGGTTATTTCACCAACTGTGTCCTTTTTAAAGAGGAAATCATATAATCTTGTTTAATACATAAGCAATAAAACATGCTTCTCCTCGGCTCGGCTCCCTCTGCTACAGCCTTGCCTTGTCTCAATCTAAGTGGTACCTTTAGGAGGTAGACTTTAGTAAACTAACAAGTAGTCAATGACTGTCCTCTACCTGTGCTGATATAATTCCTCATCCTCTCACCTAAACTTGGGGGCCACACTAACCTCACTCATTAACACTTGTTTCATACTAATTTTAACTTCATGAGAATGCATGAGTTTATTTACAAGGTTAATTTATTATAAGTTGTTTTTTCCCCCAAAAAACTTTCAAACTGCATAGCACCCATCATCAAACCAATCTTTGATGCCATTTCTGTTCAGCCTTTTCTCAGAAAGATATTCCATCTACAGAACAATTTGTACATTCCAGTGCCGAATCTAAGTACGAGGAATTCACTGGGAAGCGATTTGTGAACATAATCCAGATTGAACACCTGCAATTTATTCATCAAATGAGTTTTAGAGGTTCCTGAGTTGCAATTCTGACAGCTTTTACTATTAAAACACGCCTGCTGTGTGAAAACCAACACGATATACGCTTCTATTCAGAGAACATCTTGTCTGCAAGGAAGACGATTTTAAAAATTAGCTGCCCCCAGAATGGAAGAGGAGGATGTCACCTACCCTACCTTATTTATTTAAATAACACCAAGTATATTCACTGAAGAGTGGAATCTAAAGTTGAGAGCTACAGCTTGTACAGAGAGTAAACCATGTGGCTCAAAAAGCTCATTTTAACAGAATCACACAGTGAACAAATGCATTTTTTGAAAATACAATTTTACTCTATGATGTTCATACAGCTGCTTTATTTTTAAATAGGAGGAAAGTTAAAACTCAAATGGCAGACTTCTCTCAGCATCATACACGTACTGGCAGTTTAAAGTGAAAATAACAAATGAAGAAAAGTTCAAGATACAACACATAATAAAAAAAACAAAAACAATAAAAGGTCAAGCTGTATATTCTGGCATTCATTCATCAAAAAACTATAAAGTGATGCATTACAGAAGGGAGTAAAATATTACTGGACTCCTTTTGGCATTCTCTGTCCAAATGCTCCATCAACATTCTTGGTTTTTATTGTGTTTTGATTTGCTCAGCACCGATAAATTAAAATGAGTTCTAAAAGATTGATGCTACTCCGATCCCTGGCTATTGCTATTGCAGTCTTAATTCCTGCTTCAGGAAGACAACAGATTTAGTACAGATTCCTTCTATAGAAGCAGATGTTGAGACAGATGTGTATTTTTTCTTAATTTTTTGATCAACTTAACTGTGCAGAAAACCTCAGGGAACATAAGGTAGTGTTTTATTTCTGTCCTTTATAAAGCATTGTACAGTCACACTATTTACATACTCTTTATATTACAGCGCACTCGTTTTTCTCAGTAGCTTGTGTGGTGCGATTAAAGCAGTGGTTCGTCTCTCCTGTGTGGAGAGGGCCCCTTCCTGTCTCCCTGTGCTTCTGTGGCTAATCTATCATCCTCGGCTTGCTGTGTGGCAGGTTTTTATCTGTGGCTGAGTGATTCTGAGGAAAAGAAGGGGCCTTAGTGACGAAGTTGAGTGACTTAAGATTGAGGACCAGTCAGATTAAGTCAGACTCCAAAATGCAAAGGTTGAAAACGAGCGAATTCACTGCGATGGGTACATTTTATTGGGACACATGATGGTTTTGTTTGTTGGGTTGTTACAGTGCTGCACCTTTGTAAAATAGTCCTGTTTGGAGGAAATCTGTTGACGTATTTGAGTTTGTTGTTCTCTTTCTTTTATTAGGCACATGGTTGATTTTAAGGCTGCAGGCAGAAATGAAGTGCTTTTCTTATTGAGAGAAAATGGCTTTTCATAGCAGTCCATTTCTATCTGCAGCGATGTGCAAGGTTGTCTACAAAACATGAAGTTGTGCCTAATACCACACGTCCATGCTGCAGTACAGGAGGGGATTCAGCATTTTAAGGGCAAATAAGATTGAAATCCACAATCAATCAATATGCACCAAACACTCATGAAGGTCTAAGCACCTGTTGACACATTTTCTGAGTAAGGTAGATAATTCAGGACAGCATATCTGGTCCTCATCTTTACATTATTCTCAGCACAAGCACTTGTGTAAATCAAGCTTTGGGGATGTGGACATTAGATGAACTGAGTGTAAGCAACATGACCAGAGTAGTCACACTGTTCACAAAGTTACAGTTAAATCTGTTTTTAAGCACACAATGCCAGACATAGTAATCTGACCCAAGACAAACCTTTTAACACTGATCTAAAAAAAGACCATGTGTGTTCTTGTGGGCTTACAAGGCTAATACATGGGCAGTTTTTATGACAATCTTATGCAGTATGTTATTTCCCCTATGCATTGCTTTGTACAAGGGATTTGTCGCTCAAGTTATAATACTGAAAAGAAATGTGAAAATCCCTGCAAAGGCCTCAAGGCAGCACTGTCATCACAGTGTAAAGGATGGAAGTGGGCTGTGAGCTGTGAGCTCCTGTGGGTTAAACCTTTATCAAATTCCAATCTAAACCCACTTGTTAGGGCTTTTACAAATTTATTTGACAATATCCCCATTGCCTCACAGAACTGCTTATAAATTGTTGTTTTTGGGCAGATTTGAACAGTAGTCACTAGTGAGAGTTCAGCAGGGGGCAGGAGTGTGAGCGGATGTCGTTGTGTTTGTGGATGGCCTGGTCCAGGTCCAGAGATTGTCCATTGACACTGACCTTCATACAACCGCTGTAGGGCGCTGACACAAGTGTGGACACTAGAGAAACATCTGAGGGAAGAAATGCCAACATGTGAGTCAGAAGTGGACTGTGACCTGATGATCAGCGTGCAAACAAGATTTCTCACCCATGTGAATCTCAGTCCAGAATCAGCAAGTATATATCGTTACAAGAAAAAACTAAACAAAACGGAAATTATACGCTATTACTTTGGTGAGATAAGATACTGTTTTGTTGCAGCTGTACAGCACATTAGTACTAGAGAATATACCTATCTTTCTAAATTATTTTTAACTTTCAACCAGCCGAAAGAAAGCTTTCCTTTTGTAACTTAAAAAAAATTCATTGAATTACCTGCAAACATTTTCATAGCCAGAATAACGTTTTAATAAAAGAACTGGCAGGTTAAGCATGACAAAAATATTTAACTGACAGCCAACCTTCAACTTTATCAGTCTATTAATAGACTTTAGTGAATAAATAACCTTTAGCCCATGTTTCTATACAGTGTTGTCCCTCCAAAGAGGCCAATGTATATTTCTTGTGTCTATCCTGCAAGGTGTCACTATAAACGTGTTGCTGCTTACCTGGGAGGCCTCCAATAAAGGTGCTGGAATGTGAGAAGAGGTCAGTAGGAACATCTGCGTTTTCACTTCGTCCAGATTGACCATCGACTTGTAAGACAGTCTGGTTGCCTGCGATTGTCACCTGGATCTCATGACTCTCACCATCGCACAAGGAGACTGGACTGCTGGCAATCACAGTGTCACCTACACAGACCAGAATAAACTGAAGACAAGCAGAGGGTCAGTCTACAAATGCGAAAAAAAAAAGAGACTTTTTGAACACTCTTGTTTACTTACGTCTTGCCATTTATTTGTTGGGGGATGATAGTCAGCCAGAGCGATGGAGAGCGGCACTTTGTCTTGGTGAACAAGTGCAAACAGCACTCCGATAGCAGATACAGGATGCAGGGTCAACGTGACGCTGAGGTTCTGTGATTCTACAGTGAGGACAACAGGAAGAGGAACATGAATTTCATTAACAGAGATGAAGTATAAGCTGACAGCTTGCATTTACAGTGACGAAAGCCATCTCACAAGCATCCAAACAACTTAAATACTGACTAACTGCTTCAGGAAGGAGTCATTAGGCCAAGTTATGTAAGCAACATGCTACGCACAACACACCCACACAAACAGATATGCAAACTTCACCATAACTAATGTTGAAGAGAGCGAAGCCTGTGCCGGGGTAATATGCTCCAGGAACCTCAGAGCTGAAACACTGCATGTTGTCATTGGACCGAATGGTTTCTTGTATGGAGGTGTCTTCACCCGTCAGCCAGCGCCACTCTTTTATACAACCATCTAGACGTGGGTTCACCTACATAAACAAGTAAAAGTAATAATAGTTGAGGTTTATTTACAAAACCTTGACTTGTAGTGCATTGTCAGAAAACAAAACAAGCACATACAAATAAACACCTGATTGACAAGGCCATTCTCTTTGAAAGGGACTCCTCCGACAGTGAGGTTGAGTTCGTGCATGCCTTTATTCAGTGTGAACAGATCTCCATTAACAGCAATCTTCATGACAGCCTCCCTGTCAATCTTAATCACGAGGCTCCGACCCTGCTCCTCCACCGAGATCTGACACACACACACACACACACAAAAAAACCATTTAAAAGGATTTCAGGCAGTAGATGACTGCTCATGGAGACTCCTGATACAAAGCTCCAACCTTTCTCCACTGGCCATCGTTGACGATAGGTCCACTGCTGGTCACCCTGCTGACCGCGCTGTATTTCAGCTGCAGTTCCAACCTCCCATGATGCATTGCCAACACAATCCAGGAGCTGTTCAAGTGGCCTCCGGCAAAGAAGATCACCCCCTCATTATCGTAGGAGCGGAAGTCAAACTCTGCTGAAAAACTAATCAGAGGGAATGTGGGATGGAAAGGAATGTGTGTTTCAGTGAGTTAATACCTTTGATCTGTCACTTCAGTGTAAATATGACTGTTTAAAAAAACTGACTATCACTTTAAAAATGGGAAGTGATAAAAAGCCAAACATTAAAAATTATTTATTCATTTGACCCCTACTAATTAATTATTGTCTACATTTTGAAATTGGCAGAAATTGCTAATAAAACATTTATATTAATTCTGATTCATTGACAATCAAATTTAAACATTAAAAATGTTAGGCATCATGTTTCTGAGTTCAAAGTAGTCTGGATATTTGTTACCAGAATCAAACGTGGGTATTAGTTTCCATTAGTGAAACAAGATAAGAGGTGTGATCACTGTATCTGCTCATATGCATGACATGAAGTATAAATGTCAGGAAGGTATGTTATCAGGACACAACTACCAATGATTAACATATACAGAAAAATAACAATAAATGAAAGTCTCACCCTGTTTGAACCCTGCGGCGAAAACGCAGCCGCACCACTGGCACTCCGCTAAACATGCGGCCCAAGTAAAGTGAACGGGGATTCCTCTTCAGCGACGGTGACATACAGGGTGTTATGGGCTGAAGTACAAAATAAACAACAACTTTTAGACAACACATGCTGCCATCTCATGAGCTGCAACCTGATTCATGTATGACTCATCAGTACCTTTTTAATATTTTCTAGGATTCAAATGAATACCTACTTTAAGCATAACAAGACTCAATAGATTATAATACCTTTTGTATATTTCAGTTTTCTTTTAAAAGGAAATTAATTTAAATGTTTTAATGACTTGACTGTCCACAACTCTTTAACACAGATGATTTTATAATTCACAACAATGGAAACTGACATTTGAAATGTCAGGTAAAGAGTTAATTTACTGTACCTTACAACTCCTGAGGTCCTGTGCGAGCTTCATGTTCTGACGACCATCACAGAAGCAACGGAAACTTCCCGGAGTGTTCAAACACTCCTCTGCACACACATCAGCCTGACATTCATCCACATCTGACAAGTGACACAGCAAGATGGAGGTAATTAAAGAGAAGGATGCTCATGGTGTAAAAAATAGCAGAGAACCAGACAGTTTATTTGTGAAGTTATCAAAGTCACGAAATAATGATTTAAAAAAACAACTGTTTTAACCAAAATACAAGAAAAAATCCAATTTTCTTTACTGTCAAAACATTAAAGAATGCAAACAGCACTTGAGTCGAGTGTTGTTTGACGTTGGCTGAGAGGTACCTCCCTTCTCTGTATACAAACTTACATGGCCATGAGGAGATTGGCTATAATAAATTTTAATTCTCTGAGGAGGGAAACCGAGGTTATGAAACGTCTGGTTCCCACCGCAGAGCAAAATAGAAAGCTTGAGTGATTGATGGCTTTGATTTTATATTTCCACTATCTAATATTGTGGCTATTTTATCTAATTCCAATATCAAATGCCAAAACAACATTTGTTATGTTATGAAGTTTTTCAGTGTATTTTACTGCATATTTCCTGAAAGGGGCAATCTGGGACAAAACTAACACAGTATTTAAGACAAGATTATTAAATCTTGAGCTCTTTAATAAACTTCACAGCTCCCTCTAAGATTTTCTGTGGTTGCACCGATGACTGTCATGGTGTTTTTTAAATATTTTGCTAAGTAAATCCTGATGTCATTTTTAAAAAATATTAGAAGTGCATAAAGAAATCTTTTAAACTAAATTTATTGATTAAGCTAAGGTAACCCACTAGATCGGTCTGTGTATGTCTAAAGGCACAGGGACTGACTGGACAATAGTGAATTCTGACCTGTTACCTACTTGATCAAAAATTTCCCCCAAAATCTTTACATTCCTTTCTTGACCCTACAACACAGCTGCATCAAGCCCAACTGAGGCTAAGCTGCTCCTTAGCTGGTTCTCATTAAACTGTAGATGTGTGTTTTGTGTCATTGTGCAAGGCTACATATACCTACCAACACAGCTTTTGCTTTCATTGTCGTACACATAGCCGATGTCGCACAGGCAATCGTAGCTGCCCTCTTTATTCTCACACTGTGCTGTTCCACACACACCCAGATCCTCGCACTCATTGACATCTAAAAGACACAAAGTGGGCTCAGCTGGGTGGGTTCATGTCTGGACAAAATGCAACAGAACCAGCGGCTTGACTCTTTAGCTTAAAGAACAAAATGTCATGAGATGTGTGATCAGTAGTGTCTGAAAAACGTGGTGGCAACTTAAGTTTGTGTATGAGAAGTAAAACCTGACCCCAAAAGACGCCTGACTGGTTAACCACTTAAATCAAAAATCCTAAATCTATGTACATTTGTCCTAAAGAAGCCACAAGTTATATTATTGTTTGTGGAACACCTGATAGCATCTGGTGTTATTTTCCACAGATTTAGCTTCTTTCAGCTCTACAGTGAAACTACATCACAATAAATATTGAAACAAATATTTACAGAAGTCACTTTTTAGAAGTATTAAATTAAATAAAAGATCAATACTTCTCTATGTATACTTCTCGGATGTGTATAACTAAATATGATATAACACAGGACTATTTGAACAAAATCCGTTTGTAATGTTGGATGCGTTTTATCTAATTTATTAACTAAGTTTTAGCTCACAGTGATAAACAACATCGCTGGACAAAACAACACTAATCTGAAGTAAATTAATTAATTAATCACAAATAATCAACATCAGAATATTTAGTTGCAGCTACAGCTCTGACATGATTTCAGCTGTTAGATTAAGTGCATCGGTGGTTTGTGGCTTACCATTGCATGTGTGGTGTCCAGCCAGCATGTAGCCTTGGTGACAGGAGCAGCGGTAACTACCCATAGTGTTGTTGCACTCATGGTCACACCCTCCGTCTCTCTTGCTGCATTCATCAACATCTAAAAATAGGTTCCCAAATTAAACAAACATTATTTCTGAGATTCTGATCTGGACAGTATAAACAAATATAGTAATATAACTGAATTCCCTAAATATCTATGAATTATTACTTTGCTAAATTCCGTAAAAATAACTAGCGTGAGTGGTCATGAAGTGGAAAAGGCTCAGCCTGAGTCAAATCGAATGTGTTCAAGTTTCCTCTCACAGTAAGGTGGCAAGATGAGTCACAGTGGAAATGTTTCCCTCTTGTTCGTACCATCTGTTGAATAAACTGTGTTCTTCTAATTTCTGCTTATACACTTTATACTTGTTGCATTTTTCTTCTTTCACTTTTTCATAAGAGATCCAAACCTCCCCGAATTTCTAAACACAGTAACAAGCTTTGACCTCTAAAGAGAGATGTTTTCCTGTTGTGGACTGCGACTGCAGTTCACATTGACTTGACACACATTCACAGATCATTACTAACAGCAGCAGCAGCTGGATATTAATACCAATGCCATCAATACCAGTTAAAAGAGAGGGTACATGTAAAACAGACACACTAGAAAACAAATACAAGTCAAATGACCACCTGAAATGTAATATAATTTAAAGTTTAATTTAAAATATAAATGTGACAGTGATGAGAAGCCAGATTTTTCCATCGTTGGGAAAAACAGGAGGACAGTCAGCTGTCAGAGCCAAGGTCAGAGTGATGACATCTATGCAGAGATACTTGGTGTGACACTGCAAAAATTCAACCTCTGCTGAGCGCTGGCACACAGCGTCCCAACATATGATGATGATAGTACCTTTCTCACAGCTGGCTCCTGTCCAGCCTGTAAAACAGTGACAGAGGAAGTCACCCTTTTTGTCCTCGCACCGCACTGTTCCCACGGGATTACAGGGAGAAGGAGAGCACTGGTCTGGAATATCTTAAAGTGAAATAAAAACAAAAGGCAGACAGAGAAATAAATCTTAATGGTTACCAATTCCAAACAGAAAGTCTGAACAAATTGGACACATACACTAAGCGTTAACTGCATACCACAACAGACAGAGGAAGGGCATTTCTTGTATTCTCTGTCTCAAGAGTTCAGTAAAAATAGCCTAATGCTGGCTAAGCTGTCCTTCCGGAGATGTCCCAGTTCAGTTCCCACAGTACCGGTCCTCTAGCTCTCAAGAAAATGGATCAAACAAATATCTAACTGTCTTTTCAGTTCTATTTGCTTTAGTTTTCTGTTCAATATTTCACTTAAGCCCTCTTGTTTCTTCATTCAGTTTCCTTTTTGCAGCAGCTAACATGCTCGACAAGTCTGGGCATGTTAGCTGGAGATCAGTGAATGACAGAAAAGGACAGTGCATGCAGAAAACAAGGCAAGAGACAAGCTCCCATATGAAAACACAAAGGAATAACTTCCAACTGGTATGATTTCAGCCACAATTAGCTTTTTCACACAACATTTACTGTAAGAGTTTGAGCCAAAAGATTCATTATAAGCACCAGATATTTAAATGAACTTTTGATGCTCACTGCAGATGTCAGGAAACCAGTCTGCCCCACTTAGAAAGAGCAAAAGACACAATTATGAACCGAAGGAGTGCTGTGCTTTCAACTTATGAAACAATGCATGGCTTTCAGCAAAGATGTTTATGCCATCTTATTTTAGTGGGAAGAAATTAAGTTCATTGAAACTTAAAAGACACAATGGGTTGTTGATGATATTTTTGGGCATATGTGCATGAACGCTGACACATTTATACTGAACAAGGAAGGTTGGAAAGATTTAGCTGATGCAAGAAAAGGTGTCTAGTTTCAGCCGCTCATCTGCAGAGCAATTAGCAAAGCAATGCAAACTGCAGACTAAGGCAACAGAAGCAAAGATGAATGGGAGAATAAAGCACAATCTGCTGTGCTGAGAATTACAACAAATCCGCTTTAGTTATGTCTTTCCATAACAATATGATGTATGCAATATTCTATCGACTGAATTAGCCATGACCCTTTTTGCTGGGACACCACCAAGACCGTGCTGAGATAGGAGACAGATTGGCAGGATAGCAAGAGAAACGATAAGAACAAGAATCAGTGCTGACATTTAGTGTTAAAAGCAGTACCGTATCTCTAAGTGCCCAGGATGCTGCAGCTGAGTCATGGAATTACCCCCTCCCCACCCCTATCCCCCGCCACCCCGGAGATTCCTCAACCAATAGCAGTGAAGCCGGGTCGGTCCAGGTCTTCTGTGTCCTGATGCAGCAGAAATGTGCTCCACTCACGTCAGTTTTTTTATTTTTTTCCTTCACGCCACTCCTCCACTGAGCCAGCTCACGAAGAAGCTGGTGCATTCAACCCTAACATGAGTATGTGACGACTTCAGGGGTGTGTCGTTCATTCACCAATGTGCAGCATCACTGTAGCAAAGTGCTGCAATGTTACTCACAAAAACCTGCACACATATAGCGCTTGCGAGACTACATTAAAAGGCACAGAACCCATTAAGTGTGCCACGTTACTGAGACTGACCTGGATGTGACAAAGAACTTATGCATCTTATTCATTTTGCACTTGGAGTATTACAGAGTGATGCAGAGGGACGATGCTGCAGTGCAGCACAACCCCTCAATACAACAAGATCCCAGAGTCATGTAGCACTATTTGCAGTAAGAAAAGACAGAAATGGAGGATGAGCATTGACAGCTTGAGAAAAAAATGAGACGATGATTTAGGCATGTATTAAACAAAAAAAGGAGATAAAACTTACTATGGACACACGTGATCAGATCTTGTTTTTTCTTTTCAGAATCTCCATATTTCTCCACACAGGCTAGACAAAGACAAAAATTATACCAGAATGAAGAGATGACAAACATAATTCTTCAAGGCAGCTGAAGTAAGTAGGGATGCAATGTTTTAGGTAGCGTGAGCACTTACCTAAATACTTGGGAAAGAAGTAGTCCTAAATCAGGCATAAATGGAAAAACAGAAAATAAAAGTTATGCTGGCATATAGACAAAAATCTTACCAGTTCAAAATAACTTTTTTATTATTACCTGACATTTTCAAGGGATTTGGTTTTATTGGATACCTGATGTCTATGTGAAGTTCATGAACAAACATTATGTTTGAGTGTTTAAGAAATAAAGTACTAAATTAAATTCTTTGTCATCTGCTCTGCTCTATGTAATTGGGTGTAGCCCTTTGCCAGGGGCTTTCTGGGAATTCTCCGCATTCCTGATAAAAGCAGCACCCCTCATTTCTCTCGGCTACAGTACTTCTTTATACAGAGGTTACAATTTCAAAGAGATTAACAAAAAGGCTGCCCTTCAATGCACAGACACTTGCTGCAGATGGTGGCAATGCAGCAGCTCAGAAGAACAATTGTACCACATTAAGCCTGATTATTTACATAATTTCATGCAGCAACTTATTCTCACAAAAAAGCAGTGTGGCTCCAGAACTAGTAAGACCGTTTTGATACTCGACTCTAACATCATTCAGTTTTGACAACTTGACTACCTGTCCTTTGTGAAAGGTTGTCAAACACCAGAAACTTAGTGTGATTAACTGCAATGACAAGGATGACCCAAGAAAACCAATACTGTTTCCCGCTCCCTCTCTTTTTCTCTGCAGAGCCAAAAAACTGCAGTGAGGAAAATGCAAAGTCAGAGGTGGTCTCTTTGAGAATGAATAATGCAGCTATGAATGAGACTGCAGCTTTGTGTCACGGCATGTTTAGAAAACTTCCAAGCATACAATCGCTATTCTTCTGATGGTGTGAGCATCTTTGCAATTCAAATGTCACCTGACTTTTGCTTTGCTTCTCAACCTGGTTTACCCTCACTTTTATCCTCAGTCCTGCTTCAGCTTCAATATTTCTCTGCTTGACTAATCTAACAAGTAATCTCTGAGTCACCGATTGCCTCATTTAGTCTCTCTCAGTTGACTACGTCAAATCTTTTGCATGTTAGTTAAAGGGCAAAGGACAACCAGCGTAATGCTTCAAAATACTACCTCCTTGCACGGTTATTAACCATTAATCTCAAATCCAGTGGGCTAAGTAACTATTTGCAAAATCAATGTTATTAAACAATATTGGGATACAATTTTACAGAGCATTTTTCCTGTTGAGGTCTACTGCTTTAGACAAATAATGCTATTTATATCTCAGGAGCTTGTTTGCATATTCACATGTAGTCCATAATTAGCAGGCTTACAGAAGCTAATCTGTAGAAAATATTCCCAAGCACACACCATGGATTTTATTTGTGACTAAATGTCAAGTGCAGAAAAAAAAAGGTGTGAGCATGTCTGCAGATTAGTGACTCAACGTGCAACTTATTTCTTACTCATTTCTTCCTTTTCCAAGTAAAAATATAAATAAATAAAAAATAGAAACCACTCAGAAACAGAAGATTTGTTTGCATCTCTGGCATCCATTTATGTGTAAGGATTGTGCAACATGCAACGATGCAGATGTTTTGAAGAGAAACAGATAAGTTATCAAGGTGTCCTTTTCATTTGGCAACAACCTAAGCCAAGCAGATGTCAGCTATGCAAAAACACATAACAGAACGTGTGTGTTTTTGTGTGCATGAAAGGGGAATGCTGAGACAGGTGTGTCAGCACAAAAACTAGATTAGTAAACTAAATCTTATTCACATTGACTCAAAGTCTGTCACAGAAACAAAAAACATGTCAAGGCTTCAACATGGGAATATTATGTTATCAGCAGCCCGCACAATGAATCATTAGTATGGTATCACTTTACAGTCATCAGTTTTTAGTCAACATGAAGCAAACAAGGGACTTTGCTGAAGTTACGGGAGGCCATAGAAGATCATTTAAACTGTGATACTGCAGCACTTAGGAGGATGAAGTCTGGCTTACAACCTTGACTGGAAAATGTACAACTCTCAATATTCTCACCGTCTCCGGGTCGTTTTCAAACACTTCTCTGGCCTCCTCTTTGGAGCACCTTTCCTCCACACACTCCCTCTCCAAGTGCCCTTGCTTAGTCTCCTCGAAAACTTGGTTTGCTCTCCTGTGTCTGCTCAGAAACTGGTTGGCGTCTTGAGGAGACATTAAGACTAAAAGAAGGAAGGGAGGAGACAAAGTTTATTTATTTACCTACAGGATCAAAAGAGAAGGTCAGCTACCTAATGGAGAAAAGGAAATTTATTGGGCCAAGAAAATGTTGCAAAACATCCCCCAGATATCCACAAAAAAGCATTGACTAGTAAGGTATTTATAACCGGTCACATTTATAATGTTAAAAAAAATGACTTAGCGAGCTAGCTAGCCACCTAGCATGTAACTGTTTACTTACTGCTGTCGGACCAGCGGACAGCCATCAGGACTAGCAGGGCAGCCGATGAAAGCGACTTTGTCAGGGTCAGCCGCATTGTTTAACTGCTAAGGTGGCGCCAAGCTTGAGAAACTTTCTCCCGTCCCGCGTTGCAGTCTCTCTGTCCCGTCTCACTCTCAAGTGTCAGCGCTAACGTCGGTGCGAACCGCCGCAGGTATTCAGGTATGCAGCTCCGATCATTAGCCGTTGACGTCTCTGATGTGAAATCTCTACGGCGACCCAAACGTTTGTCCCGCACACCGTTCACTTCACAAGACAAAAAAATAAATAAGACGACAGATTGCTTGTCTCTACGGCTCAGCTCGTCCCCATTGCAGTCTGTGTGCACTTTGCTTCCCGTGTTTCGACCTCTGTGGAGCTGAAAGCCTGCAGAGAAAATCTGAAGGTCTTTGCTGCTGCGGCTGCTTCAGGAGGGGGAGTCACTCTGAGAAATGCAGGCAGGAGTTTGTAATGATGCAGCCCTCCAGACACCTTCATCCCTCCTCTTCTTAGTTGCGTGTGTGTGGTCGTGGGTGTGTGAATGAGTCCACCATCAATCAAACGGGTAAACGAGAAAAACTGGCACGCAATGGTAAGCCACGCTGTGGCTGCTGCAGAGTTGCAGTATTGGTAAGTAACGAAGTACTTTTATTCAAGTAAAAGTAGAATAGTGGCAATTTACTTAAGTATTCCCAAGCTATTCAGCTTTATGTCATTCTGGTGCAAAAATGATTGCAAGCAATAGTTCTATATTTTTGTTACTTAAAACTGGTTTCGAGTATTTTAAGTAAAACAGCTTACACACAGTCACGTGGCTTCAATCACAATTTACATTACCATTATTATCAATAATTAGCGCGTGCAAGGTCCATGTCTTTAGTGGAATTGTAATTCCTAGGCTACTGAGACAGCTGTGGCGGATCCAGGACATTTTTGATGGGGTGGCCAAGGTAAGAAAGAGTTTACTGATATGTGACCAATTTTAAATGTCAAGCAGGATTAATATCAGTGTGTGAAACACAGGGATTCTTGAGTGTCTGGAAGTCACTAAATGACAGCACTGAGGCCTTTCCCGTGACAAAAATTAAACTTAAAGATTTTAAAGATATATGACATTTAAAAAATAAATAAATAAATAAAAAAGCTGATTGGTATTACAAACACAAAAAGTCTCATATCTGGCAGAGGAAAGAAAAATTTGCTCGTGTTGCAGAGTAAACACACAGAAAGACCATGATCAACTCAAGTGCAGCTGGAATCTGCTTGCTGAAGTGTGGCCGTGGCTCTGTTTTTAAGAATAAGTGTTACCCACAAAACCCTCAAACTCCACCACCCCCTTGTCCACCTCTATTTCACACACTTGTCAGAAACATATAACATTGAGTCTTTTGAATAAATGTTTTTATAACTTCTGTTGCCACCTTCTGTCATTAATTCAGAAAAGAAATAATCTTTATTTAAATAGCACTTTATAAAATACATAAGAGCAGCCCAAAGTGATTTACAGCAATGCTTCTCAACCCTGGTCCTCGGGGACCCCTGTCCTCCATGTTTTAGATTTTTCCAACTCCAACACACCTGATTCAGGTAATGAATCATTCATTTTAGTCAGGTGTGTTAAAGTATGGAAACATCTAAAACATGGAGGGCAGGAGTCCTGAGGACCATGGTTAAAAACACTGCTTTACTGACAATAAATAAATAGATAATAAATAAAAACTAAATAAATAAACAAACAAAAACCAAGGGCACCATGATGAAAACAATTCCTATGTTAATAAACCAGCCGTAATACTGTTGTGCATTTGTGGTTAACAAAAGGCAAATAGCTTATAAGATATATATTAACTATTATCTAATAAAATTTAGTATACTTTTAGATTATATATCAGCAGTAAAGTTCTAATTTTTCATACATATTGAACATCCTGATACCATATACAAGACTGCTTTTTATGTTAAATCAAAACTATTACTGTACAGCAGACTTAAGACCTGACTGGTTATAGTTATAATAGTATGTAATTTTACTCAATGTAATACATTTAGTTGCATATTTAAAACAACACAGTTTACTGCGCTTAAGTATTTTTCAGGTGTAGCTCAGTACTCAAACTTTTACTGAAGTAAAAATGCTAAATCTTTCACTTTACCAGTTCCATCAGTAGAGTCATTACACAACTTTACGACCTCCCACTAGCAGTTATTCCTGTAACATACTTGTTTTCCAATAATTTTGCTTTCTGTTTCACTTATCGTGAATTCTCAGTTCATATTTGTCTACTAGGTTGACTTGCTTCCTTCCTAGATTCTCATTCCACAAATAATAAAAAAGTGTTTTTCATGTACTTAAACAATTGGCCTGAGTTTAAAATAGACTCACCTTTGCCAAACTTTAAATGTTCATGTGATTTGAAGTAAAAGATTAATTGTAGTTTTAGTACAATAAAGATGATTGAGACAAAACAGTGAGAAAGTAAAGTGTGGTGCAAGTTGAAAAAGCTTTGCATTAGATATTTTAATCATACATCAGTAAAGTACAAATTTAAATTAAGCTTTTGCTCCAAATTAAAAAAATAAAATCCAGCATAAAAATCTATTTAAAATTTTCAAGCTTTATTGATGCACTTTGTCATTTAAATGGACTCAAGGTAGAAACAACCATTGTTGCTATATTTAGAGATATTAAAGGAAACTAAGGATTAAGTGTAATTTAAATTAGATTTTGATTAAGTGGAAAAGTGGAGTTGCATCTAAATCACCAAATGGAGTAGAAATTCCATATGTTAAAATAAATGGGGATCAGTGTTTAGCAAATGAAGGCTATATGAGTTTGGTGTGTCAGCAAGGACTCAAGACACAAATAGCACAAGCAAGTCTCGGAAAATTTTAACATAACATCATACATGTCAATACCTTTTCATGCTATTCTGCTCAGCTTCAGCTACTGAACGAGAAACAGACTCTTAAGCATTTCCAACAGGACTTTCGCCTTCGGGGCCCAATTTCTGGCTCAGACCGGATGGCAGAGGAATCCAGTGTCAAAATTTTAAAAAGTGGCAAAATTAGATTGTTTTAATGGTTTTATTAAAACAAACATTACACAAACAAAACACAGTCCTACATTTAAGTTAAATATTAAAGATGTTTTTTTATATACAAGGTGAATTATGATCACAGGAGAATCCTGACTAAGGGAAAAAAGCAAGAGTTCTACAGTTTAGATAATGTAGGGTGTATTCAGCTGGTATCTTGAGATCAGTGATGGTGATTCGAAGAAGAGAAACTGAAATGAATAAAAAGGCTGCAGGCTCAGATTCCTCCTCCGGTTTATAGTGCCACAGTTTCAAGAAGCCGTCTCCAAACATTGGAAATATTAAGATAGTACCATGATTACGCAGCAGGTGCAAGGCTGTCGTAGCCTGGCCAACACTGACCGTTTGTTGTTTTTTCTTCTACACAAAAGCAACCATCTGTTGCTCAACATACACCATGTGGTGTTAAAGAGCTCAGCTCTTTTTAATGTTTCCTGGAAAACATTTAACTTATTGCAACAAACTACTACAACTAGATCATCCAGCGTCCAACCAGCTGTCGTTGTGACTCAAAAAAACAAAACAAAAACAAAAAAATGAAACCAAAAACTCCCAAAATAAAACTGGCATGACTGACACAGTAATAATGTATAGGTGAAAAGCAAAATGTGGATCCTGAGGGATGCTGCCTGATTTGAGAGCTTTTTAGTGTGACATTCTTCAATTAAGGCTAATTTCTGTGCAGATGTGGTGGATTTGGGTGAGTCTCAGGTGCAGAGACAGGAGGACAGGAATGAGACTTAATACTGTTGTGTTTGCTGAGAGCCTCATCGAAGTCCAGCTGCCTCCCGTTGACTGTGATGTCCATGCAGCCGTGGTAAAAGGCTGACACAGGGGTGGCAGGTAACGAGATGTAATCTGAGAGAAAGTAGGTGAGTGACACAGTTATCACATATAAAACGCAAACAGATGTTTGTTATACACATATAAAATCAAAGATATTAAAAGGCTAAGCACAAAATTAGAGGTTGAGATTGTTTTAAAGTTGTTAAAAGTAAAAAAAAAATAAATGAAAATGTGGCTGTAAGTTTTATAAATAGTTGCTGTAAATTTTATCAATGAGTTTGCAACTTTTGTCAAGACTACATGATCCTAATAACTCCTCAATCCAGTAAACATCTCCCACTGAGTACTGATCCCCCAGCTTTACAGCTCCACCATGAGGTTAACATTTGGTTTTACATAGTCACTCATATTTGACTGTTTGAAATCTCATCATTTTGGCAATTATTTAAATTGTACTTTAAAAAGATTATGTGGGTAAAACATTTCGGTTTATGACCACATTGGTCATAACTGATGACTTTTCCACCATCCTCTGGGTCTGACTATAGCTGTGGCCACCACAAATTCAAAGTTTTGTTTCTCCCTTGATAATTCTTCTTCCCAAGCTTCATACATGCTTAGTAGATCTGTGACCACAGAAAGAGGTTTCTGTATGAATCAAGACTGTGGACTGAGTCCAGTTTTAACTCCTGCACTGATTACAGTCTTCTGATGACAATTTCTCTTGTGTAGCTTAGAATCAAAAAACAAATAAAACCTGTGTCAGGCATTCTTTGTATTTATAATCAGTCTCTGAACACAGTTCCCTATTACATCCTTAGATGTAGTTTATGCCAGTGAGTCTGCAAGGTTAAATTAAACAAAATTTTAATTTAATTTAAAATAGCCAGTTTGCCCACACATATTTAATGCTGTTTTTTGTAAAATATGCAAACAAACCCCACTAATTTACCAGAGAGAAGCAGTTGTAAGCGAGTCTTTGGCTGTGTCTGAATGTGCACCCTACTCCCCACATAGTGCCCTATATAGGGGTCACACCATTTTGTAGGGGTGTCTGAATGTCCAGAGAGAAAAAAGTAGGGCAGTCAAAATTACCCAAAATGCATCTTGAAAAGTAGTGAGCATCGGTGGTCACTAGACGGGTCAATAAAGACCACAATGCATTGTGGGCAGAAGCTCAACATGGCACAAGGAGGCGGAAAAACATTTTTTATTGAATAGCTATGCAACAAAGAATAAAATACAACATAAGGAATAAAAATAAAAATATTTACAAACAACTTTGGATTGGATATGTAATGACGCGCATTGTGGTTGTCGTGGTGACAGCTGGTAGTCACATGGTCTACAGCGAGGGAAAAATAGGCAGCTTCGTGTCCGAATCACCAAGAGAATGAGTGCACTATGTAGTGAATGACGTGTTAGGGAGTAGGGTGGACATTCGGACACAGCCTTTGACTCACCATACTGTCCATAAGTACAGGAAAAAGTATGGATGTGGCTGTGCATGGTTTTGCAGGGAAACATGGCTGCATTAGATTATATCGACATATATGGTGTGAGTTTAGATCTTGCTTGAACCGTCTAACTCTAAAACAAGGGAGAAGGCAGCCAATACCATTTGTAGTGTAAATGAAAAATGATGGTTATCTTTAGAAGTGGTTACTTTTGTGCTTCCTGAACTAACCTGGTATCCCACCAATGTACGTGCTGATGCGGTTCTGCATAGTAGTGTTGAGGCGCTCTAGTGCCTTCTGCAGGTTGTCAGAGTTGATATAGGTCACAGTGGAGGAGTTGGCAGAGATCTGGATTTCAGTGGCGGTGACATTCAGCTGTACTGTCAGCCGTTCAGGGTAACACAGCATCAGTGAGTCCAATGTTGCCACGGAAACACCATCCAAAAACACCTGCAAGTTCTGAATAGCATAGACAAAAACAACACCAAGTGTGAAGACATGCAAAGAGAGATTTGTGTTGATTTCCAACAAGCGTGAATAAACTGACAGCATCGTCTTCATCCTTTGTTACCACAGCAACTGACAGGGGGACCGTGTTGTTGTAGACAAGAGCAAAGATGATGCCTGTGCTACTGGATGGACGTATCTTCATCTTTATATCCACATTCCAGCTCCCAGAATCACCTACTCACACACACACAAAGAAAAAATAAATACATGACTTTTGTCAGGCTGGAAATTAAGGAACTTTAGCCACTTCCAACTTCACCTGAGCTCAAAAATCTACGCAAGTGCACTTCTTCAGGAAGGCCTAAAACATCACGTGTCTGTCATAGCACAGGAAATGTGGTCCAAACAATACACACATAAGGAAAACTTATATTCCTACACTTTATTCAGTCAGTCATGTGGCAGCAGTGACCTGTAACACTTTCTCATGGCAACTTCCAGCAAAAGCAAAAGTTGCTTCAAACCAGTCTAAAGAACATGGCAATGAATTCAGTGGTCTGTGACGCCTCCTCTGGAATCAGATCTGAATTCAACAGAACACATTCAGGATGTTGTGGAAAGGGAGACTGGCAGCATGAATGTGCAGCCCAGAGGAAAATTTCCGACAGGCTCTTTCAAGAGTAAAGAGAGCCCTGTAGCGTGTAGGTGGACCACAGAAGTCCACTATGAACCTGTGCTACTCTATATTACAGTATGAAGGTCTTTGTTCCAAACCTTCCAATTTTTTTTTTATTTAATGTGGAATTTTATGCTTCTATGTTAACTCTGCTTGCTTGACTTTCCTTTCATCACAAAATGTGTTTGGTAACAACCTTCTTACTGCCTTTAGTCCTTCTAGTTCTGCTGCTTAGTGCCCTTAAGCACTCAAGACAGATCAAAAGCAAATGCTTAATTTTCCCACAGGGATTAATGAAGCTTAACTTACTCACTGTAGTCTATGTTGAAATGCGCCAGTCCTGCCCCAGAAAAGAAAGATCCTTGTTCCACATACACAAAGCAGTGTTTGCTCTGCTTTTCCTGGATGACCTCTTTTACCCCGGATGCTCCCTGGTTCATTAAGTTCCAGCCCCTGATGCAGCCGTCGAGTCGCGGATTGATCTGATAGATGGGCTCAGTGTTGCAGATTCAATGCAAACATTTCAACACATTCATTTAACCTGCATTTGTACTTTTCTATGCTGTGGTGCGCCATGTTTGCTATGCAATTTGACCAACTTACAGGTTTGATGACGTTGTCAGTCCTGTTGGGAAGACCAGCAATGTAGACTTTGGTCTCCAATTTTCCGTTAACAGAAGTGAAGAGACTCTCAGGGCTGTTGATGCTCATCACAGCCTCCTTGCTAATCTTCACACTGATGCTGCTCTCCAGCTCATCAACAGAGATCTGTGTGTTACACATAAACAACATAAAGACACTTTATACCAACACTCCTCAGGGTTAAGCATCAGAGCACATTGCAGTGCACCTTCCATCAGTTCGCCATATTGATTAGCACTTCAGCCACCTTTCTGTCAGCCAAAAGAGAACAAGCTGATTATCCAGTACTCCAACTGCAGAACTTTCTTACCACATGCCACTGTCCATCATTGATGGCTTTTCCTCCACTGGTAACCTTGAATGTGTGCTGGTTTTTGAACTGCACCTCAATACGACCAGCTCTTAGCCCCAACATGAACCACGAGTCGTGGGAAGATTCAGCATACAGAACAACTCCCTCTGGATCAAACGTTCGAAAGTCAAACTCAGCTGCAAATCTGTCACGAGAGAGAGAGAGACATGATTTTACACATCCATCGAACTGTGGTACTTTCTGCTCCCTGCACAAAATGACCAGTTTTATGCCATGGTGTTAAACAAGCTTCCAGTCCTTTATGTAGTAATTTGAAGAAAAATACAAACAATTCCACTTTTCAGCTTCCTCTTTTGCTCCTCTTTTGTTGGCCATTTAATTGGTCGATACATCCGTATAATTTAGAGTGGTGCCTGGATTTTACATATGATACATTCACACTCAATAAACAGAACTGAACTGGGAATAGAAAGTTTTAGAAAAACTTGGGTATTCAGTACAAGATAATAAATTTGCATAAAAAATAGGTGTGTACAAACTAGTGGTAAAAACCTACTTTGTGTTCTCTGGCAGGCGGAAGCGCAGGTAGATGACAGGCAGGCCTGCAAACTGCTCGCCCAGGTAAAGCATCTCAGGGTGTTTATAGTCATACAAGTCCACACAAACAGGGATTCTCTCACAGAATCGCTGATTCACTGCCAGTCGTAAACCTTCTCGACCATCACAGTGACACGTATAGCTGCCCACCGTGTTGACACAAGTCCCGTCACACACATTCAGATCACACTCATCCACATCTGCAACAACAGGAGATGGAGACTTAACCAGCACTGATCTTTGTATTAATGGCAGATGTGTCATGTCAGTATTATTTAAACCATTCAAATTTGCTACCTCTCAGACTTTATGACTCTAAGTAGGAAGATCTTTTTAAACTTGCTTTTAACAGACATTTTTGGCGATCCTATCAAAAGTACAGCCAGGATGCATTAAGATCCTGCTGACCATGTTTGGGGATAGTAGGGGCTGGTTTCTATATGTCAGCTGTGTAAATTTTTAATAGGATTTACATTTAAGTCTGGATAGATTGTTTTTGACTTGCAGACTAACTATAAGTAATCAGTCTGGCCTGGTGGTCTACTTAGCCAGACAGATCAGGATAGAAGCAGGGCTGCAGTGTTGCTGTTGTGCAGGACTCTGCAAACCATAATTATGTTAATGTTTGTCTATAGCATCAGGAAGTATGATACAAGCACAAGTGGTGCTAAATTACACCTGTGAGGATAACCCTAACACATTAAGGGGTATGTGAAGGCCAGGTGTAAGCAGGGACTGAGAGGGAAACGGTAAATAGAAATCTCACCATTGCAGGTCTTGGAAGTGAAGTTGTATTTAAACCCTGGGGGGCACTGGCACTCATACACGCCTGGTATGTTGACACATCTAGCTGGTTCTTCACAGATACTGGGGTACAACAGGCACTCGTTGATATCTGGAAAACAGTTTGAGACAGTGTGCAAGTGATCTTATTAGAATCTAAAATATGAGATTTGAAAATAATAATAACTTTTCAGATAATTTTAAAGAGGTTTAAGGCCCTTTTATTGAATAATTAGTTTTGCCTTAAAGCAGTGGTGTCTCAGAGGTCAAAAGTTGAAGTGTCAGCACCACAGAGCGGCCACAATTGGGCCCTTAAGCAAAGTTCTTAACCCCTTCATGAGTGACCTTTCACTCTGACCTCAGGTTCCCAAATTAGTTGTGACATGCCAAGAAGAATTTTACTGTGTTGTAATGAATCCTTAACAAAAGATGTGTTTTCTTAAATACAGCTGCATAAACATCTTCCATAAGCCTGGGATCATTCTTGGGTATATTCCATTTTCATTTTTTAAATTGGCTGTGAATATCTGCTTTGGTGGAAATGACTGTGTGCAAATCCATGTGTACAGTTTACCTAATCTCAACAGCCCATCTAATGAATACAGAAAGCAAATTCATGAAACTGAATGAGTTCATGTTTGTGAAGACTTTGTACTGAACACACTCACAAGATAAACAGTGAACTACCCACATAAAGCAGGACATGTACAACTATGCAGTAATCAGGCAAGAAGTATATAAAAAACTCTAAGCAGCTTCAAATAGCTCAGAGTTGTGAGTGTGTGTGGCTGTGTTTAAAGCAAAAAAGAGGATAGTCCATCTTTTCAGATGTTAGAGGCCATCCACATTCTGTTGTGTAAGACGTAACCTCAGGTCATTTTTAGAAATAACAAATAGTGTGTTCCCCGAGGGGAAACAGCTGAGGGAACAAAGTTTGTGTTTTGAAGTATGCAGGGTTCCAACATCTATATGAATAAATAAAAAGGAAACCCAGAAAGGAAAATAGCCGGTGTGTGCTCAGCTGTCGAGGATATGTGTTTCTAATATAAAACGGTGACTACCAAATATCAAAATTAGCCAAGCATTCTTACCCACACAGTCGATTTTGTTATTGATGAAGTAGCCATCTTCACACATGCAGCGGAAACTACCAGGGAAGTTGTTACATTTTTGGCTGCATCCTGCTGGAAATTCGGGATCTGAACACTCATCAATGTCTGAGAGATCAACACACCACACAGCAACAAGTATCAGAAGCCAGTTCAAACACTTCAAAGGGCTTTAATATTAAAAACCTACAAATCCCAGACGATGTATAAGCTCACCGTCCTCACAGCGCAGTCCCTTCCAGCCAGGCTTACACACACATGTGAAAGAGGCCTGGCCGTCCACGCAGCGCTCTGTACCCTCCTTGTAGCATGGAAACGGTGTGCACTGGTTACTGATCTCTGGTGTTGGAGATACAAAACACAAGACAAAATCATTTAACAGCCGCTTTCCTAACCCCAGGCGTCCTTAAAAGCTCAGGTGAAGCCGCTCACCAGTTACACAGGTGCGAAGGTCTGACGGGATGTCTGAATCTGAGTTCTGGTTGTTGATACCGACGCGGTGGGAACCCAGACACGCTGTAAAAAAGTAGTTTTTTCAGATTATGAGATGGCAAGAATCAAATTGTATCACACTATTGTATAGTGTTGGAAATTATGTGCAATGTTTTATTGTGATTGTTTTTTATGCAGCCTTTATGCAGGTTGTGTGAAGCACTGGAGCAAATCAAGAAAGATAGACTTTAGCAAACTCACCAACATATTTAGGGTAGAAATATTCCTGGAAAAAACACAACAGACCATCAAGAATTTCATTTTTTTAACTGATGCGTATTAAAATTAACACTCAGAGCTTCTTTCTTTTTTGCATTTTTTGCAGGGTTTGTAGGAAATGTTCAGTCAGGGGTTGAACTACAGTCTCAGCTGCTTAGGGCAAATCTATTAAACTTGTTAACAGGTACTTTGCTTCATTGTTCTTGTTTCCTCTCATGGTGCTCATTTTTCCCTTATTAACTCTGACAGACTGTCCTCATGTCCCGTCGTTCACTGTTTAAAAGTGCCGTCAAAATCTGAAACGTGCTTCAGCGGTCCTCCATCTACTCCTCGGGTCTCACCGTCTCTGGTTGGTTCTCAAAAATCTCCCTGGCCTCCTCCTTGTTGCAGAGTTCCTCAATACACTCTCTCTCCAGGTTGCCCTTCTTGCTCTCCTCAAACAGAGAGTTGGCTCTGCGGTGCCTGCTCAAGAACTGGGAGGCTGTTCTCTGGCTCAGGACTGGAAAACACACACATACATGTTCATTTACAACATACTGCACAAAACTAGTTTCTCTTCACTGTTGATGCCCACTCTTTGCTTGTCAGAACGAATTTGTAACTGTGTAGGTCAACATTTGTGATTATTACATGATAATAAAACAATAAAAACATGACTGATCCATACTGGAATGCAACTCCTTTCTCTGCTCATGACAGATGGCTCAATGAGGCTGCTGCTGCCTGCATGGACCAACATAATTGCTCTTCTGTGAACTGGCCTAAAAAGGGTTCATTGCGAAAGCGTTATTTCCCAGAAATAACCCCCAGTTGTTGTAAGCAGCTCATGTTGTCCAGGCTTTTGTCTGACCCCCACGGACAATCACTTAACAGTGACAAAACTATGACACCGTTCCCGGTTGGTCCCAACCGGGCTGGAAGCTTCTCGTTTAAAACTGTGAGATTAAATTAAGAGTTAATAAACTTTGACAGGTTTTTCCCTCGTGAATTACTTCTCTAGGTCTTCCCCACAACGCCGCAAAACCCACAAACTGTACTTACATCGATAAGCGTCGACGAGCGTCACAAGTAATACGAGACACGCCAAGAGTTTCCCTAGAGCCTGCTTCTGTCTCCACATAGTCGAGCCGTTCTTCCTGCTAGGTAACGGTTTGGCTCTGGGTAAAAACTGCCTGAGCGCTGGTCCGTGTGAGGGGGGGAAAAAACTTTATTCTTCCCGAAAGTGTTTTCGTAGAGAGAGGAGGGTCAAACGGACACGGAGGCAGCTAGGGAGCGCTGCTGACACACTCACACTCTGCCTTTGTTTAGTCAACGTGGCTGAACTCATGCAGAAAATTGGTTTACTAAATACAATACAGGACAGAGGCCCAGAGAGCACAAAGGATTTCTAGAAACAACCACTCATTACGTAATTTTATATATCACTGTAATCAAATAAAATTAATTTTTATTTATAGAGTACTTTTCATGCACAAAGCAACACAAAGTGCTGTACATAATAAAAAAAAATATGCATATTAAAAACAGAAATTAAAAGCCTTCACACATCAAAGAATAGAACACAAATTAAAAAGGCACAATCGTACACAAACTCAATAACATACAAACAAACAAAGCACATGTACACCCGCCCATACCCGATTCTGTACAAACATGAACTCCCGTCACTGCTTAATGTCTGAAAAAATAATAATAAAATGGAAACATCTGGCTTGAAGCTGCTGTAAGTTTGAATGATTATGCGGTGGCTAATACAGAACACTTTACCTTCTTCAGCGATGCTTCAAAATCTGCTAATAATTTTATAAATGTCTCCATATATTTAAAAAAATGTTTTAAACTTTAAGATAAATAAAATTACTAATGGACTTAATAATTTATCAATTATAAAGTATACTCTATGAGGGTATAATTTCGAATCTTTGCACCAAAAATGTAAAGTTATTTATTTAATTTTTGTTGTATCAATGTTTAGCAATAAATCTTGTAACTTTGGAAAGCCTGTTTATTTTCCTTTAAAATTGAGCCACATTTATAAGGAAAATTCTGTTGAAAGAGCAGCAGAGTTCAGTGTGTGGGTTGATCCCATTAAAAACTAGCTAAACACTGCCATTACCAAACAGCTTATTCCGTTATTGACTCTTGTTTTGAGCTCCTGGTACTCCAGGTGCTGACAATCAGGTGCCTGATTGATGCCCCATTAGCAGCACCTGTGCACATGGGCCCTGCTGCAACAGCCTGTTGGTGCCTGCTGCTCCAAGCATGCCACATCTCACTGATCTTGTGCCACAGGGCACCTTCAAGCTGGAGTTCAAAACCCTGTTGCAGCATTATTTAGAGCTCTACCAACCCCAAATGGTACTTGTGTTGGCTACAGGTGTACTGGAACCTGGAAATGTGGATGAGCGTTATGTTCAGCAATGACTCCAGATCAAAGTGTGGAGAAGACATGAAGCATGCTGTCCTTAAAGCTGCACCTTTGGGGTAACAGCTTTTGATGAAGGCAGTGTGATGGTGTGGGGCATCTTCCTCTCTAGAAAAACAAGGCTTTTCATAATTGGAGGCGTTTTTTGGGTAGAGAAATATCGAGATGAGATTCTGCATCTGATGGCAATCACATATCACCACAGTCTGGGATCAATCTCTAGACTCCAAAATGATAACGCTCATCCCTACACAGCAAGGTTTATCAGAGACAACCTCTAGAATTTGGGAGTGGAGAGGATGGAATGGCCAGCCTATGGTCCTGACTTCAACTCCACTGAACACTCGTAGAATCAACTTGGAATCAACTACAATGGCTGAATTGGGCCAAATGTTGGTTGAAGAATGGGATCCCATCCTACAGCATTGTGTGACCATGCTGGTGACCAGCCAGCCTGAGGTGCTATGCTGTTGTGTCTGTGTTTGGTTTTTCCACATGCTACTGAACCAAGTGACAGAACAAAATACACAACATTCTTTGGACTTTAATGCCGTCCTTTGATAGTTTAAATATGTAGAATTGTATAATTAGTGCATGCACTACAATGCATTACAGAACATTTAAATGTTCCAGTTGGTTGTGAAAAGATTTTCCTTCTTTATAAATAGTGGAAAAGGTTACAAAGCCACATCATTATCCAGCAATCCTTTTTCAAAATCCTTTAGTGGGAATACTTGAATTTAAAGTATTTCATATTACTGATCATCAAGCATCTTTACAAATGTTTTACCAAAAAAGATCGCAATGAGAGCAAGTTGTAGTCTGTGGGATTACAAAAGAGACCCAGGATAACTTCTGAACAGTTAAAAGCCCTTCCCATATCTTTTAACCTTAAAGTGAATAAGTCCATCATCAACAGATCACTGAAAAACAATGTGCATGGCAGTGCTGCAAGGACAAAGCTTCTGCTCTCCAGTTAACATCACAACCTGTATGCAGAGATTAAGGGTCAAGCACCCAGAGGAATGTTGGTGAAATGTTTTGAGATCATCATAACACTCTTTATGTTTGAAGTGTTGTGTTTCAAGAAAATTGAAGTGTTAGAACCTGTGAAACACTGTGATGGTCACATCATAGTTTTGCTGCAACTGCCATCATTGATGGAGAAATCAACTTTGAATTACAACAGCAAATTCACAAGTAACATGTTAGGACATTTAACTGAATTCTGAGGAGTTACAACATGCAGCAAGACCGTAATCCTAAGACGTCATTCAGCAAAAGAATGTCCCAATTCCTTCCCTTGGACCTACAACCAATTTTTCTGAGGTAAAGTGTCTTTTAGTAATCAAGGAGTAATAGTTATCTAATGAACCTAAAAGCCCAGTGGAAGAGTTGGATGACCACTGCTTCTTCATTCATAAAGGGGGACACCTTATGTTTGCAAATGAGAGCGGTAGGACCAAGTGGAAGAATTGGGATCAACTTATAAGTCAGTTCATGAGATAAAATCCAACAACATTCCAAATTTGTTGCTGATATGTGAGAAAGAATGGGCCAAAGTTCTCCAAGCGAATGTGCAGAACTGATTAAGATGAATGTTAAGATGCTCCACAAGTGGGCGATGTCATCAGATACTAAAAGCTAAGGTGTAATGCTTTTCACCCATCACAGATGCATAAAAATGGATTATGCAAATAATTTGTTGATATTTTTGCTCATATTTATACAGAAATATAGAACATTTCCACAGAACCACTATATCACATCCAAATATCTGGATTTATTAACTCATGATTAGCAAAAAAAAAAAAAAAAAAAGAAATCAGATGTCCCCAGAAGAAGTGCCACAAATATAAACAGAAAAATAAAAAATTTGAATGATTCCCATAAAAAGGGAATATATTGATATAAGTGTAACCTTCTATGGTACCATGTTGCCTTCAGAGAACAAACCCAATTTTTCCCTTGCATCTCCACAATGCATCCATTTAAATTATGCAATACTTTAAAAAAAAGAGGGAAAACCGTAGGGAACCAATAACAATACTTAATTTGTCACATGACCTACTTGAAGCCACTTTGAAACCCTTTTTGGGGAGCTCGTTCTAAGGAGACAGCTCTGCTGTCTTGCCGCAAAAAAAAGCCAAAGTATTATTTTCCAGTTCTTTTCCACATGAAAAAAAGTAAACTTTAAGCTTTGATAGTTTCATGCACCTTATTTACGAATTTAATACTGGAAACACAGTGACGACGACCTAGGACTAAGTAGCGACAAGGGTGAGCTTAGAGAATATTTGCCAGGAGAAAGGGATACTGATGAGCAAGATGAAAGTGACATGGATGAGGATGAGGGCAGCCAAAGTGATACAGTTATAGGTAGTACAGCACAAAATAGGATATATTATAAAAGACAATTATAATGAATAATTCTGTATATTTTTATCGAATGCTTAGCAAGTTTGCTTGAAGCAATAGAAAAGGCCAAGAATCTAGAGTGCAAAAGTGCAGGAATACCCTTCCAGTCTAACAATGGAAAAGGCAACCTTTTAAAAGCCACAAAAGTGAAGACTGCCATAGAATACTTCAGGGATGATCTATTAACCTACCGCTACATTGAAAACATGGTTGAGCAAACCAATCTATATGCTGTCCAGTGTGATCCACACAAGCCACTGAATGTTATCTGCCCTGACATGGAGCAGTTTATTAGCATCTCACCAATAAATGGCTATGCCATATATAGGGCAACATTGTTTTGTGAATTGCGAGCATTATCCCAGCCAACCAATCCCACAAGATCTTTCTTGATAACTGGTTCACCAGCAATTGTCCAGAAATACAACAAAAGTATGGGCGGTGTGGATCTTTTGGACTCACTTATTGCTGTCTACCGAACAAAGATCAGGTCTAGGAAGTGACATCACAGGATTGTGTTCCATGCTGGATTTCGCTATAGTGGCTGTTGTACCTCAGGGATTGCATGGACTGTTGCATCCAGAGGAAAGGTAAGTACAGCTTGCTGAAATTCAAAGCTGAAGTTGCAGCTTGCTTTTGCAATGACAGGAAAATTCTGAGGAAAAGAGAAAGACCATAAAAACAATGACGACCTAGCTGAGAGGAGGCAGACAGGCCCTATTTTCCACTGCCGTCAGCACCTGTGCGTCAGGACAACACTGACCATTGGGCTATTTGAGAGGAGAAAAAGGGCAGATGCAAATACCCTGGATGTTAGGATATAGTAAAATTGCAGTGCACATATGTGTCACCTACCTGTGCTTCACTCCTGGAAAAACAACAACAAAATGCTTCATGGAGTTCCATTAGCATTGAGCAGGAACACCACAAGTGATGAGACGTGTCAGGAAAGACAAAGGGGACTGGCAAAAAACATGCAATGAAATGAAGCGGTGATGATCAAACACTCAAAATTATTTTTCAGATGGTTATGGTAATAGTTATCTTCATTGAGTTAAGTAGTTTAAACTTAGAGGTATTACACTTTACATGTTTATTTCAATGGGTTGTTCCTAAACAACAATATGTTGGTACAATGTTGCCCTCAGGCAAAGAGTTTGTTTTATAATTGCTTTTGAATTCAGAATTTCATGATTTGTCACTTTTGGATGTTATTGAATATTTTTCCCTATATTTATGAAATAAATAATGTTCAAATTGAAAAAAAAAATAAATTAATAATTTACTTTTGCATTATTATGGTAAAATGTTGCCTACGGGCAACGGACCCCAAAAACTCCCAAAAATAAAAATAAAATTTCTTCATTATGTTTATTAAGTCTATTTAAAGACATAAAAAAACACTACAAACAATTTTTCCCTTACTGGCATAATGATCCGCACCATAGAGGGTTAAATAATAAATGACACAGACACATTGGCATTAATATTGGTCTCATTTAGTTTAGGAAAAAAACCACATCACATTTTCACCATTCATTCATCTGTTTTATATACACATTTAACATGGTTATTTTAATACTTTTAAAATATTTGTACAAAATACACTGTTCTCCCTTTATAATATGTGTATATCTGAATATGCATTTTACTGAAAAAGGTCAGAAGATGTGAAGTCTTAAATTAGGATAATTTTGCATATCATCTTTATTGCATAACTTATTCCCCTTTGGTGGGTTTCAGGATGAGGGAGGCACCGTTACCGTAACTGCCATCTGCCACTGCACCACCTCAGCTGGTGTTTCTGGGAAAGTTTTAATGGAAAATTATAATAAATATGAGCTTCATACACCTTAGGAAAGTTAGTAACTGATGGAAACAAACACTCACCAAAGTTTAGAAGTTAAAGCTACACTGTTCTCTTACAGAAAAGGTTTGGGGAGAACAAAATTGGCAAAGGTTTCTTAATTAGGAACAGAGGTTGTTTACACAAGGAAAAGAAGAATTCACTACATTAGGCCAGAGTGGAGCAACAGTGTCTTCAGTATAACTACAGGCAGTGGTTGTTTTTAACAAGTAACACTTTACCTTCACTGCTCATGACCTGTAACACAAGGTTAAATCAATTGGCAATAAAACCCATCAGTCACTTCTGTTCACGCTGACAAACATGCACAAAATACACACACCTCAGTCATTCAGTTCAAGATTTGTGTATGACAGAAAAAATATAGAAAACAAATTCAAATAGTTTTGAACCTTAAAGTTCAACATATTTATTACATGTCACAGGAAAAACTGCTCGACTGTTTTTAAAACAGGTATAAGCTGTATA